>JARHVA010002465.1:660000-1185000 GCA_037957365.1 Torreya grandis | reverse complement strand
TGTAATACATCACAAATTCATCAAAAAATGATATGGTAATAGTGGTTTTACATCAAAATAAAATACATCTATGTATACAAATTTTAAATAAGCCTAGTTAGATTTAATAAAATAAAATATTTACATAAAGCTAATTAAAATAATGAATATTACAAAATAAAAATATATGAAATGAGGGAGTTTAAAATAATATTTTAATTTTCTTGATTTTTAGAACAATCATAAAAAAAGACAATAGAAAATATGTACAAAAGGTGAGGTGAAAAAACTAAAAAACTTGGAATGAACTAAGATAATTTTTTTGAGTGGACACTCTAGGAAATATCAATGCTCAGTCCTTACAATCTACAAACCATTGGGTAAAATTTATATAAAACTAAAAAAATATCATCTTCTTATTTTCCTACTCTAGGGATCTTAAAACCTTAATCTCTCTTCACGCATTTTATGGAGTTCTCTAGGAAATTGATTTCCTTCTCCAAAACCTTAAAAAAACATCACATACCAATAAAAATGGGGAATCAATTGGGGGGTTGATTTTAATCCTCCATTATTATTATTCCCCATGTCTAGATAAAATTTATAAAATAATACTCAATTTGTGGAATAGGAAAAGTGGTTTTATAAAAAATGTATTGCATTCACCTACACTAGTTTAAAATCAAATATAACCAAATTTACCCTAATAAAATATTAAAAATAGACATAATTTCATAAATGAATAATATATAATAATAAAATTCTAAGGAGACGCTTTTATAATAATATATAAATTGACATAAATTTTGAGATAGAAGAAATAGACACCAAAATATTTAAAATAGACATAACTTCAAAAATGAATAATAAATAAATAAATAAATTGTAAGGAGAGGCTTCTATAATAATATATAAATTGACATAAATTTTGAGATACTTAAAAGAAATAGAAGTTCAGACAACAAGACAAAAAACCTTCAAAAACTTGAAATGAAAATATAACTTCTCCCAAAATAACCAACATTTTTAGTCTATTGTTTTAATAATCTTCACCTTTTTATCATTAATTACATGAATTTTTTTGCATGCTCTATCAATCCAAAAACCTTATTCACTTTTCCTAATTTATGCACAGATCTATAGCAAACATATCTCCTCTAAAATCCTAACTGTTGATCAAACACCAATAAAAATTTGGGGAGTCAATGATGGTCATATATTATCAATAAACTATCATCATTCCCCTATTTTGGAATAAATTTGGAAGATTAAACTTGTGTGTATACACATAATATTTTTAACTTTTATCAATTATTGATGTTTTTTCTCTTGTAGGAACTTGTCGAGTCTCAATCTCTCTGAGTACACACCTTAAAGGGTACACCAAGAAAGGGGTGGGTAAATCATTGGTGTTTCATAAGATTTTTTTCCCTTTACTACCACTTTCTATCTACACAACCATCTCTTAAAAACATTCCCCTAAGTTTTGCCTCCTAACTTTCACCCTCCTATAGTAATTTTCCTACTTCATTAGCCCTTTCCTAGCCTAAATCCTTTTTGATTATTTATGTTACATTGTCAACCCCATTGACCCTATACTCTAATTGACAAAACTCATTTAGGGTTTTTTTTAGCCCCTGGTTGACCTAGACTAAGACCTAATTTATTTTTATCAATAATGATATAGATTAGATTAGGCTAACCCTATCAGCTAAACTTTTGAAAATGACTAGGGTTAAATCTAGATATATATAAACACATTCATTTCATCATTTATTAGGAAGAGAAGAGAATAACAAGATATATATATATATATATATATATATATATATATATATATATATTGTGCATCTGCTTATCAACCATTCTACTTGAGGAGGCATAGATTATGGTTTCATACTTTCTTTAGAGATATGGATCTTATCTTGTCTAAAAGTCTTTTAGATACATTTAAAGGTTGTGTAGCCTATAGCTGATTTATCTTTGTCACTCTTATATACCACAACAACCTCTTAAAAATCACCTTGGCCAAGGGAGATATTGAGGCTCATCAAGTTCATCTTCAAAGGTAAGTATTCCTAACTTTGTTTCTTCTTTTTAAGAGTAGATAGATATTCATTTACAATTCTCTCCCATGCATTAGGATTCCATATACACTGGCATGAGTATATGTCTTCTATGCATGTTTACTTTTTATATTTGTTACCCCCACTTTGTGCCATAAGATTTGGTGAACACTAGATTATAATTTACTTTAATTTTGTCATTTGTACATTAGTGAATAAGAAAACATAGGACCTAGCTAGATTTATTGCATAGTTTTGTTTGACCAAATGCTTTAGAACCCTCCCTAGTGATTTTATTTTGGTAAGAGATCTCTTGGATAGGTCTAGTGGATCCATCTTGGTCATGACATTAAATATATAATATATCAACAATCAAAAGTGTAAGTAGTATTTATTTTCTCCCAAATAGTATTAATTTATAGATCAGATGCATTTCCCTTTGCATATATAGTGTACTTTAAAAACCAATTCATGGATTTAAGCCCTAGTATTTGTTTGAATTATCACACTAGCATGAAAAATTATAAAAATGAAAATGAATACTTCAATATTGAATCAAAATCTAAACTAAATATTAAAATTATACTATTTCAATAAAATTTTCATAATTTATTAAAATTAAATTATCACCAATGGCACTCACATTGAGATTCCTTTTTTATATGAACTTGTGTATTTATATACTTCTCAAATTTAAGTTAGGACCATATTGGCATACCAGCTTATTTAAAATGGTCAAGTTTACTAAAAATATATAAAAAATAAGGCATGAGAGACCCAAAACAAGAGTCATGAGGTCCCATACAATAAACCTATAGATTAGGTTAATGGTAACTCAAAAACATACCAGTATACCCAAAATAATATAAAATAGCTAGGGAAGAAATAGAAATAGGATAAAAAAAAGCAATAGGGAAAAGACAACATATAATGTGGTATAAACACAAGGAAAAACAAACCAATAAGATTATAATATGAATTTATATTTAAAAATGCATAAGAACCATATAAAATTGAAATTTGACAATTGAAACTACCCTAGACCAAAATTATGTGTCTACATAATGGCCGACTTTGATATGTGTGCATGCATACACATCAAAATAAAATAAAATCTTACCTCTAGGGTTTGTATAATATGCCTCAATCATCAAAATATTTAAGATTTATTTAATTTATAATAATAATAATAATAATGAGCCTATAATCAAAAATAAATATAAATCACTTGATTTTTACCAATAAGTGTCATAAAGTTGCTAAACCAAACATCCACACTCTTCTATCTTGCAATAAAAGCTCATGATTGTCAAAGTTTAATGTGTGTTGATTAAAATTAATAAGAAAAAAACATATTTATAGATAAGTTTTTATGAATATTTCCCATTAAAAATAAATATAAAAATTAAATGGTATACATGTTGTGGTTGGAACATACGTGGATGTCACTATAGAGATTCAAGTATTGAAGCATGTGACGAATCTTTTATGCATTATGAGTACAAATTTTAGTAATATAAATTATGTTCTAGGTAAATTAAAATATATAAAAGAGAAATATATTAATTCTCTCATGATAATAATAAGTTTCATATGTTTTTTACATCCCAAATGTAGATATATCACTTTCCTCTCATGGAGGACCAAATGGTATGTAAGTGTCTAGAGCTTAGGTGTATAAGATATAAATGTATAATATCTACCCCCTCTTTTGAGATGTGGGAAAACATTTGAATAACATATCTAAAAATAAAGGATTACACACACCATGTGTAAGATATGAAATAAAATTAGTGATGCCTAACATAGTAAGATGTCATCTTGAAATTTTGTATTTTGTAGATAAATGGATCCACTTGAACATATTTATAATCTATATAATATTGAATATAGCATGCTAAAATTAATAAATATATAATAAATCTAATAAAAATATTTATGTTCCCCTTATGAACAATATCTATTAAATGAAACACTTAAATTACATGCCCCAATGTAAGCAGTGTAGTAGTAGATATATCAATGTAAACCATACACCTAGAGCCTTGCCCCAATACATGTATGATATAAATCATGATAACATATGAAAGAATTCAAAAAAATCTACATGATATGGATCTTAGTGAACTATATAACACATCACATGATATAAATCAAGGAAAAAATCATATAATAACAAAAATTAAACATACCTAGCATGGGAGTCATATTAATCTAATAATAAGCATGCCAAATATGGAGACAAAAAATAAAACAAAGAAAATAGGTCACACAACATAAACAAACACAAGTATGTGACACAAATTATTTAATATAATAAACTAAAATACTTTATTCACATGGAAAATAAGAGAGGCATACAAAACAACAAATGTAAAAATTAAATATGTCAAGCATATTGACATCAAACAACATAGAACAATTAGAACATACATATAACCAAGTAAAAATATACACTAAAGTTCCAAAAAACATAAAAGTAACATGAGCATACATAGAATAACTTAATCACAAAAAAATTCACAAAACAAGTGGGAGAGATAAGATAAAAATGAAAGTTCAATATGATAAATGAAATGATAAAATTTTAAGTATTATTAAGAGATGCCCATGAAATATCCCTAGAGTAAGCATGAAATTTATCCTCCACCATTTTTGACTCCATATTCATGCATATTTAGTTTTATATCACTCATATAAAATTATATATTAATATCATTTTTGTAATAAATATAGCTTGTATCAAAAGGAAGATAATAATAGACATGTACACACCCGAATTTGGTCAAGTAAACACAAGTATTGTGTATTTTATGTCTCTTTCATGGAAGTTCTTAATGATGAATAAGATTATTTTTTGAATGTGTGAATTTGGACTTTTGATGATAATATGGTCCTTATTATGACTTATTTTTCCTATTTTTCACCCTCAGTAGTCTCATGTCATGCCTTTTCTAGCCATAGGGGCCCCTAGCTTGTTTGTCTCAACTATAACCTAGTTTTTTACACAGAAAAATAACATGGTCCTAGATAAGTGTTCAGTGTTATTTTCCACCTCAGCGTTATTGTCCAATGGTCATGTTTTTAACTTATTTTGGTCCTTACCCTCCGTTGGGTCTCCTCTTATGATTCTATTTATATTTCTACCTTGTTGGTTTGTGAACAAGTGTCTCACATTCAAAATAAAGTTTATTCTATATAAATAGCTTCACAAGGCATTCTACATGAGTACTTACTACTTTGGCACATAATTACAAAAAAATAAATCAAGAGTATAGCTCTGCATATTGCATATTTACTTAGCATCACACATATACCTGCACACTTGATCAAAGAAAGGCCTAAGTGAAAGTCATTTTTATATACTATGTGTGTTAATTATGCACATTCCATAAACAAGAAATACATTCGATCTAAGACCCTTATTATTCAGGTTAATGTAAGCAGTAGCCAAAATAGTAGGGGTTCTATGTTGTTTCATTGTAACATCCCATGACCCACCTTTTTCCCCTTCCTTTTGCATTTAATTCCATTATTTTTTCATGTGTGTAAGTATTAATTAGGGATTTGAAGGAGTAGTCATAGTGCATAGATGATAAAAAAAAAATTGGACACATACTAAACCTAGAACACTTCCCATAGCCATCTCAGAAGTTTCAAACCTCCTATCCACTAAAGGACAATAACATAGTTCCCTTTACCATTGGCACACTGCATTGTAGTCCAACTGATTGTGTTATTTACCTGAGATAGGTGGAATTCCAATTTTAGAATGAAGTTACTCTTGAATATTCCTCTAATATTTTCTAACATTACCATCACCAAGTGATGTGCATTTTATTTAGTTGGTTTTCTTGTTTACACTTGTTATTTAGGATAAATCAATTAAATTAGCTATTTACAATAGTTGCCTATATTTACCTCTTTACTCATCTCTTTATCAATCTAGGATTTGCTCTATTAATTCCTAAAAAGATTTAAAAAATTGGTGAACCTTACTTCAAATATTTTGTAACAACCCTAATTCCCTCTTAGGATTTACATTCTCCATTTTTGGGTAATTAATTAGGGTTTATTAAATTCTATTTTTTTATAGATTTTTGCACATCTTAACTAATCCCTATCATTCCTCTATTAGGGTTTTCATTGATTTAATATTTTAATTTTTTCCTAAAAACCCTTCAAACCCTATATCCACATACTAGGTCCTCACCCATCCAAATATTAGCCTTTAGGGTTTTAAGTCAATTTCTAATTTTCTATATATTAGGTTGAATATTTAGCATATTTTGAAATTCATTTATATTGGATTATCTTCTACCCATTGTTTTTTATTGTTCATTATTTGCATTATCTTTTGTGGTAATTTTAAGATGACCTCAAGGTAACCTCTTCCCCCTCACCCAGTTGATCAATTTTTAAAATTTTCTCATAATTATAAAAATGAATGGACCAATTTTCATAATTTTACACTAGCACATGATAATAAGCATGATTTCATTTATAATGATGATGATTATTATTATTGTAATGATGGATATGAGGATTACAATGAAAGTGAAAATAAGGATATATTCAATGCATCTTCTTCTCCTACTCCTCTCTCCTCCCCCACTTCTCAAAATCAAATTAACAACATAAGGATAAAAGAGCCCCTTATAGGTGATGTTTTTTTTAACGTGATCCTAAATTATCAACCACTTTTACCAAATCTTTATTCAAATTAAAATAATATAAGAACAATTAAATCAATCTACTTTTTCATTATTCAAGTAATATTATTCCTTCACATGATGTTCCTAACTTAGAAAATGAAAATGCATCTTCTTCACCTTTATCAATTCAATTTGAAAAAGCATGTAGAATTGATATTACACCTTTTACATATTTACAAACTAAAGTAGATGATATTATGTTTCTACCTTATTTTACCTTTCAATTTCAGCATATTGATTCCATTCAAAATATCGATAATTCAAATATCTCTAACCATTATCCTATATGTCATAATGTGCCAAATGAAAATATGATTTATATTTCTTCTACCCTTAACTCCATTATTGAAAATCATGATAACATGTGCATTCCACTCATAACTACTAAATATACACATTGCATTTCACCTACACAGGATGATGTGTTGCATAGTATTAAAAAGTTAAAATTTACTTCTACTACTCTTACTAAAAATGAAAGTGATAGTTCTTATTCTCTTAACTATACATGTGAAATTAGTTCTGATTTTGATGAAATTTGGAATAACAATGATTACTATGATTTTAGTGAAGAATAAATTAATTATAGCCATTCTAGTCCTCTCTCTACTTCACCCATATCTCATGTCAAAATTTATTGATTATTAAATGACAATTCAAATAATAATATGTCTTCAAATAAAAATGTGCAAACTTATACTCATGTTCCTAGATTACATAGTTTACATTCTCATGACAATTATGTCTTATATTCCATTAGCATGTGATAATTACTTACCAATTAACAACATAATAGATACCAATGAATATCCTCCACCCCTTCTTACTATAGTATAACATATTTCTCATCCTAACCTCCATGTAGGTGATAGCCAATTTCCCTCTCACCAAGTCCAAACTATCACCCCTCCAAAGGTTACAATGAGCCAACCTAATATATCTAAAAATGTTCCATGAAATAATGTACCAATGGATAAAATTAATAATATATTTAATATTTATATGAACCTCTTAATGATGTTAATATATCTTCTCAAGATTCAATCTCTTTGATGATTATTATGGGTACTTTACAATAAAAAGTACATAAGCTCACCTTGGAAAGTAACGTATACTACTATTAGGTTGATTATAATGTTATCCATGGAAATCTTATCCTACACACAATTGTCAATGCAACACTACTAAATAAGTTTCATATACTAATATTACCTAATTTAAATGGACATGGAGATCCATACTTTCATATCAAATCTTATAAAAAGGCTATAGCACATACCACTAGTAGTTTGATTATCCTATGGTTATTTCCCAAGAGTCTAGAGGATGAGGCATTAAAATATGTGTGTGTGTGTGTATATATATACACACACATATATACATATATATACATATATATATATATATATATAACTCAAAAAAGTTTTCATACAATGTTGCATAATCACTCAATAATAGGAGATTAGTTTCCATGACCAACCTCATCACACTCACTCTCATATGCATACACACTATAAATCAATGCTCTTACATCCCCTCTAGACCTAGATCAAGACCTATGCCTACACTATCTATCTCATAACACTATTAACTTAACCACCACATTTGCATGCTCACATTGAGGATGAATATAATCATATACTATCCTTCTACCTAACCCACCCAAACTATCAAGTGGGGGCATAGCTCTAATATCCAACTCTGCACTCACCTCATCTTTATCCACTATTTACCGCCTATAGTTATGGTGGTAATGGTTGATTGATCAAAAAAATGTGCATGTATACCTATAACCTTTGTATCCCACTCTACCATCCCATCATCTATGACATCATTAGGAATGTGTCATGTAATCTCTCATAGTACCACCTCAATGATAGTCTCCTAGTATTCATCATCTCCTTCACCTACACACACCAACTCAATAAATTAGACATCTAATCGATAAAATAATACTAAACAAAACCAAGTATACCAATCTATAATAATAACATACATCTAAATTATCTAATGGGCACTAGATCTAGCACATATTCTATAATAACCCCATCTCCTAAAAATAGTGGCACCCACCTATGTTATCCCCACCATACTATGTAGGTATTTATGGACCCCACATCATCCACATCTAGTAATTCTATCATTTCATCTCTCTTTATCACTATTATTAGGTCTAATGTGACCATTATAGGTTTCAATTTTCTACATGGCCTTATCGAGGCCTAAGTACTCCTCACCTATACCCATGGTGCAAGGGCCACATCTTACATCACACCAAACTACCATGTAACCCACTTATACTAGAATCTATAAAATATAGTGGTCCATCTATCATGAATCAAAAAACTCACTTAAATCCACCTTAAGTAAACCCCATCCTTTGGCCATCCTGGAGTTGGCCTATATAGACTCCAAATAATATCCCCAGTTATGACTCGATCCAAAACCTGTCAACAATGCATCATACTCCTAGATCACATGGGGCTATGCTTATCCACATATTTTAAAATACTTAGGGGTTTGCCTAATCTATACATGTAAAACCCTTTAATTTAGTCACCATAATTATTTATAATCCTAACAATGTAAAATTGTTGATGACCTAATTCTAACACTAAATAACTTCTAAGTAAATTGATACAAATATTGATATAGGTGAGCCACCATGGTGAGACCCCATGAGTATACGTTCCCATGCTCCTCTATATATTGAACAATATTGTGCATCATATATGCAATGGACACACCACTACCATCAACCATAAAAAAAAAATCCAATGACACTATCAGAAACTTCCACAACTATGGAACACTAGCTCTAGCAATCATAAAATATAACACATAACTACTACTCCCCTAGTGATGCATCCTCATAGGCATTAATAAAAAAATACCTTGAGGCATAATCTATGGCTCTCTCTATATTCCTCCTATAATACCACTCACTAAATAGTAATAGGTAATCTCAATATCCTAAACACGTCTTCCAAATGAATTATCATCTCTCAGGTGGGTAGTCAAAAGAAACATATGTTGGCATCCCACTACTCATATAGTGTTGTCATCATGTGTAAATCCCATGGCATTGGTGCTAGTGATGTCACATACCCTAAACTAGGCCTATTTACTACTTCTCTCTCATCATCCATCAAGGGTAGTCCATATAGACACTCCATCATTTGACCCCTTTGGAACTCTCACATGTGTACATCTACCTACAAAATACCAAAATTATGACATTATCAGCTTTAAATATCAAATATACGTGTTGAAACATGTGTACATATACCTATAAAATACCAAAAAAATGACATTATCATCTTTAAATATCAAATATACATGCTGAAATAATAATTAAATATAATTTCAAGTCCAAAATCTCATTTTTCTAACCTACAAGATTATATCATTACCAACATGACTATAGCACTGGATAATAGCATAGTCCTCAGATATTACTATAGTATCCTCAAACACTAGTTCTATCTTTAGGACAATAATGTGGACCCTCCAAAAACCTTTAATCTAGTAAAATTTCCATGAAAAATGATATCAAAATCAATCAAAGGTTAAAATACAAGGAAAATGATAGAGTCCTTACCATTCCAACCACTTTATCAACTTGAATCAGTTCCTCCACCTCCTCATAATGGGTAAATCTAGCACCTCATCTCCTCGGCATGATTACTTGGCTCAAGATAATAGTTATCTCAAAATCTAAAAATTAAAATGATTTTAAACTCAAACAATCCAACCTATTTAAACTGTGTTTTTTCAAATTCCACCTACTTAAGCTTAGACCAACATGCACATTTCTCCAACTATTACAAAAATATTCTAATCATGATATTTTGAGCCCTGTATCTCTGATTACCAATTCATTTCTTCTGTGTGGAATTCTATGATGGTATATATTTCACCATATCAATTGCACTT
Source organism: Torreya grandis (assembly GCA_037957365.1). NCBI lineage: Eukaryota > Viridiplantae > Streptophyta > Pinopsida > Cupressales > Taxaceae > Torreya > Torreya grandis. The sequence continues at coordinate 1,174,304 of JARHVA010002465.1, read as the reverse complement.
ATATCCCAATCAAATTTCCTCCATGGGTGCCAAAACTCATATTTACCTAACAAGTTCACTATAGACCATAGGTTTATCTTAGTCTCAATATATAAATAATTATTTTACAATTATCAATACAATAAATCTAGTAATCATATTATCAACACTGACTACTCACTACCATGCCTTCCAATATAAATTTTGGTTTAATATCCTTAACCTAATTTTATCTCTCTCACTAAAAGGGGGCATACATATACTATTCACACTTATACAGTGACTTGGATACTCAAGCTCAAATATACAAATACATAGATTTACATAGATGCTCAGGCTCAGATATATAGATACATAGATTTAATTAAATACTTAGGCTCATAAATATACATAATTTATTTACTTAGACACTCAGATATTCATATAAGTAGATACATAGTTTGACTCAAATTTTCAAGGTTCCATCATTTTCTCAAATATTGGTTCAAATTCTTAGATTTTACACAAGATTTTGATATAGTTCCAAAATTATATTATGACTCTGAGAACACATACATAGTACATCATCCCCATATATATATTTTTACATAAACTACATAGATACATTGCTTAGATATCATATCTTGGGCATGATGTAGGGCACATGTTCTTGGTATTCAAAGTTTTCACATGAGACATGATAGTGTATGTCATGTTGCACATGGTTTATTGACTCAAACTCTATATTTAATACATAGGTTAAAAAATTAAATCACTTAGATATTAGGTTTGGGGGCATGATTTAGGGCACATGTTCTTGATCCCATAGGATTTCACCAGGTTATACAAATGGAATAGTAAATTATACCATTATCTATGTTTAGATCACCAGATTACACTCAAGATCTCACTAGGATTTCATTAGATGGGTCATATAACCATTTGTAGTGGTTGATCCATAGTTCTCACTAGACCCATATTACACTAGTTTGTGTAGGACACACATCAAGCAACATATTTGACCTCCAAGCACATCTCTTCTCAAACTCAGCTACATATTAGAATGGGGGTGATCATGGATTATTTCTCCACATTTACATATTACTTATCATACTCAGTTTACATATCATATTGGGAGTAAATAGGGATTTGTTTCTCACAGTTTAGTTGATTACTCAAATTTAGTATAGGGGACACCCACATTATGGATTTTATCTTCATAGACATCATCCTAATTACTATCCACTTATTTGGACAAGTGGGATAGATTAGATCACATTTATTCTCCACATGGGTTGATCACATAAGTAAGTACATGTATGCTTTTTCTTTTCTTTTACTCTAATACTTTCATTCCACTTCATTACTAGATTAAAAGGGGGCAAATGTTCACACCCTAATTTGGTCAAGCAAACACAAGTATTATGTCTTTTATATCTCTTTCATAGGAAGTTCTTAATGATGAATAAGATTCTTGTTTTCATGTGCCACTTTGGTTTTTTGATGTCAATATGCTCCTTATTATGATTTATTTTCCCTATTTTTCACACTTAATAGTCTCATACCATGCATTTTTTAGCCACAGGGGCCCCTGGCCTATTTTTCTTACTTATAACCCATTTTTTTCACATAAGATAATAGCACAATCCTAGATAAGAGTGCCCAGTGCTATTATCCACCTCAATGTTATTGTCTAATGGTCATGTTTTTAAATTATTTCAAGTCCTTACCCTCATTTGGGTCTCCTCTTATTTTATATTTATATTTTTACTTATCGACCCATGAAAAAGTGTCTCACATTCAAAATAAATCTTATTCTATATAAAGAGCTACACAAGGCATTCTATGTCAGCACTTACTACTTTGGCACATAATTACAAAAAAATTAGTTAATAGTATAGCTTAGAATTATGCATATTTACTCATAATCACACATAAATTTTCATGCTTGATCAAATAAGGGCCTAAGTGAAAGTCATTCTTGCATACCATATGCATTAATTATGTATGTTCCCTAAGGGAGAATTACATTTGATCTAAGACCCATCTCATTGGGGTTAATGTAGGTAGCATCTAGAATAAAAAGGGTCCTATTTTGTTCAATCATAACATCCCACGACCCATCCTTTTTCCCTTCCTTTTCCATTTAACTCCATTTTGGTTTCATGTGTATAGGTATTCATTAGGTTTTTGAATATGTAACACCCATAGAGTGACATAGAATGATGATAAAAAATTATTGAGGACACATATAGAACCTAGAAGACCTCTCATATCCATCCTAGAAGTTTTAGGGCTCCCATCCACCAAATGACAATAACATGGTTCCTTTTAGCATTGGTACATCATGTTATAGTCTGATTGACCATACTATTGACCTCAGATAGGTGAGATTCCAATTTTAGAATGAAGGTACTCTTGACTATTCCTCTGACCTTTTCTAACATTACCATCACCCAATGATGTGCATTTTATTTTAGATAGGTTTATTTTATCCTTTACACTTGATATTTATGGCAAATTAATTAAATTGGTTATTTACAATATTTACCTACATTAACCCCCTTTACTCAGATCTTTATCAATCTAGGATTTACTCTGTTAATTCCAAAAAAGATAAAACAAGACAAGTATGCATCATAGGTAACTTATAATTAAAACAAATAAACATGTAAATATCAAATAATTAAAATTAATCTAATATATCATACAAAATAGAGAGTGTTTTATTTCTAGAATAAGAGTATTTTTAGTGAAACTAATTAATGATTCTATGAGGTCTATGATAATCACCATAAATATATGAAAGTTAAATTAATATTACAATAATCACCATGTATAGAGTGATTTGGATCCCATGTTAATTATGAAACTAATGTCTTACCTTAGTTTTATTTATGATTTTGGGTTTTTCTTAGTGATATAATATGTGATGATCACACCCTTCTTTCAATTGATTTATGCCTATATATTTTATACACCCATTTTTTAAGTAAACATTGTAATCATTATTATGATTCTTCCATGTATACCACTTCATCTTTAGTTTTTTCCTTTGAAAAAATAATTTATATTTGAATTATAACCTCTTGATAATGATGTAAAAAATGTAAAAAATGATGCACAATAGAATACAATTAATTTAATTGATTTATACATGGTTGACCAAGTAAATAATTTTATGATCTAGAAGTAGGTACCAAAGGAAATAGATTTTTAATTTTCTTTGGTCCCACTCTAATAGGTAAAATAACACAATAAAATAGTTCCATTATAATACCATTATTGGGGTATTTTAATATACACCAAATGGAGTGTCTATGACACTATATTTAACCTTAGTAATTATTAGTCATTGTATTATAATATCATGCAAACAAACTTGAATTTTCACCCTATGCGTAGAGATATATGATCAGGGTGCATTAGGTTAGTTTCAAAATATAACATAGAAAATTTATTCATGATGTCATTTATAAAGATAGTGAAGAAAATTAATATTTATATATTAAATTAATACATAATAATCACATATGCATTTCATATACAAACCCTATCATTGATACTAATCATCAATATTGTAAGTTCAAATTTTCATTGATAACCTTAAACTAAGATAAAATGTGGGATTTTATAAATATAATCCACCACCTTATCATTACATTGAATAATTACACCTTCCTTGAAGAATGAAACAATTTTTTGAATTAAGGGATAAAAAATCATAAAACCCATTAGATAATATGACCATGTATTAGTTCCATGTTACATTATATATGTTCAATCTAATTCCAACAATGACTATCATTAATGTAAACGATAGAGAGAAGTGAAGATAACGGGAGGAAAATTTTGAATTTTTCAAATGGGTCGGATACTATTGGTTAAAAATAGGTAGAGAGAGAGGAGGATGGTTCATATTTTAATGATGATGGGAAGCCTAGAAGTGATGTCTTGTGGAATTTTTAGAGGTGGAAAGAGGGATGTGGGTTTGTTTTAAAATATGTTGCCAAGGAGTTTTTTAATGACATCTCAGTCAGTGAGTGGGTGGAGTGTATTTATTAAAGAAAGAATATACTCCATGTGCCTATAAATATCTAGCTTTCTCTTACCTTGTACCTACACTACTCTGAGGGAAGTCTTTTGGTGCTTTATTTTATTTCCTTGCCTTTTAGTGACCCTATTTCTTATCGATGTTTGTTGCAGGGCCTTTGTCAGGGCTGGTTCATTCATATCTCTATTTTTCACTACTTCATGGACATCCTTCCATGAAAGGCATGGTTTATATGGCTTTCAAGTTTGATCCTATTGTCCCAACATTTCACTAAAGTTTTCTACTTTATTATTAGTAATAATCTCTATTTGGTTTGTGTTTTCATCCCTCTATCCATGATTAGGCATGATTATTTTATGTGTTTATCTTTTTCAAGACTTGGATGATTAAGGGAAGGAATGAGGAGTAGTCTTTTGGACTTGAAGTTTCCTAAAAAATAGATCCTAATAATATTTAGATCAACTTGGGCCATCTTTGATTTCTTGGTTTATGAAGCTTTTTCAGAGCTTTTCTTCAAAAGGCCATCTATATTGAATATAATATCTTGTTTCATTTAATTTAACTATGGTGGTTTTTAAGGGTTTGAATTCATATGATAAGATGGTCTTAAGGGAGGTGGACCCATTTCAAATTTGTTACTTTTTGGGAAATAATTAATGCTTAGAAAATGCTCATAGGCTGACACTTCACTTGTCTCTTTGGATCTAGTTTGAGGTGGTTTGGAAGGTATATAATAAGGGTGATATTTCCTTCAATTTTTGGATTAAAATGGGTGTACTTATTTCCCTCAAATATCTCTTTTTAAATAAATCTTAAATTGCAAGGTTTTTTCTTATTTCTGGGTTATGGTCGACGCTAGGCTTTAGGGTGTCCTCTAGGTTTGCCTACCCATTTAAGGAAGATTCATGCAAGAATCACTTGGTAAATTTGGATAATAAGAGTATTACATATGTTCCTATTTTACTTTTTTATCTACTTGGTTTTAATTATATTGGTCTTCTAGGTTGGGTGTTTCGCTGAAACCCTCTTGGTAAGCTCTCACTTAAGGTTTCTTTGATTAGCTTTTATGGGTTTAGGCTTTGTTTGGGATGTAACATCTTCCTTGGGTGGTTGTGGGTTATTTTATTGATATTTTTTATTGTTTATTTTTATTAGGAGGGTTTGGGTCCCTTTTAAGACTATGTTGGTCTTTACTATTTCTTTATTGATTTGGGGCCCCTCTTGGGACCCTAACGGATTTTGAGTTCTTTATTTTACATAATTGGCTACTTGGGGTGTGTTGGGTTGTTGTTTTGTTGGATTTGGGTCTCCTGTGGACCCTGATGGATATCTTCAAGACCTAGGCCTATTTCTTCATTAGTCTAGGCTAGTTTTCAATCTACTAAAGCTAGCTAGTTCTTGCACTAATCAAAAGCAGTTTCTACTCTTTTCACTATAATTACTTCTTTATAAAGATATGGGCCTACATCTATGCCCAAGATAGTTATATATTTATACAAATAATGGATTGGTGATCTCTTTATTGACTTCTTTGGGTTTGGGTCCCTTAGGGACCTTAATGGTTCTTTTTGAGACCTAGGCCTCTCTTTCCATTAGTCCAGGCTAGTTTTGGGTCTAGCTAAAACTAGATGGTTCTTGCACCAATCAAAATTAGTTGTTTATCTTCTCACTATTATTTCCTATTATGTTTGGGTCCTTTTTATTTTCCTAGTGAGTTATACCTTCTTCTTTCTTTTGTATGCTAGGGGGAGACCTCGACCTCCTAATGTGCCTAGGCTAGATGTCACACCAGTTCAAAAGTGGGTTTACCTTAATCTAAATGTCGATAATTAATTTTACACTACTTAAATACTAGTTGTCTCTATCATCTTCCATAGATATATGTTCCTAAATTTTCACTCTTTTGTTTACATAACCTCCTTCCCATTCATTGTGCTTCATGTTTTGTGTAGACCATAGTGTTATATTTAGTGCATACTGAGACTTTAGTTGGCGATTCCTTTTAATTTGAGCACTCCTAGGTTCTTTGGTACATTTTCACAACTAATTCCTAATTATTCATTGAGCTTAGAGGCACTATGTTAAATTTGGTCAAACTTGTGGTAGTGCTTGGTAAATATAAATCATGTGCCCTGTGTCATTGCACACTACCATGTAAAAAATGCTTTCACCTCCAACACCTTTTGGATGATAGTTTCCAAAAAATATTTACACTTTTATATTTGGTCAAAAAAATTATTTAACATCACCCAAACAATAATTATATTCTCTTTCCCTGGAAAATCTACCATTCATACATGACTTATCTAATAATTTGAGCCCAATTTTTTTGACCTCATCTTTGAATTTTGACCTAAATTTCAACTGCTCTTTTGTATTTCATTAAAAAACTATTTTAATGCAAACTATTGGTCTCTACTTTATTATAAATTTTACTTCACTATTTTAATTTATAAAACATATCCTTAACATTCCTCACACGCTCTTGTTTCTTCATCCATAGCTTTTCACTATAATATTTTGAAACATTTTCCCATTTCTTTTCACTTCTCTTCAATATTATCTTTTATCTCATTGGTATCCATGAGAATTTTATCCCTCTTGGCCATGTCATTAGTTTGAAACACCTTTGTCTCAAGCTCTTTTTTATTTGTATCCTCTTTAAGAAGGTATACATTAATTACTTCAGTCTAGAGAAAACTTTTTAAATACTTGGTCTTTAATGTATTATTATTCTTTGAGCTATGTTAGTAGGTTTTTCCATGTTTGAAATCATTCATTAAATTCTCCATTTTATTATTTTTCTCCTCCTAACATAATTATTCATTGATAATGATGTTACCTTTTAGTAACAATGTCTCCACCATCAATCTTATTTGATCAATATATGTTATTTCTTAAATATAAATTCCATCCATCAACTAGGCATCCTTGCATGTGATATTTACATAAAGTTTAGTAACTTTAGTTTCATGACCACCAATTTCCACTCTTCCATGGTGCACTTCTTGTCAATATATACCATTAATTTGTTAAAACTCTTTGCAACCCTATCATTTATTAAAAATTTCATGACACTTCTAAGTCCATCCTTACCAACACACACCATGTTTATTCTTCCATCATTTTAGTATGGTCTATGTGCATAATATTTTTCTCTCCATTTATGGCATATGGTGCTTCCATTTTTAATAGGTTGTAAATAATTAAAAAGAGGGATCATCTAAGTGAGTCTTTAAAATGAAATAAAATAATTTTAGATCCCTTCAAATGACTCTCCTTGTCTATGATACTCAACCAAAAAAAATTCTAAGATATTATTTTGAACCCAATATCTTATTGTGTTTTCTTCCCCCATCAACATTTACTTCATCACACCCCAATTTTTTTAATTAACTTTAACATCAAAGGGACATTACTAGTCTTATGTTGCATGTCCATTTCATGCTCATCACCCCATTTTATTACCATGATCATATTTCCTAGCCTATTATAATATATTTTCATCAATACTCATACACAGATCTATTTATTTCATATCTATTATTAGGTGCCCATTTTATCTTCTTTTATTTCTTATTCATCATTTATTTTTCCACCATTCTTCAAGTTGTCTAATCCAAATTATTTCTCAAGAGTGTATTTTAACCTCCAACACTGGGTATTATTTATTTTTCACACTTAATTCATCTTATTTGATTGGATCTTCATTATTTTAAATTTATTTGACTTATGACCCTTTGGATTCCTCTTCATCTCCATAGTCATATGTCATGGCATTTAGAATATTTTCATGTATTAGGTCATGTGTCAACTATTTTGTTAATGTAGTGAAATCTCCTCCATATATTATAAGAATGGATCTATCCTTTTGGTTGTGGATGTATATTTGGAGTTCCCTCTATCTCTTTCATATATTATGGTGGGTAAGGTTATTTTGGTGTCAATTTCATCAAAGGTTTGGATGAATATATCAAATTAGAAAGTGGCACATTAATTTCATCACCCTTATAATCCAATTTTTTCATAGGTTTGATTTGGATAGATGTTAGATGCTCGAAATCCTTAGTTTAAATCTTCACCTCTACCTTAGTTCTCTTTGTCTCTCTACATGTCTTATTTCATGGGATTGACCCCAAAATATTTCTCTACCACTTGTTTATTATTTGGTATCCCTTTGCACTCCCCCTTATTCCTTTTATTCCTAGGACTTAATGCATACGAATATTTAAGATATATATATCCTTATCTTTACCAACCATTTCTACCAATATAGAGTCAATTATAGTGGAATTAACATCAAAAAATTATATTCATACACTATTACCTTGGTGGGGTACTTATAAAGTGAATTGATCACCAAGATATATTCATCTATCTTTTATGCATTAATATTCTTTCACCTTATTTTGGGTACCCTATCCAATGTGCTTTCCAAATAATGGGACAAGACTCCACATGAAAATTTAGGCCATACAAAAAATCTATCTATTTCCAACATTATTTTTTCTAAATAATTATGTCTCATTAATGAAAATTAATCATATTTTTTATATACTTATTACATTCCCTATGGAATGTGACATTCATCGCCAAATTACTCGACCATGTTTTCACACCATCTATTCATTTTTATTCTATATGTTTTTTGTAGGACCTAGGAAACATGTTATTTTTTTACCTCTTTTATGAATGTGCATCCTATAGTTGATGAAACCATACTATCACCATATCTATTTGAAATCCCAAATTCATCTAGTATGAGTAATATAAGGATTATGTCCTATCTAATGGATTCTCCTACTTCTTGGGACTTCTTGGTGATTTTGATGAGGTCATCACAAATGGATTTTAAAATATTAAATTTAATGTTATTAGCACCCATCTTATTCACAATGTATAAGTATTTATTGTTTATGTTATCTTATTACCCATTCATGCATAGCTTTGTGCTAATAAGGAACACAAGTACATTGGTTTTAGATCCTCCAAGTGCATAATAGGAAAATTCAAATTTTCATTTTTTTATTTGTGAAATATGGAAAATTTCTAATTCTCCTTCATTTCCACCAATGCTTATTTAATTTCTTCCCTTATACATTTAAACCTATTAAATTTGTGTATGCACCTTTTCAATAATTTAAATACATGTTTATAAAATTATATCATGCTTTAGTGTATTAGTAAAAGAATAAATCTCACTAATTTCTTAAGATTTTTAAAATATGATAGCTCAAAAATTTGGATCACGCTAATCCTTTCTAGATCAACATTAAAATGTGGTCCCAATTTTTTTCCTTATATAAATAACCCATTTTGAGGATGAGCTTGTTCTTTATAATTTTAATAATATTAAATTATGTATTATTCCATCTGGGAGATCTATTCTTTATTTCACAAACATAAATATGGAAACTATATTTCTAAAATTTCCATCAATTCCTCCTAGATATTATTTCCCTCCATTTTATCTTATGTTGCTTATTATCCAATGACCAAGTCACCCATATCAATTCATCAAATCATGGGTGCTTATTTTATTGTTTCCATGGTGACCAATTTTGTTTTAAAATATTCCTAGACTTTGGTCTCTAATGAGAAAAACTAATTCATTGTTTAAATTTGATGCAACCAATTCTTGAGTATAACTTGATATATACAATCTAGAGGAGCAACCAATTGGTTATTAGAAATTCCACCTTCATTAATTATAAACCTAGAAATGTAAGTATTTAAATGTGTTGAAACTATATGTTCACCACTAGTCACTTATGAGGGTTTGGGTATTAATTTTGGGTATAGAGAACACACTTTACTCAAATTGAATTAACACACTCACAAGAAAGTTTAAATGTTGTGAATTAATATTTTTCAAAAATGAATTACGGGGGAATAATTGATCTATTTTTTTGTATTTTGGAGGCTTCCCACATTAGAATTAAATTAATTATATAATATTTAAAGACACACACACATATGAAATCAAATTATGTATTCTTATAAATCCAAGATGAATACACATAAATGAAATAAAAATAACACATAATATAAAGAAACAAACTAATTAACGGATGGGATTTTTATCATGGATCCTTACAAGTGGGTCCTCCTTGGTTAGATTACATTATATTCCCCTTCTTGGCTACAATTTATCTAATTTAAATTAACTAATTTCATTAAATTTACCTATAGCAATGAATTTAATTTTACAACATAGTACAAATAAATCATAGTAGTTCTTAGATTAATCTTTCTTTTCTTCTTCTCTTCAGCTTCTATTACTATCCTGCTACCTAAAAATCTACTCCTTATATAGGGTAGGAATGCATTTTTTAATTATATCTCTAAATCTAATAAGTTACAAACATTATGGATAAGAAATTATAATAGATTGAAAATAATGCAAGTGGTTGAAACTAGAACTATTAAACAAACAAATGAAATAACCACTCAATCCAAATGGAGTGACTATATGGTTACAACATCATTTGATCATGTTGTATGATGCTTTAAGTTTTTTATATAAGACTAAAAAAAAATTGGAGAAGATAGTTGTACTGTTCTATAAATTTTCTCACCTACAATAGTTACTACATGTGGTTATAATAGTTGTTGTAGGTGATCCCAAGTAGTAGTTGTATATGGTTATAGTTATTTTAGGTAGTTAATTTCTAACATCCATCTAATTGATGGCTATGGGTAGTTGTGTCTTTCATGCTAAATCACTTAATGGCTATGGGTGATTTGTGTAGTGGCTACAAGTGTATCTTCTAGAGTGGATATAGATGGATTTTCTAGAGTGGTTGAAGGTGAATAGAATAAAAAATAGAATAGAACATCTTTCCTTTTCCTTTTTAGACATCAAAATATTAAACCAAGAAATCATTCAACTATATTAGAAAACTTATAAATAACAGGTGAATCTCAAGACTATTTTTCATATATATATATATATATATATATATATATATATATATATATATATATATATATATATATTATAGTATATGTGTAATATGAGCATAATATGAGTCTAAGTAAAGGAAAACATGGAAACAAAGAATGGTCTCTAGGAGAAACTAGGTATCAACTGAGGCCATTTTTAGGTCTCATCACACACCCTCAAAACTTTAGTCATTACAGAACCCTATGCAATGATATTTATTTTAAGAATTTATATATTGGGACATGAAATAAACATAAATAATACTCATATCATAGGGTGTGAAATATACTCTTAATTTTTTTGGTAAATATCCTCTATCATGTTCTATCCATTCCCACTTCTTATTTTCATCTTGTTCCTCAATCATCATTACACCTATAAATGTAGGAATGGGGTACCAAAGAGAAATAATATTGAATTTTAACCTTATACATCTTATAAATATATCCCCTTAAGTAAATCATATACATTTTAGGTATTTTATTATCATTCTTAAAGTTATATACAAAGTAAGGCTCTCTACTACAAATGACGGGTAAGTTTTTTTCATCTTTCCTTGTAGGAAACATAGGATTCATAACAAATTTTATTATATAAAGCTATGGCTTAGTTTAAAACTTTATTTATTGAGTTTTGAATAATTTTTTTGAAATTTATAATCAATTTTAAATCATCCCATTATTTGATGACCAAATTAGGTATCGAATGTTTTATTCTAAGGTTGAAAGGAATAAATCATTACTCTTTACTATAAGTTACCATTTCTTGTTTCCTTACGAGTTCATATATCAAGTATTAAAAATAAGCCCTTATTTTTATGTCCCCAATAATATCATTGGGGTTCCATTTATCATCCATGGTAACTACCAAACTATGTTGAAAAAATTCACATAAAAAATCTCTAGTTTCAACTAAACCATAAAACTAAGCTTCACAAAAAGACAAAGGAATTCATATGTAATATTTTTATCCTAAGAATATCTTTCCTAATCAAAAATAAATTAATTGTTATTTTAGATACAATGCATAAATCTAGAGGGTGGCCTATAATTAAATTTGCACGGACATTTCACAAACCCTAGGAATTAATGCTTCAAACTAAGAAACAATCATCTCTTTATTCCTAAGTTCCTCATCATTTTCATATAGCTTTATTTTAAGGTCATTTTTATATTTTATTAATTAGTGGATTATTTCCTATTTGACCTCATAAATTATATACAACTTCATTTTTAATGCATTAATGATGACATGATGTTATTTATAATATATACAATCTATAAGAACCCTAATAGGAATATTAGACATATAGATGTGTTGTATAGGTTACATATTCCTTTATAATGATAAAGGTTGCATGCTCTTTAAGAGTGATAGGGGTTGTAGGATCCTTGTTAAAAACAAGATGATTGAGAGGGGGGTAAATCAGTCTTCAAAAAAATTCATTTAATTCCACTTAAATATGTATGAGCCATCTTAATATGCATGTACATCTTCAGCAATCATAAAAATCAAAATATAAGATCCTCCAAAAATTATGAAATGACTTTTATATGTTAGCCACTAGTTCTAGAAGTCAAAATAGTCACTCAAAAAGCTGAAACTCAAAATTCTAGAATTTATTAATGCAAAATATAGTTGAAACTTCATAAATTCACCTCCCAAAATACTTGGAGTTACAATGCCCATGATAGCTCAAAATGACCATAAAAATGACATCTATCAAACAAAACAACAAACATAATTTTTCCACCATGGGAAATTCACCAAAAATTGTTCTAAAATTCTCATAACCCTACTTCACTACAATTTCTCCTCAAAAACCCTTCCAAGCCAAATCGCCAAAGTGCATAAATATTCTATTAATATTATAATATTATTTAGGGCACAAACTCACCTCAAAACACAGGAAAATCATCCACCAACCAAATTTCCAACCTTGAATAAAATAGAAATAAATCCACAAACCCTAAGAGAGGGTTATTTCCTTATAGTGAAGCCCTTGACGGGGTCTTCAACACAAGTGTCCAAGTCACCATTCTATAGAGCTCCCAAAAAACTTGTAAATTTCTTTCAATAGCAACCCACACAACCACACTTGCCAAAGCAAGTTGCCACCCTAGGAGAGGGTGTAAATCTACAATCCAAAAATCTAAAGCATAAATACATTTGATTAGAGCTACCCTAGTGGAATAATGGAGGTTTTCATCCCCAAAATCAATTGTGCACTTGAATGGTTTCCTCCTCAATCATTTGTTCAATCTTGACATTTTTTAGCATAAGATTCAATATCCAAATTATCATTCCTTCAAATAATCCCCTCACTTGCTTTCATACTCATTCCCCAAAAGGGGCATCCAACTTGGAGGGAAACCTTTTTTCAAATATAAAAAGGAGCAATCCTTATAACTCCCATTTATGTGCTTGGTTGCCCATGACCCTTAAAAGAACACAAAATAGGTGAATGTTAGAACATAAATTACCTTTTTTCTAATTACTCTTAAAAAGGTCCCCAATGTTCCTTTTTTTTTTCTTTTTTTTCTTTTCCCTTAGCCCATGGGAACAATTTAAAGGCTAAGGGTCTTCATGTGTGGTTAGATAAAAAATGGGGACTTTTGTCACCAAATATTCCACCTTAGAGTTGGTTATTCAAGCCTACTCTAATATTTGGGCAACATTATAATACCTCTAGGCATGTGGGTTGCCTATGATAGAGGTAGACCTCTAGGTATAAGGGCTAGTTCCCTAGATTGATCTTTGAATTCTTATCACCTACACTAACTATTTATTTTGTATGAACAGGGATAGAAGTAGCCGTGAAAATAACCTACTCTACTGAGGTGATACACCAGAAAGATCTCCACTAGACTACCATACCATTACACTATGAAACATGCCCTACATCACTAGTCTCAAAATACTGAATTGCTCTAACATTAGTATTTCAAACATGGAGGTGATATACATTGGATTACTCAAGGTGAGTGAACCAAAGTTCATATTACAGACACTAGGGCTACTTGTATACTTGAGAAGGTCAAACACACTAGCTACACTTTGTGTGCCCTGTTAGAGTGAGAACTACTTGCACTAAATATGAACAGACAAAGAGAATGAAAGGATAGATATTTATCGTTGGACACTTCACTATGCATCACTTCACACACGTAAACTAGAAATTCATGAACTCAAAACTAGATTACAATCTTATTTCAAAGGCAAAGTACATTATCAAACCATCAGGGCTTCACCATACCAGGTGTGGAATTTTTTACAAAAGCCAAAATGGCTTGCATTTATAGAATGTGTGAGAAGAGAGAGAAAGAGTGGAGCTCAAGGGTCACAAGAACAAGTGTCAAGTGATGAGGACTAGTTACATTGTAGAAGAATTAAGTAAAGAATAGATCTCTAGAAGGTCTTCTTGGATAAGTGTCCATCTGAAGCATGAAAAACTCCTCAAATTGTTGTAGGGTCCTCAAATAGTCTTCTTGAAAATCGCCTTCATGATGAGGCATCTCTTGACTGCTCAAAATAAAACTAGGACGAGTTGACACATGTACACTATCTTATGGGGTTTAGAAACATGCCATGAAATTCATCAGATGCATCCCTAACTATTATTCATCTTTTAGACACTTGTTTTCAACACCTGTAGTCATTCATTAGCCCTCTTGCCCTCATTATTCACATTTGTCACCCAAGTGGCCTTAAGTTTCTTAACTAAATCCATGGAAGAGGTGTTAGGACACCTATCTAGGGTCTATTTTCCTTCCAATCCATCAGGTAGACCTTAAAAAATATCAAATTAGACCTTTCATATTTCTCAATTAGTAGTCACTACTCATTTCATTGCATGTCTAAGACTGCCTATGATGAATGAGTGAGCAGAGATGCTTCTATGACTATCTATTATGAGAAATGGACATAGGGAATTAGAAAAAGTCCACTTGACCTCTCTAAATGATTCTCATATGTTAATTCTACTCTGTACCTACAATTACAAAAAACCCAATTTAGACTTGTTCATACAAGTAGGGTACAAACCAATTAGATGTCATGAAACTTGAGAGAGTCCTCCACAAGTCCAAAATACTTTCTAGGCCAAACTAACCCTCCTAAATGCATCTCAAGTGGTATTTTCTCCATCAAGTCAAAAATAGGGTTTTAGAAGGTTTTTGTTCTTATAGATTATTCATAAAAAAATAGATGTTCAAAATCCCAACAAATCCCACTAATTTTGAGCTCAAGACCCTCCTCAAATATCCCTAACTCATTGGGTCACCATGCAATCAATCTGTATAGATGTGAGTGCTTGAAGATTGTCTCTCGAGCTTGAGAGTGCAATTTGGGTACCCTATGATGGAAATGGGTCAAAATGACAAACTGGTGTTGTTTATATACAAAAAAATGGTTCTAATTCATCTTATACTTTCCCCTAGAGGTCATCTAATGTATTGGAGATTTCACATGGTCATAAAAATGAAACTAGACCCCTGAAGGGCTTAGGTCTAGTTTTAAGCCTAATAGGCCTAATTGTGCTCAAGTTGCCCATGACCACCCTAAGTACTCATGATGACTACAAATCTTTCTCCACATTTTTTCATGATCAAATAAATTATAGATAACACTTCACAGTGTCCCAATACTCCTTGTGTTACCCTCCCATTCTTCATGTGCTCAACCTATAGTCTTCATCTTAACTGGGAGTGCCCTCTATTTGAGATAAAATAGAGGGCATCTCCCCTATTTTCTCAATAAAATGGAGTCATAAGGTGTTATATTAGGTCATGAGTACCTTCTATACCAAATCTTAGGGTTGGATCACTTTTCTATCATCCACAACTTCACAAACTTCAAGACAGACTTATATGACTATATACTATGTAGGATTTTTGGGTTGACTGTGAGTTGAGATTTTAAAATTTCTTTGCTCTACCTCTTCTCTATGATAATCA
The DNA here is from genome assembly GCA_037957365.1 of Torreya grandis. Classification (NCBI taxonomy): domain Eukaryota; kingdom Viridiplantae; phylum Streptophyta; class Pinopsida; order Cupressales; family Taxaceae; genus Torreya; species Torreya grandis. Next base: position 1,158,391 of record JARHVA010002465.1, on the reverse strand, counting down.
TGTGATATGGTTGATTAAAACACTATGGAGGTGGTCTCAAACATGTTCAACATCTTACACTCATGCTAACCTTCTCAATATGCACTCTCCGTTTGACAAGGCCTAGTTTGTCTACTGTAGCAAACTATGTTGATTAGGTCACCTATAGGTGACAAACAAGGAGAGTTCAAAGGCCTCTGTAGATGTTCATTAGGTTTGAGAAATGCATTGATTCCCAATGATCCTTCTAATATCATTGGATCTCTTTCACTTGAGTAAACATCTATGCTTGTAGGGTTATCAGCTTCTTATCTTTGACCATCCATACTTTGTGGGTTTATAGTCAAGATGTAGGGACTCTTGTAGGTGATAATCTGTATATAACCAATGTGTTTTCAACTCATTTGATTCCTTTTGAGGTCATTAGATCATCCCATACCTATATGAGTTCATTCTATGCCATCGAGACCATAGTTTCAATTAATGTTATAGGTCACTACATATTAGGTTGCTTATAGTATTTTTAGCACAATGTTCTGTGAACGTCTCAGGTTAAAATCTAATTGAGTTATAAACCCTTCAAACACCACACTCTCTTGGTAAACCAACCATTTTCTTTTATTAAAACATTACCCCTATGCTTAGGCTACATGATGGGAACACTTAGACCTATCTAGACCTCAAAACACTGTACTATGTAAGGATCAAATGGAAGGTGGAATCCTCATTCAGAGACACTAAGGTAAAGTGTCTCAAAAGCAACTTTCTTAGTCTATGAATATGGTTTTAGGTCAATATGCATATGACAGTCTCACCATGATGCTTCTCTATCCTCCTAGACTTGTTTTAAGGTCTCAAATAAGCTCAAACGAATGTATTTCAACATTCTTCTATCCTCAATGGATTGAACTTAGACCATTGATGAAGTTGCCTATAGGTGTTACTATAGGATATAAGACAATGTGTCTTAGATTGGTTCTCAAAACTAATTTCTGACCTTTGGAATAGCTCAAACACATTGTTTTCACCTTATAATCATCCCAACACTTTGAAAGCTTCTTATTTTACCACCATGACTATGCAAGACTCAATTCCACCTGACTGTAGATGATTGTTTGCAAAGAAGTCTGATTGTGTATGTATGTGTTAGGCCTTGTACTTAATATATAACATTCTTTAGACCACACCTTGAGAAGGACACTTGATCACCATGTTGAGATGGATTGGACACCATATATCTCCTCTATTCTGAAACCACTTACAGGAGGACAAGCTTTGCAATTATGAAACATAGTCTGCAAACTATAATGGAATCTTCAAATAGAAAATTGAGATAGCCTTGCTCATCAGTTCACCATCACACATGCAATCAATATTGAGAACATTATGATAATAAAGGTCATTACCTTCCAAAAATTGTATAACAACTAGTTTGGAAAGATCAATCCAAACAAAGAAGAAACTTGAATGGCATGGGGATGTACAGGCAGAAAAGAGAAGTAAACCTTCTTAGCGACAGTTCATAAAGCACAATCAACCAAACTTACAACTATTTTCATGGATTTTTAGTACATATAGACCACTATCATCCATCAAAAAGCATTTGATCCAACTCACCTTTTCCTATTTGTACCATGCAAAGACTGGTTGACCATTTCTGTTTGTCTAGGAGAGCGATGGAAAGATAGAAAGGTTTTTTGCCATTTTTTAGCTTGTAAAAGCTACCCAAGCATGGAAATAAGTTGAGGGGACTTGAAGAGTCATTTTAAAATTCATCCCACATGCCAAAACTATTTCATAGGCCATACAACAACTAAAAACCATGTGAAACTACTTGATCTTCTTATTTTCAATATATCACCTACATTTTATCAGTTTTACAATAGTTCCTATGACATATTATAACATGGGGGATGTTGAATATGCCTTTGGAACACTTTTCCTTTATGGGAAACCTATACAAGTTTAATAAATGACCCAAAAGTGACCCCTAGATGACATGAGACCAACTATACAACTATGACAAAGCTAAAATACATTATAAATGACCTTATTAAGACCATGGTACACTTTTTACACCCTAAGGGACCCCTATATCAAGGTTGAATATATAGGGGGTTGAACTGATTTGATTTGTGGTCAAATTAGTCAACATTTTGGTGATTTCTTAGGGGTGGCAAGCCAGCTATGCCAAAGACCAGTAGTTTACTCTTATCCATTGGGATATGAAGTCACCTATACATAGTTATGACACTGAATTGCCTCTAAAATAACACCAAACAATAGGAAACAAACACACAAAACAACACACTAAGCAAACACATTTGTGTTCTCAAGAACACTTAGGGAAAACACACACAACATAAGCAAAGCACACCTATCCTAGTATGTACAAGACTTCAAACACTTGAGGTGAAGGAAAATTCACCATGATTCAACTAGGATCAAAGATAGTACCTCTTACATCATTTATACTCCAAGGAAGCAATTCATCATGTGAAGCATGTGTATCAATTAACATTTGCTTGTGTAAGTAATCAAATGATTTACCACTTTTAGCTCTTCTTCTATCTGTAAGTGTGTTGCTAGGAGCCTTCAAGAGTACTTCATCTTTCCCTCCAAGAATCTTTTTTGAACTTGAAATTTTCTTGACTTCTTCCATGTTTGATTGGTACTTCTCAAATGACAAATTAGGAGTCGTCAAAGTTGTCTTAACTTACCTCTCTTCACTATCATGATGGACTTGGTGTATATAACCATCAAGTTTGTCCTCTTTCTACTCTAATACATCTAAAATTGATTCATCTTTGGGCTGAGGTCTTGACTATTCCTCAAGCACAAATGTATCTACCTTGGTTTCACTAGACTTCTCTATAATTGTAACTTATTTGGCAATAGTTTGACATACACTCTCATGATTAACAAGACATTCTCCTTCATGCTTGATAAGACACTCAATAACCTGCTTGTTAGGTTCATCAATAACCCGATCATCAGATACACACTTCGTAGGAGGAGAAGTAGACCTACTCAATTGTTCAAATTCTTGACTTATGGCATGAAAGCTTTGTCATAGGTCATCTTCCTCTTCATGACAGTCATGTTCATAGACTCCTCCATCTTGTGCAAGCAAAATGGCATTATCTTCTTCACCACCTTGATCTATCATACTTGGAAAATCATCATCATGCATATGAACAAGGTAATTTCCCTCAACATCTTGTGGAAAGGAATTATAAATGCTTACCTTGGAATGTTCATATCTTTCTTCATGGATGATGTATGTGCCAAGATCAATTTGGTCAAAGTAATTATATGGATCATGTTCATAGATGTCTACACCATACCCATATATGAACAAGTTAGATATTCCCTCAATCTTAGAGGATGTTCCATCATCCATAGCAAACTCTTCTTGATAATTGATTATGTAATTGAGATTAGAGCTTGCTTCTACATAGGGCTCAATATGAAACTTAGCTAGTGGTTGAGTTATGATAGTTATCTTTACTCCATATCTTGTCTTAAAGACCAAGAAGGACCAATCAGTTAAGAGGTACCCTCCTATCTTGGTTGTGAAATCCCTTTATAGGTAGATAGCAAAGTGAGTAGGTAAGTCAACCACTACTATATCTCAAAGGATAAGGAAGCTTGGACAGTCATGAAGGAAAACTTTCAACCCTTTGACAAGCCCCACATACTTAGATAGTGTCCCATCAAGTTTAATCACTCCCTTACTATATGGTTCATATTTTAGACATAATTTATCTACCACAACCTTGGACATCACTGAAGTACTAGCCCCACTGTCCATTATGCAGTTGTGAATAAGTTTGTCTCCCATAATGAGAGTTAGGTAAAAGGGTAGAGGCTTTTTAGATTTGGAAGAGGGTTCAATAATGTGGGTGGAAGAATAAATGAGAACAACATTAATATGACCTGATGGTTGAGGACTGAGGTGAATTTAAGATAGTTGCTCTTGAAGGAGCTCTTTTTGACCAAGTAAGGGAAGCATTTCCCAAAGAGACAGATGATTTAGCACTCTTCAAAGAATCCACAATATTCAAAGTAGGAGTACTCACCTTTTCTTGAGTCCTTAAAGGCAAAGAAGTGCCTTGAGATTGAGGCATTGGAACACTTTGAACAACCTTTCCAACATTTTGATTTGGAATAGGTGTAGAAGTTGTAGGGATTGTCACATTTGTAGTCACACCTTGCTACCTTGTAGGAGGGATACTTGAACTTTTATGAACACCATGAGAATTTCCCAAGGCCTTACTCTTTTATATAGTATTATCTACAACTAAATAATTTATATTGAGGATAAAGTTATCTTTCACTAGAAAATTTTCAAGGTTCACTCCTTTAGGCTGCCAACCTTCATTTGCTTGCATGAGGTTTCCATCTTCTACTGACAGTTGAGGAGTGACTCCTCCTTAAGAAACCAAAGATCACTTTCTACCTTCATTTTCATCCATGAATTGACCTTGCTACCATTCCTCTCCTTACACAAAGTTACTATGCACTGGTACCATGGCTCTTGTGTTGGAAGTAGAAGTTGGATTGTATGCATTGGTTGGCCTATTGAAGTTAGGTTATCCTTGACCTCTACCTTGACCATATTATTGAGGTGGGAACCTAATTCCTTTTTGAGGATAAGGAGAGTGGTTTTGATTAACACCATATTATAGATTGAGTTGCCTAAGTTGAGCCTCAAAGGTATTATATCTTACATGCCAATTAATAGTATCTTTTGCCATCTTAGGGGTAGTTATAGACTTAGTATTTGCACTTCGGACTTGAGAAATAATTGGAGTATCAATAGACATATTAGGTAGTAGAGGCATAAAAAATTTTGGAGGCAACTTTCCAGCTTGTATTAGGCCATTCTCAGCTCTAATGGTAAATTCATAAGCTTCAGGTAAGGTGTAACCACCCATGGACTGCAACATTATGGCTATGTTAGTACCAATAGCCCTTAGATATGTAGAAAACACAAAGCTTGTAGGAGGTCTCATGGGGAGAGGCAACCTTTTCCAAGTTATTTGGAATCTCTCATTAAAATCATGTATTGTCTCCTTGGGGGCTCTTTGAATTACATTAAGCTAGTGGATAAGTGATGTGTGATCACTTTTGTCTTCAAACCTTGAGGTTATCAACTCTCCAAAATCATCCCAAGTTATGATACAACCTGTGGGAAATGTCATATACCCGTCAAGTGTTTTCCCTCTAAGGGACATGTCAAGTAGTCTAATGGCAATATTGACTTTAGTGACATTATGAAACTACAAAAGTTTGAGATGTCCCTAATATTCTCACTAGGGCTGACATGACCTTCCCCATTGACTGTGGGAACACTCTTGGTAGCATTAGGGGGTATATCATCATATGCATTGAGGTGGATAGGATTTTTTAGTGTTAAATGTTAGGAAGGCATGTTTCCTATCCATATTGTCCTTAAGTTCATCTTCACTATCTTGATCTTCTTGGATTATAAAGTCCTTTTATTTTTTAAAGGTCAAGATAGGCTAAGGACGTTAAACTTGGGGAGGAAGTTCAGGTTGAAGGAGTGGGTTTATAGGATTGAAACCTCTAATAGAAGTTGACCTAGTAAGGACCATGAAGTATGAACATAAGAAATGAAAAATCAATGGTTTACAACTAGATACTACCTTGAATAGAGTCACCAAATGCTGAGTAGAACACCATATGTAGTTGTGATGTTGTCAAGACCAACATTCACCTTAACAAGATGTCTTTGAGACAAGAGTCCCATCCGACATGCCAAAATTAGTGTCACCAAATATTTCACCCTATATTTGGTTATTCAATCCTATTATAAGATTTGGGAAACATTGGAATATCTCTAGGCTTGTGGGTTGCCTATGATAGAGGTAAACCTCTAGGTTTGAGGGCTAACACCCTAGATTGATCTTTGAATGCTTATCACCTACACTAACTATTTACTTTGGATGAAAAGGGATATAAGTAGACATGAAAATAACCTAATCTACTGAGGTGATACACTAGAAATAACTCCAATAGACTACCATACCATTGCACTATGAAACACGACCTACAACACTAGTCTCAAAATCTTGAATTGCTTTAACATTAGTATTTCAAACATAGAGATTATATACATTGAATTACTCAAGGTGAGTGAACCAAATGTTATATTTCATACACCAAGGCTACTTGTATACTTGAGAAAGTCGAACACACTAGTTACATTTCATGTGACATGTTAGAGTGAGAAGTACTTGCACTAAACTTGAAAGGATAAAGATAAGGCAAGGATAGATATTTATCACTACACATTTCACTATGCATCCCTTCACACACTTATGTCAGGATCCTACTCTCCCCAATAAGAGTATATATGATTATATTTGTATTAGCAACTAAACACGGAATTTAACCAGAATGATAAGTAACTAGAAATATGAAACAACACAGGATATGAGAGACAATACACAATTGTATTAATAATCACTCAGAAGAAAATATAATAAAGAAGATGCCACTTCTTCTTCTACCTCTAAGGCTTGCCACACATCAAGGACTTCTTCCATCTCTCTCATGGTCCCAACACACAACTCAAATACAGAGTTATTGTTCACCTCCACCAGTCAGTAACAACGTTGCCAGTACACCAAGTACACAACCGTACTCCAAGTAGATCTCCCTTTCCTTGCTGCCACCTGCAAATCAACAGACCTTACTTACCATGTAGATATCTCTACACCCTGAAGAACCCTTGTCCTTGCCTCACCAAGTCCTCATGATTCTTCAACTAGTACCCCAATGGATCTCCTAGTAGAACTTGCACAACCTACAACTCTCCCTGATCATACACACTCAGTACCCCTTTAAAACTAGGAGGAGTTACTCTAGCTCTCTCTTCAAGCTCAATGGCTTTATAGCACACTTTTACAATACAGACCATGAGTCTATTATATAGATCTCATGCATACAATAATTAGACTTTCTTAATTACAATAATTAGACACATAACTCAAGACTATAATTAGCCTTTAACATGCAAACTCTCAGTTCAACGAACTAACTGTCCATGCAACGAACAGTTCTGGAACCACCACAGGCGACCGACGTCGGTCCCTGTCTACCTGGAGGTGATCGACGTCAGCTGACCTCCTGCCGATGCCGATTGTCTTTTAGTTCACACCTGTCGATGTCGGTTTCTCTCTGCATTATACTTTGCCGACGCCAGTCTCCCTGGAACTCAGCAACCTCCTCCATGTTTGCAACAGTTGAAGCTTTTAGCTCCACACCCTAACAATCTTCCACTTGGAGATAAATTGCTACAACTATACCTATACCTATACACCGTCTAATTCATTTCCTGGCTTGTATCCCTCTTCAAGCTCCATCTTGAAGACCACCCACCACACACCCTGTGATGCCTTTCATGTCATCCAAGTAACCTGCCACATCTGAACCTACATATCCATGTAGTGAAGTCCTTGACCCTGCATAGCATGAATCCCTATTGTTGATTCCTCTTAGATACCTGAGAATCCACTAAACTACCCTCCAATACTTCTTCCATGAATTGGCTCCAAACTCTCTGACAACTCCCACTGCTTGGGAAAACTCAGGTCTACACCAGACCTCATGTGATTTCAAACACTGTTCTAAGCTCAGCTTGAACTGTCTAGCCCTTGGTGTGCTTACTGATTCTGCATCCTGCATCTTGAACCTCGCCAACACCTTCTTCATATCAGCTCTCACTGAAGATCAACCTGTGATCTTCCAAGTCTCTTATGCCAAAGAATTTCGCTACTCCAAATTCCTCATGACATGCCACTGAACTAACCTTACCTTTAGCTCAGCAAAACCCTATATGTATGAACCTGCTAGCATATCACCCACATACAGTAACAGGATAATGTCGCGACTCATCATCCACCTGGTAAGAACAAACACAATAGTTACACTAATATTGACTAAAGCCCTGCTTTGTCATCCCCCTGTCAAAACCTATACCACTATCCTGTAGCTTCCTCAAGACCATATACCTTGGCCTTCTGTCTCACGTATCCATCCACTCTCTTTTTTAACCTGGGAATCCATTCCTCATCCAGTGCTTTCTTCCAGCTGACAACTCCACCAACAAACCCTGTTTGGTTCTTCTCCAGGGAATCACATTCCTCATCCATGCCAAGCTCCCACTGTTTCTGGATTCTACCTGCATTGCCTCTTCACATCTTCCTGGTTCTTGACCATTAGTAAGCAACAAGTAATATAAAGAAGGTGAACAACGAATATGAGGTTCACTTACCCTTTTTGACCTCCATATGGGCGTTTGAGACTCCTTGACAGCTTGTTGTCCGCCCAACATCCGTTCCAGTGACCGATCTCAGCCATCTCCCAATCTGCACCCGACCGACGTCGGTTCCCTGCGACTGACCCTATCTATCAACGTCGGCCCTCTGACTAACACTGATGTACCTTCTAATGACATCAGTTCCTGTATGACTGACGTTAGTTCCTGTTGCCTGACACCACCGACTCTGCTGATTTGCACATGACTGACATCAATGCCTGTCTATTCGATGTCGGTTCTTCCTGACCAACGTCGGTACCTGTGTTTGCCTGTGAGTGATGAATTTTTACCCACAAGCTCCTTCTGGGTCAAAACCCTATTCAAATTAACACAACCCTGCTCAGAATAATTCAGTCCCCTCAGCTGATCTCTGTCCATCAGCTCCTCCATGAACACCAAGGCTTTCTAGTTCTTAAGTTTGTCAAAGATATCTATCTTCCGCTTAAGAACATGCATTCCCTTCTTACATATGTAACCAAGCCTACAAAGCCACATCTCTACAATAGAAGGTGAATCAGTAATATAAGTAGATAGATAAAGGATACTTACTTTCTTACCACCGTCTAATTCAAGTGCATCTACTGTGAGAGTTACTGTGCATCTCTCATCACCTAAATTTCTTGAAGAAATTAGACTCATCTCCAAGACTGGTACCTGCATGACCTCATTCAACACCCGTGTGTTATCTGTCTGCAATTTCAGCTTCACTTCCCCTTTGCCAATTATCTGACAAGGCTCACCAACCCCTAAATAAATCTCTCCAAAGTCTCCAAAGACATACCCATGAAAAGATGCTCTATTTCGAGTTGCATGGAAAGAGGCAAAAGAATCTATAAACCAAGATTCTAATTTATCTAGAGCAACCTGTGCAATAACCCCTGCAACATCTGCTTCTACACGCTGATCTTCTATCGACCAACAATCTTCTTTTCCCTGCTCTTTCTTTCCATTAATCAGACCATTCGTGCTATTCAGTTTCTCCATTCGTAGCTTACTTTCTTCTGCCATTGCTATATTCCCACTCAATCTGAAACCCCTGAGAGTGACCTGTAATCAACAAACACTAACCAGATCTGAACCACCTGTTAGTCAACCCAACCAAAAGCTCTGATACCAACTGTCAGGATCCTACTCTCCCCAATAAGAGTATATATGATTACCTTTGTATTAGCAACTAAACACGGAATTTAACCAGAATGATAAGTAACTAGACATATGAAACAACATAAGATATGAGAGACAATACACAATTGTATTAATAATCACTCAAAAGAAAATACAATAAAGAAGATTGTTAGGTTGTGGAGCTAAAAGCTTCACTGATGCAGACATGGAGGAGGTTGCAGGATGAGTCGCTGAGTGTCACGGAGACTGGCGTTTGGTTTGGCCAACCGACGTCGGCAGTATTAGTCAATGAAGCAACCGACGTCGGTCATGGATCGGCCAGCGTCGGCGACCCCAGGCGGACAGGGACCGACGTCGGTCGCCTGTGTGGTTCGACTGCGAGCTTATTACGAGCAGTTAGCTAACGAACCAAGTGTTTGCATGAAGAGAGCTATTTTTAGACTGAGAGCTGCGGATCTAATTATTGTAATTAGATGTCTAATCATTGTTTGGATGAGATCTATATAATAAACTCATGGTTGTATTGGAAAAGTTGTTCTAGTTTGAGTTGAGCAAAGTTTGCTCCTTCTGTGTGTGAAGTGAGTAAGGGTGTTCCTCCTAGTTCCCTATCAGTGCCAAGCTTGGTACTGGTTCGAGAATCATAAGGACTTGGTGAGGCAAGGACAAGGGTTCTTCAGGGTGTAGAGTGATCTACATGGTAAGTAAGATCGTTGATCTGCAGGTGTATGTGTGTGCAAGGTCAAGGTTCACAGGTGAGCAGAACCGTGTTTGATTTGCAGGTGTGCAGGATCATATAGACAGCAACACAACAGGGAGCAGTATCAGGCAGGATCTACTTCAAGTACAGGTGTGTACTCAGATAGAGCAAAGAGGAAGGCAAGGGAGTTCCTTCCATAAGTATGGTCTGTTGAAGTGCAGGTTATTGCAGGTTCATGGGAGATCTACTTGAAGTACCTTGAGTACTTGTGGAGCACGTGGAGTGCTTGTGGAGTGCGTGTAGCACTTGTGGTGTGCGTGGAGCACAGGAGGTGAACACCAACTCTATATTTTGAGTTGGGTGTTGGGACCTGAGAGGGAGAGCTTCAGGGAGAAGATTTACTGTTCACTTGAGGTGTGGGAAACCTCTGTAAGGTGGTGGAGAAGAAGTGGCATCTTCTTTATTGTATTCTTTTCTGTATAAAGTGTTAATACAAGTTGTGTATTGTCTCTCATATCATGTGTTATTCTGAATTCTAGTTACTTGGTGAATCTGGTTAATTTCCGCATATTAAGTTGCTTGGTTTGGTAATCATATTGTGCTCTTTTGGTGGAGCAAGATCCTGACAAAGCCACATCTCTACAATAGAAGGTGAATCAGTAATATAAGTAGATAGATAAAGGATACTTACTTTCTTACCACCGTCTAATTCAAGTGCATCTGCTGTGAGAGTTACTGTGCATCTCTCATCACCTAAATTTCTTGAAGAAATTAGACTCATCTCCAAGACTGGTACCTGCATGACCTCATTCAAAACCCGTGTGTTATCTGTCTGCAATTTCAGCTTCACTTCCCCTTTGCCAATTATCTGACAAGGCTCACCAACCCCTAAATAAATCTCTCCAAAGTCTCCAAAGACATACCCATGAAAAGATGCTCTATTTCGAGTTGCATGGAAAGAGGCAAAAGAATCTATAAACCAAGATTCTAATTTATCCAGAGCAACCTGTGCAATAACCCCTGCAACATCTGCTTCTACACGTTGATCTTCTATCGACCAACAATCTTCTTTTCCCTGCTCTTTCTTTCCATCAATCAGACCATTCGTGCTATTCAGTTTCTCCATTCGTAGCTTACTTTCTTCTGCCATTGCTATATTCCCACTCAATCTGAAACCCCTGAGAGTGACCTGTAATCAACAAACACTAACCAGATCTGAACCACCTGTTAGTCAACCCAACCAAAAGCTCTGATACCAACTGTCAGGATCCTACTCTCCCCAATAAGAGTATATATGATTACCTTTGTATTAGCAACTAAACACGAAATTTAACCAGAATGATAAGTAACTAGACATATGAAACAACATAAGATATGAGAGACAATACACAATTGTATTAATAATCACTCAGAAGAAAATACAATAAAGAAGATGCCAGTTCTTCTTCCACCTCTAAGGCTTTCCACACCTCAAGGACGACTTCCCTCTCTCTCACGGTCCCAACACACAACTCAAATACAGAGTTGTTGTTCACCTCCACCAGTCAGTAACAATGCTGCCAGTACACCAAGTACACAACCGTACTCCAAGTAGATCTCCCTTTCCTTGTTGCCACCTGCAAATCAACAGACCTTACTTACCATGTAGATATCTCTACACCCTGAAGAACCCTTGTCCTTACCTCACCAAGTCCTCATGATTCTTCAACTAGTACCCCGGTGGATCTCCTAGTAGAACTTGCACAACCTGCAACTCTCCCTGATCATACACACTCAATACCCCTTTGGAACTAGGAGGAGCTACTCTAGTTCTCTCTTCAAGCTCAATGGCTTTCTAGCACACTTTTACAATACAACCCATGAGTCTATTATATAGATCTCATGCATACAATAATTAGACTTTCTTAATTACAATAATTAGACACACAACTCAAGACTATAATTAGCCTTTAACATGCAAACTCTCGGTTCAACGAACTAACTGTCCATGCAACGAACAGTTTTGGAACTGCCACAGGTGACCGACGTCGGTCCCTGTCTGCTTGGAGGTGACCGACGTCGGCCAACCTCCTATCGATGCTAGTTGTCTTTCAGTTCACACCTGTCGATGTCAGTTTCTCTCTGCACTATACTTTGCCGACGCTGGTCTCCCTGGAACTCAGCAACCTCCTCCATGTTTGCAACAGTTGAATCTTTTAGCTCCACACCCTAACAACCTAGACAAGAAATTCATGAACTCAAAAATAGATTGCAATCTTATTTCAAAGGTAAATTACAATATCAACTCATTAGGGCTTCACCATACCAGGTGCAAAATTTTTTACAAAAGCCAAAATGGCTTTCATTTATAAAATGTGTGAGAAGAGAGAGAAACAGTGGAGCTTAAGGGTCACAAGAAAAAGTGTCAAGTGATGAGTACCAATTACATTATAAAAATAATGAAGTGAATAATAGATCTCTAAAAGGTCTTCTTGGACAAGTGTCCATCTAAAGCATGAAAAACTCCTTAAACTAGCGTAGGGTCCTCAAATAGTCTTCTTGAAAACTGCCTTCATGATGAGGGATCTCTTGACTACTCATAACAAAACTAGGGAGAGTTGACACATGTGAACTATCTTAGGGGGTTTGGAAACATGGCATGATAGTCATCAGATTCATTCCTAACTTCTAGCCATCTTTTGGATAATTGTATACACCATTTATAGCCATTCATTATCCCTCTTGCCCTCATTATTCACATTTGTCACCCAAGTGGCCTTTATTGGCTCAACCAAATCCATGGAAGAGGTATTAGGACACCTTTCTAGGGTATATTTGCCTTCCACTTCATCAAGTAGACCTTAAAAAGATATCAAAATAGACCTCTCATCTTTCTCACTTGGTAGTCACTCCTCATTTCATTCCCTATCCAGGATTGCCTGTGATGAATGAGTCAATAGAGGTGTTTTTATGCTATATATTATGATAAATGGACATAGGGAGTTAGAACAAGTCCCACTTGACCTCTCCAAATGATTCTCATATGTTCATTCTAATTTTTACCTACAAAACATAAAAACTTACAAAAAACCTAGTTTTAGACTTGTCTATACAAGTAAGGTATAGACTAATTAGATGTCATAGAAATTGAGAGAGTTATCCACAAGTATAAAACACCTTACATTCCAAATTACCCCTCTTGAATCCATCTCAAGTGGTATTTTCTCCATCGAGTTAAAGATAGGGTTTTAGGATGGTTTTAGTAGGTTTTGGTTCTTAGGGATTATTCATAAAAACCAAACATTAAAACTCCAAAAAATCCCCACTGAGTTTGAGCTAAGGAACCTCCTCAAATATCCCCAACTCCTTGGGCCACAATCCAATCAATCCAAATAGATGTTAGTTCTTAAAGATGGTTGCTCAAGCTTGAGAGTGCATTCTTGGAACCCATATGATGGAAATGGGTTAAACTAACCAACTGGTGTTGTTCTTAAGCAAAATAATGGTTCTAACTCATATTATACTCTCCCCTAAAGGTCATTCAATGTATTGGAGATTTCACATGGTCATATAAATGAAAATAGACCCCTAAAGGGCTTAGGTCTAGTTTTAAGCCTAATAGGCTTGACTGTGCTTGAGTTGCCCATGACCACCCTGGGTACTCATGCTGACTACAAAGATTTTTCCACCTTTTTTCATGCTCAAATCAACTATAGACAACATTTCATAGTGTCTCAAGACTCCTTATGTTACCCTCCCATTCTTCATGTGCTTAACCTGTAGTCTTTATCTTGACTAAGAGTGCCCTTTATCCGAGATTAAATAGAGGGCATCTCCCCTAATTTATCAATAAAAGTGGAGTCATGAGTTGTTATATTAGGTCATGATGACCCTCTACACCAAATCTTAGCATTGGATCACCTTTCTATAATCCATAACTTCATAAACTTCAAGACAGACTTATATGACTATATACTATGCAGGGTTTTTGGGTTGATTATGAGTTGAGATTTGAAACCTTCTTTGATCTACCTCTTCTCTCTGAGAATCATGTGATATGGTTTATGGAAACACTATGAAGGTGGTTTAAAACATGTTTAACATCATACACTCATGTTAACCTTCTCAACATGCACTCTCTGTTTGATTAGGCTTAGTCTGTATACTATAGCAGATTGTGTTGATTAGGCCACCTATAGGTGACAATCAAGGAGAGTTCAAAGGCCTCTGTAGATGATCATTAGGCTTAAGAACTTCATTGCTTCCCATTTATCCTTCTAATATCATTGGATCTCTTTCAATTGAGTAAATACCTATGCCTGTAGGGTTCTCAACTTTTTATCTTTAACCATCCATACTATGTGGGTCTACAGTCAGGCTGTGAGGACTCCTATAGGTGATCATCTATGCATGACCACTGTGTTTTCAAATCCTTTCATTTTCTTTGAGGTCATTAGATCATACCATACCTATATGAGTTCATTATATGACATTGAGACCATAGTTTCAATCAATGTTATAGGTCACTATAGATTAGGTTGCTTCTAGTCCTTTTAGCATAGTTTCTTTGAATGTCTCAGGTCAAAATCTACCTGAGTTAGAAACCTTTCAAACACCACTCTCTTGGTCAAGAAACCATTTTATTTTTTCAAAACATTGCCCCTATGCTTAGGCTACATGATGGGAATACTTAGATCTGTCTAGACCTCAAAACACTCTACTATGGAAGGATCAAATATAAGGTAGAATCCTCATTCAGAGACACTAAGGTAAAGTGTCTCAAAAGCAACTTCTTAGCCTATGAACATGGTTTTAGGTCTGTATGCATATGACAGTCTCACCATGATGATTCTTTATCCTCCTAAACCTATTTAAAGGTCTCAAATGAGCTCAAATGGTTGTATTTCAGCATTCATCTATCCTTCATGGATTGAACTCAAACCATTGATGAATTTGTTTGTAGGTGTTACTGCAGGATCTAAGGCAATGTGTGTTAGATTTATTCTCAAAACCAAATTCTAACCTTTAGAATAGATCAAACTCATTTTTTCCACCTCATAATCATCCCAACACTTTGAAATCTTATTGTCTTACCACCATGATTGTGCAAGACTCAATTCCACTTGACTGTAGATGACTGTTTGCAAATAAGTCTAACTATGTATGTATGTGTTAGGCCTTATACTTTATATAGAACATTATTTAGACCACACCTTGGGAAGGAAACTTTATCACCATGTTGAGATGGATTAGACACACATATTTCCTTTGTTCTAAACCACTTGCAAGAGGACAAGCTTTGCAATTATGAAACACAGTTTGTAGGCTATAAAGGAATCTTCAACTAGCAGACTGAGATAGCCTTGCTCATTATTTCACCTTCATATGTGCAATAAATACTAATAACCTTGTGTGGAGAAACATCATTACCTTCCAGAACATATACAATAATTGGTTTGGAAAGACTAATCCAAACAAAGAAGAAACTTGAAGGCCATGGGGATGTGCAAGCAAGAAAAGATGAGCAAACCTTCTTAGCAATAGTTCATGAAATAAAAGTAACCAAACCTACAACTATTGCCATATATTTGTAGTATGTAGAGGCCACTATAATCCATCAAAATCATTTGATCCAACTTACCTTCTCCTATTTGTAACATGCAAAGACTGATTGACTATTTTTGCTTGTCTAAGAGAGCGATGGAAAGATAAAATGATTTTGTTCCATTTTTGAGCTCATTGGAATTTCCCAAGCATGGAACTGAGTTGAGGGGACTTGAAGAGTCACTTTTTTAAGTCCTCCCACATGCCAAAACTACTACATAAGCCATACAATAATTGAAAACCACATGAAATTGTTTGATCTTCTTGTTTTCAATGTAGTACCTGCATTTTGTCAGTTTTATAATAGTTTATTTGACATATTATAACATGGGGGATGTTAAATATGCCTTTGGAACAATTTTCCTTTATGGAAGACCCATACAAGTTCAATAAATGGCCCAAAAGTGACCCCTAGATGACATGAGACCAACTATACAACTATGACAAAGCTAAAACACATTATAAATGACCTCATTAAGATCATGACACACTTTTTACACCCTAGGGGACCCCTATATTAAGTTTGACTATATATGGGGTTGACCTGATTTGACTTGTGGAAATTAGTCAACATGGACATGACATGATATTCTACAACTGATATGTCACCATGGATCCAATTCAACAATGTGTGATTCTACCGGTCTTAATTGACACTTGTGGGAGGTGGAATGTCAATATATTGGCTAGATTGGTTGGTTTTAATGACAAGTGGAACAATAATGGAATGGTAAGAGGCATCACAATCCTCATAGAAGATATTATGAGAACTTGTGTCGATGCTAAAGTAATCATCCTCAAAAACTATGGAAGAATCACAAATATATTCAAATTGATCTTCAAGGCACGTGTAACCAATGTTGTAACAACCATGAATGTATTTTGATTCTGATGTTGAGGCTGATGTTGATTCTAATTACAATGTTAAATCTAATGTTGATTCAAAAATATAACTTGACTTTAATGTTGATTCTTCATCTTGTGTGGCAATAAAGATGTTATGTTGAATGTTTGGTATTAGATGAGTTGTGGCCTGTGGTTGAACAATGGGCTCTTTATAAATAGGCTTAGTTAAGAAGGACTCCAAAAATACTGGCTTCTCAACAAAGGGAAATAGTCAATAGGTAACTCCATAGAGATTGGCTTGTCAAAGGGAGGCTCCTTAAAAATAGGGCAATGGTTGAAATAATGATTTGCCCAAAGGTAGTTATAATCATTAGGGGGTGACTCAACAAAGACTGGCTTGTCAAAGTGAGACTCCTCAATCAAAAGGAAAGGGTCAAAGGGTGATTCAACATAGGTTAAATCATAAAAAATATGTGTTTAAACAAAAATATCAAGGATTGGTTGGTTGTCTTGGGCTTGGCTTACACTTGGTTGTAAAACCTCATATTTGGACACGTCTTGGTCTTTGGATTTGTTATGGTTCTAAGATCAGATTGGATTTTTTGAAGTGGGGGAAGGTTGGAAATGAATGAAGAATGACATGTGGTTCAATAATGAGTTCTATATAAATAGGCTCATCTAAGATGGGCTTAACAAAAACTAGTTGTGGGTCTAGGATGGTAACTATGCTCTGTCTAGTTGTAATTATGCAACCTTGTTGGGATAATGAGCTATGAGATTTGGAAGGGCCTAGAATGGTAATGAATAGGCATTATAGAGCTTGGTTGTTAAATAAGATAAAGGATGAGGGCATGTAATGGTAATCCTTGGACACTACAGAGCTTGGTTGTTAATGTAGGCCAAAGGAAGAGGGATTAGAATGTAATCCTTGTGCATTACAGAGCTTGGTTGCTAACGTAAGCCAAAGGATAAGGGCTTATAATGGTAATCCTTGGGTGTTACAAAGCTTGGTTGCTAACACATGTGAAAGGATGAGGGCCTATAATGGTAATGAATGGGCATTGTGAAGCTTGGCTACTAACGCAAGCCAAAGGATGAGGGCCTACAATGATAATTAATGGGTGTTTCAAAGCTTGGTTGTTAATGCAAGCTAAATGATGAGGGCTTGGAATGGTAATGAATGGGCACTGTGGAGTTTAATTGCTAATGTAGGCCAAAGGAGGAGGGCATAGAATGGTAATCCTTGGGCATTTCGGAGCTTAGTTGCTAACACAGGCTAAAGGAGGAGGGCTTGGAATGGTAATCCTTAGCCACTACAGAGCTTGGTCACTAACACATGCCAAAGGAGGAGGGCTTAGAATGGTGATCCTTGGGCGCTGCAGAGCTTGGTTGATAATGCAGGGCAAAAGAGGATTATCGACATAAGTAGGAGATAGGATACCATTATCATTAAAAGGGTGAACTTGGTATTTTAATTGACCTGAAGAAGGGCGATCTCAACATATGATAATTGACATGACTGGTTTTAGTAATTAGCCTAAAGAGGCTAGTCTTGGTCTATGAAAATGGTCTTAGTCTAGGTCCATTTAGACATGGAACTTGGAATTGGTCTAAGAAAATTGAAATTAGTCTTGAAAATAAACATGGGCTAGGCACTTGAAAACAAATTTG
This sequence comes from Torreya grandis, assembly GCA_037957365.1. Classification (NCBI taxonomy): domain Eukaryota; kingdom Viridiplantae; phylum Streptophyta; class Pinopsida; order Cupressales; family Taxaceae; genus Torreya; species Torreya grandis. The sequence continues at coordinate 1,140,140 of JARHVA010002465.1, read as the reverse complement.
ATCAAGGCATGTTCAGATCTATGGGTAGGTCTTGTGAAAATAAGAGGTCTAAAGGCAACAAACAATCAAGTTTTGAAACAAATAACCTTTGGCTCTATAAAAGAGTCCTAAAGGGTAAAACAACTAAACTATGCAAAAGGCAGAATTAAAACATGAAATCGGTTTAATAAAAGATATTGATTTTCCCAAAGGTGGTTATAATCAATGGTAAAAGGTAACACAAAAGCTCAAAACCCATATATGGCTAAGAAACTAATTTTTCCAAAGGTGGTTATAATTAGTGACAAAAGTATCTAGACAAAGTAGAGCAATTTGGGAACTATGATCAAAGGATAACAATGATTTGCCCAAAGGTAGTTATAATCATTTAACATGAAAAACAAGGCTAAATTTGAAAACAAATAACTCAAACAAGAACTTGAAAACAAACAAAACTAAAGTTATTGGCTTGGGTGACACTCGGTAATTGCCTCACTAGGACTCGATATCGATTCACAAGAGATTATTTGATGATGGAACTAGGACATTTTTGAACTCAACACCAACATGCTTCAAATAAGGCATGTGGCAACAACTTGGCCTAAAAGATGCACAAACAAAGCACAAGACAACAAACAATCACTAAGGTAAGGGGTCTTTTAGATCAAATATGAAATCAACCCAAGTAACACAATCCAAACATATAAAGGTAGACTACTTAAGCCCAAATTAGATGAGGCTTTGGTGTAAACCTGATTAGTTTAAGATTTATACTTTGAAATATTGAGTTTCAAATTTAATGAAAAAAGACTGTAATATTCTAAGGCAAACAAGCTAGATCAAAATGGTTAGCATAACCATGTGTTTGAAACAAAAGGTATAACAGTGGTTTTGGAACTTGGTTACAAATACGATAAGTGTTTTAGAATGATTTAGGTAGCATACCAATGCTCCTTTAAACAAATGACATGACAATGGTTTTGGACTAAAACTCCAAGGCAAATGTTTGAGATGAAACAGGCATCACAACGACACCTCATTTAAACCAGTGACACACAGATGATTTTGGAATAAAATTCCAAGGCAAAAGTGTGACACAAAATAGGTAGAGTAACACCTTTTAGCTTAAAGCGGTGTGAAAACAACATGATGGTTTTGGACTCATTTTGAACTGATAATGCAAATAAACCATTTTAGTCTCAATCACACATGTAAACCAAAGAAAATAGAAATAGAACTAGTGGCTCATCCTATCCCTAAAACTGACATGGGTGTGCATAACTTTTGCTAAAGTTTCTATTGATACACCAATGCTTGAAAGGAATTAAGTGTTAATCCAAAAATTAAAGAATAGGTGTAGGTATAGTTTTTATGCCCCCTCTGCCTCTCAAGCATTGGTCTATGACATGAACTTGGAGTGAGGAGCACTCGGCATTTGGTAAGACATTTTGTGGTAAGTGGGGTTGACTAAAATCTATAAGTTTTGAAAAGCACTAAATGGTCTTAAGTATGGCTAACACAAGGGTGTAATCACGTCAATTAGGTTTATACTTGATAACTTACTATGCAATGGTCTATTCCTTCACACAATAACTTTAGATGTATACTACTTAGTGAAGTCTGATGTTTAGCAAGACCTGAGCTAGGTTTTTATTGGGATCAGAGAGGTTAGCTGCTTAGTCCCCTGGAAATCCCAGTATCACTACCCAATTTATATACCCCATCATGAAGTGGGGTTAGTACAATACTAAGAGATTAAACCCCAAGTCAACGCACCCCTAAAGAAAGGATGAGGAGAAAATGAACTCCTACCCACAATCCAAATGCAAGAAAATAATTTGGAAAGACTTTAGAGGTTGTTTCTAGGTCACCCAAGTCACTCAAAACTTGGGGAGAGCATATGCAACATTTTTTTTGACAAGACTAAACAAACAAGTCAATGAACCAAGTGCTTTTAGTCACCCTAGTCCATATAGGGGATGGGGGGAGAACATACGCACAATAGTTTTTGGTTTGCCACAAACAAACAATCTAATATAAGAACTTTGAAACTAGTTAATAAACAATGAACAAACAAAAAGTGAAAAAACTTGTAAGAGCTCTAATTAAAGTGTATGTTCTTTTTAATAGCACCAACACAAATGTGATTGAAATTTTGACCCCTTGGCCTTGTTTTCACTTGTAAAAACTTTGAAAATACTAAAGGACAAGTTTGGTTAGGTTGATTTTAAACACCAAACAAAAGTGTATGTGAGATTTATAAGTGTTTAGACCTCTCTCTCTCCACCTTGGTTCCTAAAAAAATGTTAAGGGGTTTGCTTGTCCTTAGGCCAAAAAGCAAATCAATAAATAACATTCCATTTTGAGCTTTCGAGTTTTTGAAAACACAGAGTGAAGCCACCATTTTCAGCAAAGTTATTATTTTCTTGATAATACAGACATATACAGACTACTTTTTGGCAAAGTCAGTGTTAAACAGGATGAATCCAATGATTATATTTGGCAAAGTCACTGATTCCAGGCTAAAAATATGCAAAGTCATTGAAACCAAATGCAATTTTACTTGGTGAAGTTGTTTAACAAAGTCAAAGCCACCGATTCCAGATAGTGAAGCCATCATTTAGTAGGTCAACCACTATTTTGAAGCCATTATTTATACATAAACAAAGATTACAAATAGAGTACGAGAATGGTGAAGCCACCAATTACAAAAAAATAGAATGAGAAGATTTCTAAGCATAAAACTCTAAACTTGAAGAATTAAATGATTTTGTTAGAAAAACTAAATATTGCACATCATTCTCCATGGCCATATGGGATGCATGGTCCCACTAGGCATTCCATTATGTATCTTAGGAATATGAAGAGCACACAAATGTTGATTAGTTCTTTGTTAGTCAAAATGATAAAAATCATTGCATAACAATACACTAAAACTAAACACTCTTGCCTAAGAACTAGGGGAGCATAACATAATGAATAAGATCACAAAATAGAGATAAAAAATAACACAAGTAATTTACCTCCTTTTCCAAATTTGATGCCCACTTGTTGGCATAAGGATGTTCGTGCTCGATCTATGACACTAGAGACTCTTGTCAATGCTTCTCCATGGTGGTACACTTCTCCAATGGTCGCTTGTGGCTTTGCTTTGCTATTGTCTTAGCTTGGTGTGAAGTTTAGCATAAAATGGGCATTAAAACACTACTCTCAATGGCTTCTTGAAGGTATTCCAATAAAATAACCTTACACACAAAAACTTATCGGTATACGATGTGGGAACTTGTATTTATAGCTCTAAGAACTAACTCTAACCCTAGGGAGGTTAGGTTAAATTCTAACTTTGGTTGAGTCTAAAATAACCTATGTTGAGTTAGGTTGACCCTGGGTTGGGTCAAAGCACTCATGAAATATCAACACCTCAATTTCATATAGAGCCATGAATGAAAACTTTAGATATTTGTGAGGTTGTGACTCACCTTTTTGGAATATTTAGGAAATAATAAATCACTTTATTAGCTCCTTTGACCTTTGACTTCATATTTGGCTAAAATTTCCTTTTTTGATAAATGAAATTCACTAATTCAACTTGGAATTTTTACTTAGGCAAGTTAAGTAAGATTTACAATGTAATTAATCTTACTTAATACTTTTTGTCTTTTTGCAATTATTTTAATTGTTTTGAATTAATAGCTCAACAGACCAAGAGTGTCAAATTACTAGGTCATAATTTGACTAGGGTAGAAACTGAATTAGGTTATTGGTGCATGTAAGGTAATACCCTCAATAAGTAAGTCTTTCCATGTTTTTGAGTGATTAAATCCCTTACGTGGACAAATTTGGGCAATTCAGGTGATTTCTAGGCTTAGATTGCATTGTGTGCTAAAAATTGAACTAAATCCTAGTTTAGGAATGGAAGTGGCCAAAACTAAGTGTCTACACACATATCCCAACACAATTCATAGGTTAAGGGCATAACATATAGTGTACACTTACCAACAACCCTTGTGTACTAATAATGATATTTTCTAATTGGATGTTGGGGTCTTTCACTATGTAATTATCAATTTGAGAGAATGAATATTGATTTTAGGTGAAAATATCAATTCATTGTTGGCTAAGAGGATGTTATTATCCATTGCAAGCAATTTTTTTATATAATTCAAACATATGTAACAAAATAGGATCATATAACCAACACCTATGATATAGAATGATAACCTAAAATATTTCAACAAAACCTATGGATATAACACATTCAAAGCATATGAAACATATAAATGGAATACAATCTAGGTAATATCATGAATTGTAGATTTAGTCATAGGAGGTGTAAGATGGCGTGGGTTAACCAAAATGTAGTATCCTAAATGGATACATAGCCTTTATTTTATGTTATTTTATGTATCTTTTGCACACTTGTCTATGTATAATTAATTTGGTTCAAATTAAGCAATATTGATGCTTTGGTCGACTTTTGAAGATTTAAATCCCTTTTGCACATCCTTGAAATAGCTTCCATATGATCTTTGTGTGCCTCTAATCACCCTCTTATGACCATATTGTAGGGCCCTCACATTTGTTTTACCTCTTCCCATTTAACTAAATGGGTTTGCTCATATCCTAGAATGGATATATAGCCTTTATTTCATGTCGATTTATGTATCTTTAGCACACTTATCTATGTATAGTTAATTTGGTTCAAATTGAGCAATATTGATGCTCTAGTCGACTTCTAAAGCCCAAAATCCCTTTCACACATCCCAAAAATAATCTACACATGATCTTTATGTGCTTTCGGTCCCATTGTAAGGATTGTATTATATGGTCCTTCCATTTTTTCTCCCTCTCACCATTTAACTTAATGGGTCTGCTTGCCCCTTTTCACCTTTCCCATTTACAGTGGTTAGAAGTCGACACACACACACCAATATTACCAAATTTGATTTCAAAGTCACCTAAAAATATAAAAAAAGTTGTACTCTATTTGATCATCAATTAAACATCTAACATTGAACTTATTATTGGTGTATGATAGGCATATTCTACTATTCCAAGGTTCATAACGATTTCACTAGTCTACTATATGAGTTTTGACTGTTAGAGGGTTTGTTAGTGGACACTAGACACACAAACCCTATTGTAGGTTTCCAATATGTTTTTCTCGACATTTTAAGTCAGAGATTTAGATAGTATAGGTACATATAGGTTGCAATGTACAAATCGAGGACAAGGAAGTGAAGAGCAGAACTAGGCCAACAAACTCACTAAGTAAGTTTTTAGCTATAGACATTTTTCTAGGAGCAAACTTTTAGCTCTAACTACCTACTAGTAGTGTTTTGTATGGTCTTGACAAAACCCAGATTTCAAGATGACAATTGTCATAACTTTAGTTGTGCATTTCTAGGTTTGATTTTATATGACACTATATAATGTCTGTATAGCATTTTATGTAAGATACATTTTTTTTTATCCCTCTATATTTAAACATTATTATTATACATTACATGTATTTTAAATGTTAATTAAATATTATTTTCTTTAATTCCGTGAACCATTTTTAATTTATCATAAAAATTAGTAATGCATTTATTATGTTGATAGGCATAATCTAGAATGGTAATTAGTGGTGGTAGTAGAATGTAATAGTGTGAGATCTCAATAAAAATAATTTACCTTAAATCTGACATTTATTTGACGTCACAAAATAATTTTTCTTCTTATCTAAAGAATTCAATCAAAAAATCATGCTATCTTAGATATATAATGTAATTCGGAGCTTGTTATTGTTTTCACAATTTTTTTTCCTTCAAAACTGACGTATTAATATAACTATATATTAATATAATCTTTCAAGAAATTTGTTAAAAAGATAATGTATACATTAATCAATGTAGAATCCTTTCTGATAAACAATACCACTCAACAAATTCAAGATGGACACCTCAAAATTAATACATGATATTTTGGAGATATATATATATATTGAAAATATATGAAATAGTTTAATTAAACCATATCCGTGGCGGGAAGGCTTCTCTATGGGTGTTAGTAAAATCCCAAAGAAAGAAAGAAAGGCGTAAAACACAAACAAAGAGGCCTTGCAAATCAAACATAATAATTTTGTGAGTCTTCAAAATTCCACGCCATTAACCGTAAAACAGAATTATTGAAGAAAAAATAAATATGATGTAATAATGTTTGTGAAAACAGGACGACGTTGGTTTAGTTTTCGGGGTTAAGCCGGGTAAAAGAGGATCGTGTCAAGGTATGGTACTTGGCCTCGCCTGGTACGGGCTACTTCCATATCTCCAAACCAAACCAAACCCTGGTGTTTTTATTTCTGCAACGGAGCCGTCCAACTGCTGCCGCTCACAAGGTACGTCACCTTTCTAGTTTCGATGGATCATGTTGGTTTTAGGGTTACTTTCCTCTTGCATACCATGGGGGGTTTTGCGAGATTGCACCCGCTGAAATTTTACAGTAGACCCAATCCCTGTCATTGATAGACTGCAGCTGCTATTTTTTTGATTTCCCTGTAATTGTAATTCTAATTGTCCGAAATTCCTTCCTGCTATGTGTTTGGTTAGATTTATCAGGAATTGGAGCTGCTTTTGTTAGTTGTATTTTTTGTGCAGACAGCCTTTGGCGATGGAAGCCATGCTTGAGTTTAATTGCTTAGATTTATGCCCTCAATGCTTAGTTCCTCGTGGAAGTGTCATTTATTTAATCTCAATCATGTAGTTGGCCAGGTTTCCACCTCATCAAAACAAAATTTTGTCGATTGTGGAATGACAAAGCTATATGTGTCCAAGATTCCATTTATTCTGCCGTGCATAACTTTGGTTTTCTCTAACCTGATGTCTTTGTCTTGGTCATCTGTTATTGATTGCAGAATATAACAGAAATACATGTTTTCCATTTTCTCCAGGCCTGCTTTTATTAAAATGCTCTTGAATGTAAGAGAATTAGGTCATTCGTAGCACTGATGTTAGTTCTCTTATTAGTAGGATATTTGCGGGCTTGTTATTGATATGTCCAGCAAGACAAGGTTTCTACTTTCTTCCTCTCCTGTTGTACCATCTCTGATGAATTCTGTTTCGGTTGATTATACCTACTCTGATGTATCGTATTTTATTTCTTGGTTTTATTTTATTGGTGGGTAGAACCAAAAAAGGACTAACAGGAGCCTGGCATAAATGGAAGAAATCAAGAATCTGTTCCACAAACAGGATCACACAAACAAAGTCAATCAACTAGTAGTTTACTATTATTTTGTTGTTGTTAGACCAACACATAAGCTGTGCTTTATGATAGATTTCATCGAGGAAAGAAGAGCACAGACTGGAGAGATAAATCTTGACAGCATGAACAGGACCAATTGCCCCCAAATGTCTGTCATGTGTGACTGCTCCATCAAATGATTCATATGCCATTTGTATGCTTCCATATTTTTGCATACATGTCTATGGGGTTGTCTTAACTACAAAATCTGCTTTTGATTTGCTATTTGTCAAACAATTCACACGCCACCTGTATGTTTGCCACATTTTTCGCACTAGCCTTTCATGGCAGACAGCTACAACATTTGACAAAAAATCCACTTTTGATGAGTTTTGATGGATATGCATACTCAAGCTCCATGTTTGGCAATGGCAAAGGTTGGTGATTCACCGTCCAATTGCATCAATCCCTGAGGCCTTTTCAGCAAGGTCATTCTGGTCATATCCAGCAATGATTGCAGCCCATGAGAGCACAATTGCTCGAGGGATTTTGTAAACATCGTGTTTGCTGTTTTTTTATGTTTTTGCATTCTGCTTATATGTCTGTCGGGGTCAGTCACAACTTCAACTTCTGACAGAAATCTTGCTCTGACTATTTTTTGATGTCTTTCCATACCTTTTTCTAAAGCTCCCATTTGGTACATACTGGAAGGATGCTGGCAAATGTTAGCGAGTTATTACATTACTCCTGCCAATTGCATTTACTTATAAATATGCAAAGGTTCTTTTAAGAAGCCCATTTTATTCATATCCAGCGATGATTGTGGTGCATGAGACTGCATTTTGTGGAATAGGTTATCTGAAGAGCCTCAAAACCTCACCAAGAACATTTTGTTCAAACCCTGAAATCATTGCAGTCTATGAGAATATGTTGCATTATGGATTTTGTCATACAATTCGTGTGCCTTTTTTAGTCTTCCTCATATTGCATACTTGTCTATAAGGGCTGTTTTAACTTCTGGCTCAAACGCAATGATATGCAAGCACTGCTTTGGCTAACATTTGTCAGCCTGTAAATATTTTGACATTCCTATTCCTTTATTTTAGCTCTACAGCCATGTTGAACATTGCAGTCTTTTAATCAAAGGCAAATCCTCTTCCAGCCATTAAATAAAGTTCATAGTATACAACAAAAAATTAAATAGGTGATCGAATTCCCAATCGCTGAATCTCCCTCATCTCCATGTAGAATGCACTTTACCTGCCCCCATTTCTACTGCATCTGTCTGTTCTATTTGAGTAGTGCGCTGTTGCAAAAGAGAAAGATATTATTGTACTTTAGATATGTAGCTCAAGATGCCGGATTAAAAGATTATTTCCAAGTATATATTCTAACCAAGAGTCAATAATGTCAATTTATGCCTTTTTCCACTGAAGCAATAAAAATTTAGTGGCCCAATGAAACCTGAAGTGCAAACTGAACATGGGATCCAGAGATTGCTTATGGATTGCTGAGAGAACCTTAAAAAAATCTGCTGTTTGAGCTGAATTTTATGGTCGTTAAAAAATAGAGAATCATAAGTAGTACTGCTGGATACATCTAACCACGTGTTGACGCAGTGGATTGCACCCTGGACAGGAGGTCGAGCTCTTGCCTTCCACACGAAACAATGGAAACTCCCCTCTTGCCTGTGGGCAAGGCAAAACTGGGGGGAGAGTCTCTAGATAAGGGCTAGCTCCCTTCGATGTATCTTTTAGGTCCTGGATTCCCTACTGCTAACAAATAAAAAAAAAAGGGGGGGGATGAAAAGGGGGAAGGATGCTGAAAACAGAACCTAAACCTAAACTAAAGGGTGATACACCAAAAAAGTTGATACACTCAGCCCGAACATACACTTTTCACCAAGAAGAAGCTGTCATACACTTCATCTGATGTGGAAAACTCTTTTGCATCAGTGAGTCAGGGGTCCGTAGAGATACAGGGAGGAAGAACTATCAAAGGTGTTCTGAGACACTTTGGCAGCCTATTCACATGCGCCTATATTCCTGCTGTAGACACTTCTGGCAGACCTGCAAAAGAAGAAACTTCACAATACATTAGACATGCTGGAATCATTCTGTGAAAAGCATAAAAGAAAATGACTTAACACAAAAAGAAAACATAGACATATGTGTGAGTGCAAGATCAAATGGAGGTAAAAATTTGCTAAGTCTTGATTCAAGGTAAAAACCGGCAGAGTTCGGCCTTACAAACCCAGATATTTTTGGGCAGAGCTTTGCCTTACAGGGTGAGAGATATCTTTTCAAAATGAGAAGTTTACAATATATAGAAAAAGGAGAAGTAAAGGTGCCCCTTTTGAAAAAAAACTTTTTGGCGCCCTTTGACAAGCTGGCTCATGTGCGCTGAGAACATCGGGAAGAGGAAGTCACTGTTGCTGATGTCATTCTTCTAGAAGAGGTCTGCTAGAACCATGCTGTGTAATCGCCGGTCTTGACTTTGGCGTTTAAACATTAATGTGAACACATGGGCCGCACCTCTTTTTTCTGCAAACAAGATTGCTCCTTCCAGATATTCACGTGGTTTGTTTGCTCATAAATGCAAAGTGGAAAAAATAGGGCGCGCCGCTTACTATTTGTGCCGTTTGATGACCACTTGGCAAGCACTGTTCCAACTGCAGGAATAAATCCTTGAGTCGACACCTCTTTTTGCCACCTGGACTATTTGTCCGTTTCTGCACTTTGTCTCTTCTTGGTTTTGTCTCTTTCTGGCTCCTTCGGCCCTCGAGGCTATTTTCTTGGCAGGTCGCTAAGTTCCTTGGGCTCTTCTTTAAGATTTTAAAAAATCAACAGCTATTTCACGAGCCTTAAATTTGACGTCTGCGCACCCGTCACTGCATTTGAACTTCCAACAGCTAGTTTGCCGTGCTTGATTTTGATGTCTGCGCACCTGTCACTCCTTGGAATTTCTTCGGCCCTTTTCCTTTCCTTCGGGCTTCTCGTTGCTTCCCTTTCCTTCGGGCTTCTTGTTTTGAACCCTCTCGAAGGGAAGGGGTCCCTTCGGCTTTGGAGGAGTGTCCTTCATTTTGGCCGGGAGTCCCCCGCAAGGGCACCTGCCCTTCGGGGTCCTTCGGCTCCTTGGTCTTGAAATCCTCAGACATTTTGTCCGAAGGATTTCTCCCTTTGTTTTTCACTTATTTCCCCGGGTCTTTTCATTCGGCCACTTTTCCCGCGGACTTTCTCTCGGCTACTTTTCCCGCGGACAAAAAGTCCACAAGAATTGCCTTGCTCGCTTCTTCGGAATTTTTTTTTCTCGAGCTTTTTGGCTTGCAGCTTCTCTCGAATTTCTTCGGACTTTTTGTCCAAAGGAATTTCTTCGGACAAAAGTCTGAAAGAAATCGCTTCTGCCTTTGCCGTGTCTTTTCCGCGTCGGGATTTTCTTCCGAAGAATTTCTTCGAACAAAATGTCCGAAGGAATTTCTTCGGACATTTTGTTCGAAGAAATTCTCTTTTTGCCTTAAACAAATTTTCGAAGGAAACTTACCTTTTCGACTTTCTCTGTGGCCTCTTTGCAAATGTTCCCTGTCCTCTGCAAGGACACTTGAGTCCGGAACTGCCCTCCGCAAGGGCACTTGAGTCTGGAACTGCCCTCCGCAAGGGCACTTGGAATGGTCCATTTTGCGCCTAAGTGTTGGGAACCATTTATTCTTTGCAGAGTCCGTAGAAACTAGACTTGTGCAAAGAATCAAATTTTGGACTGGTTCAAAACAACAGGGGAAAAAAGGGGGGACCGATTTTGGCCTGCAGGACCAAAATGGTCAACAAATTGGCGACTCCCAGAGGAAGTATGCCTGCTATGCTTAGAAACCAGTTGCCTTAAAACCCATTGGGGACGGAGTCAGAATGCAGCTTTGAAGAAAGGTTAACAACGGCCTTGAGAGATCCCTGAATCAATCATGAGATTTTACCCCAGACACAAGGGAAAACACACACAAGGCTAAAAACACTACTTGTGCAAACAACACTTAGGGAAAACAGGAAAAGAAATTGAAAGCAAACTACTATGTACAGCTAACCAGGCATATTTGCCTCCCTCCTGGATCAAAGGGAAAATTTCTTAAGTCCCCTTCCTGGCAAGGAAACTTATGGTGCCAGACAAGTGGCTGAATGGAATGGAGACTTGGTGACTTGCTCCTCTTGCCTGCCACCTTGATTGGCTTGCATCCGAGTGGATCAGAGTCAAACATGCTTCCAACATATATGTACTCTTCTTGTTCTTGGAAGCTTGTTGAATGCTGGTCCTTCATGCTGGTGCATTTCACCAAGAAATCAATGGCTGCTGGCTCATCACCATAAGCCCTTTGATGTGCATAGTCCCTTTGCAATGCATTATGGTTTGACCCGTTCCCTTCTGTTTCATTGAAGATCCTGTCAAACTCATCCTCTGCTCTCTCAAGGCTTTTTTGAAGAAGGGTGACTGTTGTGATGTCTGAAATGGAATCACAAACTGATTGCTCATCCCACAGAATATCACCTCTTTGTTCAAAACTCTTTTCTTCAAGGTTTTCCTCAAGAGAGACCAGTCTCTCCTTTTCTTGCTCAAGGATCAGAGTCTCTAGTTGTTCAAAGACATCCATCTGATCCTCCAACTCAGGCTCCTCGACATAGTCGTCCTCCTCATCGAAGCAACAAGGAAGTTCATCAAACAAAGGAGGAGAGCTCACCATGCTTATGTTCCTCTTCGTATTGCTGGAACATCTGCATGTATGCATGCCCTGTGTCTTCTCCATTGTCGATGATGTCTTCAAAAGGAGCATCGATGATGATTTCTTCTTCTTTGACATTCATGATAGCCTCTTGGGAAACTGCAAATTGGATCTTCTGCTCCTCACTCGCCTCCTGTAGAACAGGTTCCTCCTTAAGAAGGGGTGAAGTGGAAAATCCATGTGGAAGAGGAGGCAGTCCTTGAGCTAGAATCGAATGATTCTCCTCTTTTCACTTGGCTAGCACTTCATTTATATCAGGTGTGGCTTGATAGCTCTCTTGGAGGTGTGTAGATGGGGTGTGTTCAGACATGTCCATCACATGTTGGCTGAGGACTCTTGCTCTGGACTCCAACTCTGCAATTCTCCTGGCTATATCTTCTTGGAAGAGCCTTTCCTGGAGGTCATAAGCGTTATCATGAGCAGGAGCAGCCTTGACTTCTTCAATGTTTTGAGCAAAACCTTTTTCCTCCTCTTCCTTCCTGCCCCATGATTCCATTGTTTCCTTCTAGCTCATGATCTTGGGATTGGAACTTTCCCCTTGTGAACAGGGAGTAACTTTATCCTCTCCAAGCTCCTGGGCTGGTTCATGACTTTCCTTCTTCCAACTTGGAATTTGGAGATCATGTTGAAAGACTTGAGGAGGTTGGGGAAGATTTGGGAGGGTCTGCTCATGTACAGGGAGAGCTGTCTGAAGTGAGGCGTGCTGGAAAGCTAGGCCCACGGGATTAAGAGCAGGATCGATTGATACATCGAATGAGCTAGAATGAGCAAGTGCCATCTGATAGAAAGGATTTGGTGCACAAGAGGGGGCTTTCTTTAGAATAGGAGGGGGCGCGCAAAGCTGATTGCCTTGCATGAATGGAATCTTTCATTTTGCTACCTCCTCCATGGATTGCAAGGCCTGAGCTTGCCTGAACAAACATTCTTCGTTATACATCAGCTCCTGCTAATATCTATACTGCTCATTCAGTCTGTCAATCTCCATTACCTGCATCTCAAACTCGAGCGCTACTTCCCTTATGGTTGTAAGGCAACTAGGAGAGCTGCTTGAGGGGATTCCATAAATATTTTGAGCTTGATCGAAGTCATATGAAGGAAAACAAAGTCCATGATTCTTATCAATGGAATTATACATACAAAAATAAGATTTCTTGATGGCACCTGGACTGCTTAACCAGCTGATTCAACTCGGAGTCGCCATTGGTGTTGATGAAAAGCCTCCAAACGCTGGTTGGTTGAAGAACACACCAAGATTCTTCAACTCTTTGAAACCAAACTAGTTGGTCCCACTGGGCGTGCCAAAAACTGTTGACGCAGTGGATTGCACCCTGGACAAGAGGTCGAGCTCCTGCCTTCCATACGCAACAATGGAAACTCCCCTCTTGCTTGTGGGCAAGGCAAAACTGGGGGGAGAGTCTTTAGATAAGGGCTAGCTCCTTTCGATGTATCTTTTAGGTCCTGGATTCCCTACTGCTAACAAAAAAAAAGGGGGGATGAAAAGGGAGAAGGATGCTGAAAACATAACCTAAACCTAAACTAAAGGGTGATACACCAAAAAAGTTGATACACTTAGCCCGAACATACACTTTTCACTAAGAAGAAGCTGTCATACACTTCATCTAATGTGGAAAACTCTTTTGTATCAGTGAGTCAGGGGTCCATAGAGATAAAGGGAGGAAGATCTATCAAAGGTGTTCTGAGACACACTTTGGCAGCCTATTTATATGCGCCTATATTCTTGTTGTAGACACTTCTGGCAGACTTGCAGAAAAAGAAATTTCACAATACACTAGACATGCTGGAATCGTTCTATGAAAAGCATAAAAGAAAATGACTTAACACAAAAAGAAAACATAGACATATGCGTGAGTGCAAGTTCAAATGGAGGTAAAAATTTGCTAAGTCTTGATTCAAGGTAAAAACCGGCAGAGTGCTGTCTTACAAACCCAGAGATTTTTGGGCAGAGCTTTGCCTTACAGGTTAAGAGATATCTTCTCAAAATGAAAAGTTTACAATATATAGAAAAAGGAGAAGTAAAGGCGCCCCTTTTGAAAAAAGACTTTTTGGCGCCCTTTGACAAGCTCGCTCATTTGTGCTGAGAACATCGGGAAGTGGAAGTCACTGTTGTTGATGTCATTCTTCTAGAAGAGGCCTGCTGGAACCATGCTGTGTAATCGCCGGTCTTGACTTTGACATTCAAACATTAATGTGAACACATGGGCCGCACCTCTTTTTCTGCAAACAAGACTGCTCTTTCCAGATATTCACGCGGTTTGTCTGCTCATAAATGCAAAGTGGAAAAAACAGGCCGCACTGCTTACTGTTTGCGCCGTTTGATGACCATTTGGCAAGCACTGTTCTAACTACAGGAATAAATCCTTGAGTCGACACCTCTTTTTGCCACCTGGACTGTTTGTTCGTTTCTGCAATTTGACTCTTCCTAGTTTTGTCTTTTTCTGGCTCCTTCGGCTCTCGGGGCTATCTTCTTGGCGGGTCGCTAAGTTCCTTGGGCTTTTCTTTAAGATTTAGAAAAATCAATGGCTATTTCACGAGCCTTAAATTTGACGTCTGCGCACCCGTCACTGCATTTGAACTTCCAACGGCTAGTTTGCCGTGCTTGATTTTGACATCTGCGCAACCGTCACTCCTTGGAATTTCTTCGGCCTTTTCCTTTCCTTCGGGCTTCTCGTTGCTTCCCTTTCCTTCAGGCTTCTTGTTTTGAACCCTCCCGAAGGGAAGGGGTCCCTTCGGCTTTGGAGAAGTGTCCTTCATTTTGGCCGAGAGTCCCCCGCAATGGCACCTGCCCTTCGGGGTCCTTCGGCTCCTTGGTCTTGAAATCCTTCGGACAAAATGTCCGAAGGAATTCCTTTGGACATTTTGTCCGAAGGATTTCTCCCTTTGTTTTTCGCTTATTTCCCCGGGTCTTTTCATTCAGCCACTTTTCCCGCGGACTTTCTCTCGGCTACTTTTCCCGCGGACAAAAAGTCCGCAAGAATTGCCTTGCTCGCTTCTTCGGAGTTTTTTTTTTTCGGGCTTTTTGGCTCGTGGCTTCTCCCGAATTTCTTCGGACTTATTGTCCTAAGGAATTCCTTCGGACAAAAATCCGAAAGAAATCGCTTCCGCCTTTGCCTTGTCTTTTCCGCGGTGGGATTTTCTTCCGAAGAATTTCTTCGGACAAAATGTCCGAAGGAATTCCTTCGGACATTTTGTCCGAAGAAATTCTCTTTTTGCCTTAAACAAATTTCCGAAGGAAACTTACCTTTTCGGCTTTCTCTGTGGCCTCTTTGCAAATGTTCCCTGTCCTCCGCAAGGGCACTTGAGTCCGGAACTGCCCTCCGTAAGGGCACTTGGAATGGTCCATTTTGCGCCTAAGTGTTGGGAACCCATTTATTCTCTGCAGAGTCCGTAGAAAACACCTCTGCAAAGTCCATAGAAATAGACCTGCAGAGTCTGTAGAAACTAGACTTGTGCAAAGAATCAAATTTTGGATTGGTTCAGAACAGCAGGGGAAAAAAGGGGGGACCGATTTTGGCCTGCAGGACCAAAATGGTCAACACCATGATAGTATTAAACTATCCTAACCTCATTGTCTTCTGCTCCAGCATAGAAAAATTCTGCTCCAGTCTACTAGCTTATCTTTATTTTGAGGCATCTCCCAGCTTACTCCTCTCACTTCTTACATTAATCATTACATTTCTCTATCTACTAACATGAATGCAGCTATATCCTTTACAACTATTTAGCATTACTAGTGTCGCCTCAATGATTTTGTTGAGTCCCCATTTGCAGTATTCCCTTTCTTAATAGAGCATTACCTAGTTCATCAAGTCACCTTCGATGACAAATCGCTTCCAGTTCTTCAACCTAGCAATTGCTATTCCTCTATACAAATCTCTCATTTCCACAATATTGTTTGTAGTCAATTTAAAACCTTTGTAGTATATTATCAATGCCATTCCTTGAGTATCCCTTAAGATGCCTCCTCACTCCGCTGGCCCCATCGAAGTTCAGTTTTATCCATCCTTCCCTCTGAGGGGACCATCATATTGTTAGCCTTCTCTTCATTTGACCCACCCCATTATTGGGGACTGATGTTAGTACATGAGCTCGTCTTTTCCCAATCAATACTTCCTAAGATTGAATTGCTCCCTCCTTTGGTGGCCATGCCCTTATGAGTTTTGCTATTCCTGCTTCCACTTTGTTTGTTATCCTTTACCCCTTCCCAAGATGCACCTGTATCTTTAAATAATCTTCTATTCCTCTCTAGCTATAGAGTCCATGAAATAATGGCCAAAGAGATTTCCCAGATTTGTTGCGGTCATTTTGATTTGATCTTTAACTTCTATCAGAACACATATTTTTTGAAAGTTGAAGGAAAAATTCTGGGGATATTTGTTTTATCTATTGTGGTCATTTTGATTTGACCTTGAAACAGAGTGCTTGCGCCTGTTGGGATGAGTTTAGCGCTTCTTGGATGCCTATGGCAAGGCAAAACTGTCTATTGAGGACTAGAACCATTTGGGAGACTGCACAGGTCTGTGACAGTTTGGATCGCTGTGTCTGTGCCTTCATGTAACTCCTATGTTTTCAGATACATTCGATCCTGTGCAAATAGACCTGTTTTCCTTCTCCTTGCTTCAAAACCCAGCTTGTGCTCTTGAGAAGAATGTGACCTAGAAAAAGGGGTTAGAAAGGATGGGTTGAGCTGACTTCAACCACCCCACACTAAGTGGCTAAGTGCTGCCCATGTTCCCAAAGTGGGTTCAAACTGCATGTAGTTCTCCCACCTAGCTGAGTGTGTGCAATCAATGTGATACTAGCATGTAGTGCAATCTTGAGTATGGATTTCGGCACTTGACAAACTATGGTTTTGATATTGCAATGGTATTCAAACTTGGCTTAGAGCCTGCTCCTTTGAGGGGTTTTAGATTTGGAAGCTTTACAACAGTTCCACTCAATGTGCAGATGGATCATAGATGCCCTCTTGATGAGTGCTAGATAAGAATATGGTTAGGCTTGATATGCATAAATAGCTAGCTCTTTGGGTAATTTACCTTCGCACTAACATGCGAAACATATGGGCTGATCCATATGAAGGATTTGAATTTGGAAAAATAGTTGTTAAAGGATAGAAGGTAAATTAGTAATTGACTCCTTTTTAGTTAGAAGGTAAATACCAGAGTAAAAGGATAGAAGGTGATACTAAACTAAAAAGATAGAAGGTATTTGCCCCCTTTTTAGTTTAGTAATGGAATTGCCAGAGTAAAAGGATAGAAGGTGATACTTGAGTTTAACCGTGGTTGGTGTGTTTAGGTTGGTGTTTTGAGTGTTGAGTCTTGCTCTATGCAAACCTGCAATGAAATATGGAGAAATTGATTTTCACTTATGATATAAAATCCAAAGTAACAAATTTGAACATACATGAAATTGAAATAATAAGGAACAAGTACACTTGTATGCATGCAAACCAAGTTGCCTTTTGGAGACAGTGGAGAATGGGGTGATCACGCCCTTTGAAGATGCTAGTGTTAAAACCATGTGTTGCGCTGAATATGCCTCAACCCTCATTAGAGACAAAGAAGTGCTTACAAGTTTTTTCACACATAACCTCAACCACACTACTCATTATATTTTCCAAGAGCGGGACCCACCATGGGTATTAATCAAATCGAATCTGAGAACCTGAGTTAGAGTAAGTTTTTTGAATCATACGCTACAGACAAATTATACAATTCAATTTGAACATCTGAATACAATTAAGTTTTTTTGTAGAATGTGTCACATATGCCCCCAATTCAATAATTTGTTTAATATGAGTCCTATAACTTGTGCCAAAGTATCATAGTATGCTGCGCATGTGTCCCTAATATGATAACTTGTGTAAACTAAGCCGTGTAAAATGTGTAATAATCTCATAGAATATGTGAAATATCACTCATAATCCTATAAAATATCTGACATATGCCTTGCTCATGCCCCAAATCTGTGATAACTTGAGTAAACCTATAATAATCTGCATAAACTTGTACCAATCCGAAGTAATCAGTGTCCAAAATCTGAATTTTTTATGTCTAAACTCTATATTTCAATCTGTGAAGGATTGAGTCTCTAAGACAAGCCATTGTATATGACCCCCTTTTGAGTTGAAGAATGTACACTGCGAATTAATCATCTCAAAAGAAAAGAGTTATACACATCATGTTATGTAGAAAAAGATATGAGTATGTAAAAACATGTGCTAACATGATAAGAATATGTCATCGTAGTAAGATTAGATCGTCCGGACAGATACAAAACATGTATCCTAAGGCATACAAGTGTCATGTCAAGACAAAGATAACAATGATAAATTTAGTGGTAGAGTTAATATAGAAATGAGCATAGACAAACAAAGTAATAACTACGTAGAAGATGCACTGCACACAAAAGGAAAAATACATCATATGGATCATGACATCACAAGCTCAATAGTTAATCCTAGATGTTTCCACACAAAGCACACAGAGTCACAGAGTCAAAGAGACGCACATTGTCATGGCCATGACACACACAAGCATTCACAAAAACACACATGATAACAAATAATTTCAAACAGAGTAAAGAGTCACACATAGAATAATAAGGAATAAATAGAGTCAAACAAAGTAAGAGCCATACAAAGAAAGAGTCAAGCACAAAAGAGACTCACACAATGAACACCTAATGCCACACAGAGTCATAGAGAATGGAGAGGGAGTCACACAATGTAATAGATAAGCAAGAATCACACCATGTAACACGCAACAACATCATTCATGCATAGAACAAGCAAGAGTGATTTACACAATCAATGGATGGCATCATCATCTATAGCAAAAATATAGTATCCAGAGAAATAACACTCTAAGTATTATGAGTAAGAGCAATCCATGTGTAGTCAGTGTAAACTAGCTCAATATGATCAATGGAATGGTCATAGAAAGATATAACTTGTGTAAAGTGTACCAAGATGCCCTCAGCGTATGCATGCCTCCAATGTAGGAAGGTAGCCCCTAGGTGTAGGATTGTTCATATCATATAAAACCTGTATGTTCTACATCTCACTCATGTGCATCATGAAACACGTGCTTAGAGAAACTGGATATATAATTTACCATATCTGATAAATCATAAAGAAATCATGTAAACTAGCAATAAATGTCATACATAAGTTATAGTTTTTGATTTTGTTGAATATTTTGTATTTTTGTGATTTGTATTTTTGAAATATTAAGTACTCATTTGTGTAGTCAAGCAAGGCCAAGCGGCAAGGCTCCGAAAAATAGAAGAATGAAAGGGATTCGAACTATCGATAGCATATGTGAAGGGATAGTGTGTACCAAGTGTAGCAGCATAACAATCTAGAGGAATTGAAGGCAAGCAACATGCCCCCACTGTATATGTGGAGATAAGAGGATGCATACTCCCAATGGGTAGGAATCAATGTATATGCTCATGTCATAATATGTAGACATGAATATATGTGATTGTGTAAGCTCAATGTAGGCCTTACCAAGTATAGATAGTCAATATCTAGGGGTGAGCAAGTAGTTTGCCGCAAAGAATGTGCTCTGGGATGAGGCTTATGTCATGAATAGATGTCACAGATTTAGAGGAATTGAAGGCAAGCAACATGCCCCCACTGTATATGTGGAGATAAGAGGATGCATGCGTCCAATGGGTAAGAATCAATGTATATGCTCATGTCATAATATGTAGACATGAATATATGTGATTGTGTAAGCTCAATGTAGGCCATAACAAGTATAGATAGTCAATATCTAGGGGTGAGCAAGTAGTTTGCCGCAAAGAATGTGCTTTGGGATGAGGCTTATGTCATGAATAGATGTCGCAGATGTCCAGATAAGGATAAACAGTCAAAAGGCATGCGATAAATGAAAACAAAGCCAATGACTAGAAGAATGATCAATGTAAATACATATGTACGTGTGTGTCAAGATAGGAAAATAGAGGGGATGAGCAATCAAACACACATCAAGAAATTATGTACAATTGATTGTGTTCTAGCTACCCAATGAGCCCATCAATATCGTCGTCATATGTATGTCCTATATCTTATATGTTGTAGTCACCAAGCGTATCATCATGATCGTCCATTACTTTAGACTCGTCATCCCCATCACTCGTAGGATATGTATAATCAACTGCGCCATATTTTGGAATTGTCTCATCAAATTTCCTTTGCTTTTTATCGGTCGGCATGCACATCCTATGCCCTTGCATTCAATAGTGTCGAATGAGATGAATTTCTTTGGCAAATCTTTTTGGCAACCTATGTGCTAAATGGATATTCTTCGCACAATTGATTCTGTGGAGTGAGCTGATATATCTCATAAGTAAGCTGATCTTGTTGATTCACATCTGTGATTAAGCTCTTAGGAATATTTGCATTTGTATTTCATGCCCCTATTGAATTTATATCTATTGACACTTGGCAAATAGTTATTCTCGAGATTCTTTCTGTTCTTGCTCTTTTTGTGAAGCACTTTTTATTTGCTCAATTCCTTGATTTGTACTTTGTCTACTTTGCTTTGGTATGCATATTTTTGTACTATGAGATGTAATTGTGGTCTTAATAGGAGTCCTCTTTTCAAATGTTCTATCTCTTTGATATGTGAACAAACCGCCTTGGAAGTTGAATGAAATTTCCACATTAATGTTATCCAATTTTGCTTCCATTTGTCTTAACCATGATTTTCCAAGTATTGCATTTAATTGTGCAAGAGTAGCATTGACAAAGAATAATGTCTCTCGTCTTTGGCCCAATAGAAACCGGTATGATAATATGCCCTATTGCATCCTCATTATTGCTTGTATGCTGTGTATCTCGCTCATCATATCCTAATTCCTTGAGAAATCTGATTGTGCATGCATAGCATTGGGCCTTATCATCCAAAACTATGCCTTTTCTATGTTCATCCTAAAAAAAAATAGAAATGACCATTGGTTCCTTTATAAGAATGCCTTGGGAAAGATCGGTTTATGTAGATTGTGAACTAGAAGGGGATCTTCTTGTAGTTGTACCATCTATAGAAATTCAATGGACTATTTGTTCCTTTATAGAAACGTCCCTGGATACATCAGACTTAACAGAAAGCACAGTAGAACAAGATGTAGTGGCTGAGCATGTGGGATTGTTGATCAATCTTGTATTGCAGTGCATAACAATTGTTATCTCTGTGTCTATTGATACGATGATAGTTACAAAATGATCTTGTCCCCACTCGTTCAACGTGATGTGCGGATTGATGGTAATTAGGAGGTAACTCGATTAACTTCTTATCATGAAGTGTTCACAAAATCATTTGTTCTATCTTTTAAACTGTGGAAATGGATGGGTTGATTTACTTTTGAAGGAGTCTTATGAATTATCTTATTTGGTGTGTCCTTCTTATGGACTTCCTTGGTTGGGGAAAATTTACTTTGAGGATATGAAGTTGTTGACTTAAGAGTAGTATGATTATAGATGCAAGCACATGCTCATACATTGTCATCCTCATATGACTTAAATTCTAAAGTCAAAGTAGTAACTTGATTTTGAAGCTTATTCATTGCATGTATCATAGACATGATATGACTAGTAGGTATGGTGATCATTTGGAAAGATTCATTCATAGATTTCATCTCACATCTATCTGAGACATAGGTGGAAAAGATTCATCACAAACATCCCTATCATTGCATTGCTTACAATCATTATTACATTCCATAGAGACATCATTGCATAATTTATAATTATCAACACATTTCTTTTTTAGAGAAGAAGGAATAGCATCACATTGCATTTCAATAGAAGTAGTAGCATCATATTGAATGTCACTAACTATAACATTAGTTTTAGAAACATCATTGTAAGGCATAGCATTTGGAGACTCAACATTTAAATCATTTATCCATTGCATTAATGTATTTTCATTCTTAAGTGGAATCCTAGTAGAATTAAGAAGTGTATTAGTTAATTCAATGTTAATTTGTTCTTGTTCTAGTGTACGCCTAGTGGAAGAATGTAAAGAAGAAGGCAAATTGACTTCTTGCATTTTAAGCCTATGATATTTTTCTTCTTCTTCACTAAAATTGTACCAAGATATATCATTAGCATTCCAATCATCATGATCATAATTATCATAATCATCTCCTTCACTCACACAAGCATATTCTTCATCTACATAAGCATTGCCATTAGGCATACAAGCATGATCATCTACAACTTGATTTGCCCATTCCTTAACATAGCTATAAGGCATGGCATGGGTAGATGGTAAGGGATCCATAGGATTATACCTATTAGGGTATTTAAGATGCACACTCATGGATAAGTTACCAAACCCTAGGATGACAGAATAGAAGTGCAAAGCCTACTCGTAGGATGGGTGGACATAGAACTGACCACCCTAAGAGAATTATGAGGAATTTTAGGAAACAAAAATAGGGTTTTGATAAATTTCAATAAACAAACGAAACCCAAAATTTGCTTGAAAAATAAATGTGTCTTTCACCTATAGGCCAATTTTACTAAAAATAGTAAAACCTTCGTTGCAGAAAATTTGTACAAAATTTGGAAAACAAAAATAGGTTTTTGATCCAAACAATACGACAAACAAAAACCATTGGGCATTTGGAAAATAGAGCTGTTTTGAATCAAATATGAGCCAAAGATGTATGGGGACAATTCACAAACCTGATACAGGAAGCCCTAATAGTAAAATAAACATGAAACCAATGGCTAAAAGAGAAGAATTTCAGATTTGCATGTATGATGAGGGGAACTCAAAAATCAGGTTTGAAACCAGAATGCAAAAATCTGAAATCGTAAGGGAGCCTAAGGCTGGCGGTGCTTGAGGAATGTCGGGTTCACCAATGTTTTATCTAATTTTGGATTTAAGTTATCTAAATAAGACAGTACTATAGAATATTCAGATTGCGTAAGATATAATAGTCCGTATACAAATATGAGTGTAACTAGCAAAGTTTATTGTTTTATTGATTTTTTTATAATGGAAATGACCTAGAAGATAAGTTACTTAGCTTGTTTAGATTTTGTTTTGGTCTGTGACAGGGTACAATCGTTAGTAGAGGTTTGGAATGGGTCTGTGGTTGCTCAGATCTAGAAACAAAGTGCTTGTGCCTGTTGGGACGAGTCTGTGCTTCTTGGATGGCTATGGCAAGATGGAATTGTCTTTTGAGGACCAAAACCCTCTGGGAGATCTATGCAAGTATGCGACAGTTTGGATCGCTGCACTTGTGTTTGCAAGTAACTCCTGTGCATTCAAATACCTTGGATCCTGTGCATATAGCTCTATTTTCATTCTTTTTGCTTCAAAACCCTAGCTTGTGCTCTTGAGACGAATGTGATTTGAAAAAAGGGGTTAGAAAGGATGGGTTGCGTTGACCTCAGCCACCTCCTGTTGAGTGGCTAAGTGCTACCTACGTTTTCGAAGTGGGCTCAAACTGCACGTAGTTATTCCACCTAACCGAGTGTGTAATCAATGTGATAATAACATGGAGTGCAATTTTGAGTATGGCTTTCGACACTTAACAACTTGTGATTTTGACCTTGCAATGGTATTTAGACTTGGCTGGAGGCTGATTTTTTGAGGGCTTTTAGATTTGGAAGCATTAGGGTAGTTCCTCTCAATGTGTAGATGGATAATAGATTTCCTCTTGATAAGTGCTAGATAGGAATAGATTTAGGTTTGATTTATATAAATAGCTAACTCTTTGGGTAATTTTCCTCTGCGTCGACATGGGAAACGTATGAGTCGACCCATATGAATGATTTGAATTTGGGAAAATAGCTGTTCAAGGGCGCACAGACAGATCCGGCCTAGGTGAACGGATCTAATAGAGCCATTTGAAGAGGACCAAAGGTGTCCAAAAAGTAGGAAATAGTGATATGAGATGAGGAGGTAGTCTGGGTATGATAATAAGTTGTTCAAGTAGAGACTAAGGAAATCCTGCGTAGTAGTAACAACAATTGGGGAAGGCCAAGCCCGTAGATGAGTGAATGGCTAAGAGAGAGTGTGAGCAAGAGTCAATTATGTGTGCATAAGTCAAGTATACCAAGGCTTGGTCAAAAATGACATTGTCAAGTGTCTAATACCAAATATGAGTGTCTACAATATTGAATTTTGTATGGAACCATCCTCACACTTTCCTTGAGTACTCATAATGGATCAATAGATGAGTTGTTGTTTCTTCATCCATGTAGCATGGAAGGCATTTGGATGACCTAGGGAATTCCATCTTTGGTAATGCCTTACGTGTTAAGATTTTGTCATGGGCAGCCAACCATATGAAGGCATTTGCCTTAGGTAATCCAATTTTAACTGCTGGATCTTTCCTGCTACATATAGGAGCTATCCTTTCCAGCCTGCTTACGTACCTTGAAATCTATCCCACAATGGTTTTCACAAGTTAGCATTGTTTCTTCCTTTAAATATCGAGATTCCTAGATAGTTATTGGGTAGGCAGCTTGATTCAAAGTTAAGTATCTGCCATATTCATGTGCTGCCTTCTTCTTACCTTGGAAAAGTGTACTTGTGATATTTTTTTCTTTTCTACTTTTCTAGTGGCCGTCTAATATACTCCCATAATACTTTTGTAAGCTCTTTCTTCCTTGGTCAAACCTTGCCTCATAATAACATTGTCATCTACAAATTGTAGATGGGAGACTATTGCTATTCCTTGTGTAACAACCTTCTCTTTTATTTTTCCACAATGTTACTAGTTCATTTTTGGTTTTGATGCGGGTTTGAAGAACCCGTTTTGTCGGTACGGCGATTTTTTTTCCTTGGGTTCGTTATTGGGTTCGTCCGTACAAAAAATATAGAAATTCTACCTTGATACATAGGAAATTAGTGCCATTGTCATTAACCACTAAACAGATAAATGATAAGTATAGCCTTTAAACAAAAACGATAAATTGATAAATCATATATATTAAAATATTAAATATCAAATATCAATAATTATCCCATGGCTGTAATTATTTACAAGATACATCAAACTATAAAAGTTAATCTTCATAGTCATATTGCTCTTAATCGAGAGCATCAACATCATCACGATGTTGTGGTTCATTCGAAGTAGAACCACATGGACTATCAGCGCTGCCACTCCTGCTAACTACGTTTTGTGTCGTTGAAGCCAAAGGACTGCCAATGTCATCTAATGAGAAGCTGGATATGCAAGCATCCAAGTCAACAACCTTTGGATCTATATCCCAATGTGTTGATGTCCCCTCCTTGTACTCTGGGTTCTTGTGCGATAGAAGACACAAATTAGAGTGTATGTAGACCAACTCGGCCTTTTTAGCTGCGAGCTTGTTGCACTTTTGTGAGTGAATGAAGCTATATGTGCTCCAATTCTGCTCACAAGAAGATGAACTTGCAATCTATATTCAAATTTAAACATAAATTTAATGTTTTTAAAAGAAAAAGAAAAACTTAAAAATGTAAATAATAAATTTAAAAACTTAAAAAATACAAAACTTACCTGTGACAAGATCTTGATTGCAAGAGGTTGTAGTTTCGGTGATCCTTGGCCATGAAGGTACCACCACATAGGACCATCCTTGTATTTGTCCCGAAGAGCACCAAGACTATGACCTTCGGAGGTAATGAAAACCCCAAACTCGTTTGTAACCATGTCTTCTATTTCGAGATTAGGGAATATCCTAGACAATGCCAATTTGTAGCCTTTAGCCACTTCGACATCCCTATATGGTGGCACCCTCCTCGGCAAAGAAAGGATATCCGTGCTATAGAAACGAGGAGTCAATGCAAAGGCAAGGAGATGTAGCGGCGTGGTCATTTTGTTCCACCACTCAACAAGGATAGAATGCACTTGTTTGAAATTTTTTTCCTCAGGATCTTGCTCTTTTTCATTAATGATGAATTTTATTTTCTCAATCATTGAGTCTATGCCATCATATATTTCTTCCAAACGTTGTTGATCTATGTCAGAAAAATGGATCATACTCATGATGGGCTCAGTGAAAATAAATAATCTACATGGGCCCACCAATCATCATCTAGGATCATGTTTTTCACTCTTTGTGCCCGCTCTTTGCACGCCTCCCTCCGTACACCCCACAAGTTGCTGATGACCATATTGCTAAGTGCTTATCGCACTCTCACAAGTCATCTCAAGGCGATTGTGCAAGAAGTGAATCTAGTTGGAGCAACCTATTACAAAATTAAAAATATAGTTATACAAGTACTAGATTAAAAAATAAAAAAGTTATAATTTTAAAACAAAAACAAAAATACTTCAATAAAAATACCTTCAACAAGTCCAATGTCGTGAAGGATCTGGAAATGGCTTGAGAGTGTTGATGGTTGGTGACAAATATTTGAATTTGCTCAGCTTCATCATACACTTGTTTGATCCAGTCAATTTGCCTTCCCATCTTTTGCAACATGAGGTTGATTGAGTGGACAACACAAGGTGTCTATGAAATGTGTCCATATCTCGCCTCCACCAACATCCCTGTAGCCTTGCAATTTTTGGCATTATCTGTTACAACTTGGATAACATTTTCAGGTCCAACCGCCTTAATGGATTCGATGAGGATGTTGGCAATGAACTCAGCATCCTTCACACACCCCTCATAATCAATGGCCCTTAAAAACATTGCCCCTTTAGGGCACATTACAACCACATTGATCAAAGGCTTGTTTCTTGCATCTTTCCATCGATCAGAAACGATGGAAACCCCTGTTTCAACGATGAATCTCTAATTGGCTTCAAAGAATCTTCAATAGTTTTTCTCTCCTTCGCCAATAAAATGGTGCAGATTTTTTCAAACCCTGGGCCTTTGTAATCTTTTGGGGCCTCACTGATTGCTCTCACCATTTCTTGCCAATATGGTGATAGAACCGCATTGAAAAACAACCCATTTGCATATATGCATCGTGCAATTTTTTGATCCACAATCTTCCTGCTGTCATTTTGAAAAGACCTATACAATGGTCCTCTTGTTCTTTTGTTTGGAAGAGAAGCCTCTTCTTGCATAGAGGTTGCTCCCAAAAACGGATGTCTTCCAACGGGCACAACTAAAGAACTGCCAGTGGGACTTGGGGAAACGGGGGGCTTCCCTGATCCCTTGCCTTTCTTTGCTAGAGGGTGATTGAGTCTCATGGCATGTGCAACATTTGCATCTTCTTGTTCCTTAATGAATTCAAGGATTTTTGAATGTGGCAATGGAGAGTCTTCCCCGTGCAAAATTTGATTCTGCGTTCAGGAATGTGACATAAATGTGCTTTCACCCTAAAGTATGAGCTTGTGAACTGAGAATCACAAATATTGCATTTCCAAATATAGGTCCCACCACCTGAGACTTGGTCTATCAATGTCGTATATTTCCACAGTGGTGTGTCAAGTCCATTTTGTGTTGCCTTTGGCCGGTGGAGGAAGAGCTACGAGACATTGTAGTAATAGTATATATAACTACAAGTTAAAAAACAAACACAATTAAAAAAAAATCAAAACAAACCCTAGGGCAGTAGCTAGAAACTAGTAAAACTTTAAAAAATGACAAAAAAAATAATAAAACAATATAAAACTTATCTTGACAGCAAATGGCTACTTGATCACCGTAGGCAAATGACTAGAATGATGCTTGATGAAGATTTAAACCTACAACATCAATGGAGTTGAAGTATGCAATGAGAAAATTAGAAAAATAAGAGCCAAGTGTTTTTCCTTTTGTCATTTTGTTCTTCCCATTTGTGTTGAAGTATACTTTTTCTTTTGGCTTTTAGGGTTGAGGAAGGTGTTTTTAATTGTTTAATTGCATTGTGTTTGGCGAAAAAGGAAAAAAAAATATATTTATTTTGCAGTGTTTGGCCGTTTGTGATTGCGGGTTCGTCCCTGGGCACTCGGGTGCGTTGGGGGTTCGCCAAGGGTTTGCCCTTGGGCACTTGCGTTTGTTGGGGGTTCTTCTTGGTTGGGGTTTCACCCAGGGTTTGCCCCTGGGCACTTGGGTGTTTGGGGGTTCTTCCTGGGAAGAACCCCCAACGTACCTGTGTGCCCATGGGCAAACCGTGGGTAATGACAAACCGAGCCCCGGACCCCAACGGGGTTCGCACTGGGGTGCCCAATGTAGGTCAAATCCAACGAACCGGTAACATTGTTTTTCCATTCTGCTGAGTTGATCTGATTATCTTTTCCAAGGCTTTTACTACATGAGAGAGAGTGTGAGCAAGAGTCAGTTATGTGCACATAAGTCAAGTATACCAAGGCTTGGTAAAAAATGACATTGTCAAGTGTCTAATACCAAATTTGAGTGTCTACAATATTGAATTTTGTATGGAACCATCCTCACACTTTCCTTGAGTACTCATAATGGATCAATAGATGGGTTGTTGTTTCTTCATCCATGTAGCATGGTAGGCATTTGGATGACCTGGGGAATTCCATCTTTGATATTGCCTTATGTGTTAGGATTTTGTTATGGGCAGCCAACCATCTGAAGGCATTTGCCTTAGGTAATCCAATTTTAACTGCTGGATATTTCCTGCTACATATAGGAGCTATCCTTTCCAGCCTGCTTACGTACTTTGAAATCTATCCCACAATGGTTTTCACAAGTTAGCATTGTTTCTTCCTTTAAATATCGAGATTCCTAGATAGTTATTGGGTAGGCAGCTTGATTCAAAGTTAAGTATCCACCATATTTATGTGTTGCCTTCTTCCTACCTTGGAAAAGTGTACTTGCGATATTTTTTTGTTTTCTACTTTTCTAGTGGCCGTCTAATATGCTCCCATAATACTTCTGTAAGCTCTTTCTTCCTTGATCAAACCTTGCCCCATGATAACATTGTCATCTACAAATTGTAGATGGGAGACTACTGCTATTCCTTGTGTAACAACCTTCACTTCTATTTTTCCACAATGTTACCATTTCGTTTTTGTTTCTGGTGCGGGTTTGAAGAACCCGGTTCATCGGTACGGCGATTTTTTCCCTTGGGTTCGTTATGGGGTTTGTCCGTACAAAAAATATATAAAAAAATAAAAAATATAGAAAATCTAGCCCGATACATAGGAAACTAGGGCCATTGTCATTAACCACTAAACAGATAAATGATAAGTTGATAAATGATAAGTATAGCCCTTAAACAAAAATGATGATAAATGATATATATTAAAATATCAAATATCAATAATTATCCTATGGCTGTAATTAATTACAAGATACATCAAACTATAAAAGTTAATCTTCATAGTCATATTGCTCTTCATCGAGAGCATCAACATCATCATGATGTTGTGGATCATTAGAAGTAGAACCACATGGACTATCAACATTGCCACTCCCGCTAGCTATGTTTTGTGTCGTCGAAGCCGAAGGACTGCCAATGTCATCTAATGAGAAGCAGGATATGCAAGCATCCAAGTCAACAACCTTTGGATCTATATCCCAATGCTTTGACGTGCCCTCCTTGTACTCTGGGTTCTTGTGCGATAGAAGACACAAATTAGAGTTTATGTAGACCAACTCGGCCTTTTTAGCTGCAAGCTTGTTTCACTTTTGTGAGTGAATGAAGCTATATGTGCTCCAATTACGCTCACAAGAAGATGAACTTGCAACCTATATTTAAATTTAAACATAAATTTAAAATTTTTAAAAGAAAAAGAAAAAAACGTAAATAATAAATTTAAAAACTTAAAAAATACAAAACTTGTGACAAGATCATGATTGCAAGAGGTTGTAGGTTCGGTGATCCTTGGCCATGAAGGTACCACCACATAAGACCATCCTTCTTGTATTTGTCCCGAAGAGCACCAAGACTATGACCTCGGGAGGTAATGAAAGTCCCAAACTCACTTGTAACCATGTCTTCTATTTCGGGATTAGGGAATATCCTAGACAATGCCAATTTGTACCCTTCGTCCACTTCGACATCCCTATATGGTGGCACCCTCCTCGGCAAAGAAAGGATCTCTGTGCTATAGAAACGAGGAGTCAATGCAAAGGCAAGGAGATGTAGTAGGGTGGTCATTTTGTTCCACCGCTCAACAAGGATAGAATGCACTTATTTGAAAAATTTCTCCTCAGGTTCTTGCTCTTTTTCATTAATGATGAATTTTATTTTCTCAATCATTGAGTCTATGCCATCATA
Source organism: Torreya grandis (assembly GCA_037957365.1). Lineage (NCBI taxonomy): Eukaryota > Viridiplantae > Streptophyta > Pinopsida > Cupressales > Taxaceae > Torreya > Torreya grandis. The sequence goes on along the minus strand of JARHVA010002465.1, from coordinate 1,110,011 downwards.
TATTTCTCCCAAACGTGGCTGATCCATGCCAACAAAATGGATCATGCTAATGATGGGCTCAGTGAAACTCAATAAATAATCTACATGGGCCCACCAATCATCATCTAGGATCATGTTTTTCACTCTTTGTGTCTGCTCTTTGCTCGCCTCCCTCCATACACCCCACAAGTTGTTGATGACCATATTGCTAAGTGCTTGTCGCATGCTCACAAGTTGTCTCAAGACGATTGTGTGAGAAGCGAATCTAGTCGGAGCAACCTATTACAAAATTAAAAATATAGTTATACAAGTACTAGATTAAAAAATAAAAAAGTTATAATTTTAAAACAAAAACAAAAATACTTAAATAAAAATACCTTCAACAAGCCCAATGTCGAGAAGTATTTGGAAATGGCTTGAGAGTGTTGATGGTTGGTGACAAATATTTAAATTTGCTCAGCTTCATCATACACTTGTTTGATCCAGTCAATTTGCCTCCCCATCTTTTGCAACATGAGGTTGATTGAGTGGACAACACAAGGTGTCTGTGAAATGTGTCCATATCTCGCCTCCACCAACATATCTGCGTCCTTGCAATTTTTGGCATTATCCGTTACAATTTGGATAACATTTTTAGGTCCAATTGCCTCAATGGATTCGATGAGGATGTTGGCAATGAACTCAACATCCTTCACACACCCCTCACAATCAATGGCCCTCAAAAACATTGCCCCTTTAGGGCACATTGTAACCACATTGATCAAAGGCCTATTTTTTGCATCTTTCCATCCATCAGAAACGATGGAGACCCTTGTTTCAACCCATGAATCTCTGATTGGCTTCAAAGAATCTTCAACAGTTTTTCTTTCCTTCACCAATAAAGTGGTGTGGATTTTTTCAAACCCTGAGCCTTTGTAATCTTTTGGGGCCTCATTGATTGGTCTCACCATTTCTTGCCAATATGGTGATAGAACCACATTGAAAGACAACCCATTTGCATATATGCATTGTGCAATTTTCTGATCCACAATCTCTCTGCTCTCATTTTGAAAAGACCTATCCAATGGTCCTCTTGTTCTTTTGTTTGGAAGAGAAGCATCTTCTTGCATAGAGGGTGCTCTCAAAAATGGATGTCTTCCAATGGGCACAACCAGAGAACTGCTAGTAGGACTTGGGGAAACATGTGGCTTCCTTGATCCCTTGCCTTTCTTTGCTAGAGGGTGATTGAGTCTCATGGCATGTGCGGCATTTGCATCTTTTTGTTCCTTGAGAAATTCAAGGATTTTTGAATGTGGCAATGGAGAATTAGTCTTCCCCTTGCAAATTTTGATTCCGCGTTCAGGTATGTGACATAAATGTGCTTTCACCCTAAAGTATGAGCTTGTGAACCTAGAATCACAAATATTGCATTTCCAAATATAGGCCCCACCACCTAAAACTTGGTCTATCAGTGTTGTATATTTCCACAATGGTGACTGTTTCAAGTCCATTTTGTGTTCTCTCCGGCCGGCGAAGGAAGAGCTACAAGACATTGTAGTAATAGTATATATAACTACAAGTTAAAAAGAAACACAAAATTAAAAAAAAAATCAAAACATATCCTAGGGCAGCAGCTAGAAACTAGTAAAATTTTTAGAAAATGACAAAAAAATAAAATAAAACAATATAAAACTTACCTTGACAACAAATGGCTACTTGATCACCGTAGGCAAATGACTAGAATGATGCTTGATGAAGATTCAAACCTACAACAACAATGGAGTTGAAGTATGCAATGAGAAAAATAAGAGCCAAGTGTTTTTCCTTTTGTCACTTTGTTCTTCTCATTTGTGTTGAAGTATGCTTTTGCTTTTGGCTTTTAGGTTGTTGAAGGTGTTTTTAATTGTTTAATTGCATTGGGTTTGGCGAAAAAGGAAAACAAAAAAAAAAATAATTTTTTTGCAGCTTTTAGCCGTTGGCGATTGCGGGTTCGCCCCTGGGCACCCAAATGCATTGCGTGTTCTTCAAGATTCAAACCTACAACAACAATGGAGTTGAAGTATGCAATGAGAAAATTAGCAAACTAAGAGCCAAGTGTGTTTCCTTTTGTCACTTTGTTCTTCTCATTTGTGTTGAAGTATGCTTTTGCTTTTGGCTTTTAGGTTGATGAAGGTGTTTTTAATTGTTTAATTGCATTGGGTTTGGTGAAAAAGGAAAAAAAAAAAAAAACATATTTTTGCAGCGTTTCGCTGTCTGCGATTGCGGGTTCGCCCCTGGGCACCAGGGTGCGTTGGGGGTTCTTCCCAGGAAGAACCCTCAACGCACTTGGGTGCCCAGGGGCGAACCCTGGATGTTGGGGCGGCGAACCGAACATCGGATCCAAACAGGGTTCGCATTGGGTTGCCCAACACAGATCAAATCCGGCGAACCGGTAATGTTGTTTTTCCATTTTGCTGAGTTTATCTGATTATCTTTTCCAAGGCTTGTTGGGGGTTCGCCCCTGGGCACCTAGGTGTGTTGGGCGTTCTTCTTGGGAAGAACCCGCAACGCACTCGAGTGCCCAGGGGCGAACCCTGGGCGTTGGGGCGGCGAACCGAACCTCAGACTTGAACGGGGTTCGCACCGGGTTGCCCAACGCAGGTCAAATCCGGCGAACCGGTAATGTTGTTTTTCGATTTTGCTGAGTTGATCTGATTATCTTTTCCAAGGCTTTTACTACATGAGAGAGAGTGTGAGCAAGAGTTAATTATGTGCTCATAAGTAGGTATACCAAGGCTTGGTCAAAAATGACATTGTCAAGTGTCTAATACCAAATATGAGTGTCTACAATATTGAATTTTTCATGGAACCATCCTCACACTTTCCTTGAGTACTCATAATGGGTCAATAGATGGGGGGTTGTTTCTTCATCCATGTAGCATGGTAGGCATTTGGATGCCTCGGGTAATTCCATCTTTGATAGTGCCTTATGTGTTAGGATTTTGTTATGGGCAGCCAACGATATAAGGCATTTGCCGTAGGTAATCCAATTTTAACTGCTGGATCTTTCCTGCTACATATAGGAGCTATCCATTCCAGCCTGCTTACTTACTCTGAAATCTATCCCACAATGGTTTTCACAAGTTAGCATTGTTGCTTCCTTTAAATATCGATATTCCTAGATAGTTATTGGGTAGGCAGCTTAATTCAAAGTTAAGTATCTGCCATATTCATGCGCTGCCTTCTTCCTACCTTGGAAAATTGTACTTGTGATATTTTTGTTTTCTACTTCTCCAGTGGCCATCTAATATACTTCCATAATACTTTTGTAAGCTCTTTCTTCCCTGATGAAACCTTGCCCCATAATAACATTGTCATCTACAAATTGTAGATGGGAGACTTCCGCTATTCCTCGTGTAATAACCTTCTCTTTTATTTTTCCATTTTGCTGAGTTGATTTGATTATCTTTTCCAAGGCTTTTACCATATGATAAACATTTAAGGTCAGATTTGTTGTTCCCAAAATCCGTCACTTGTTTTTGGGGACAACATATCGACTATTTTGGTCCTGAAGGCCTAAATGATCTCTTTCCTTCTCAAAAATGTTCTGAGTATTCAAATTCTTCAATTATTTAAGTCTTCTCAGCTAAAGAACTCGCAGGTTCAACAGGCAGGCTTTCTCAGAAAGAAGTTCCAACACTTAGGCAATTTCAAGGCTGGTTCAACGCCGAGGTTCAATCAAAGGTCCATCGGCAGGCTTCAAACAAGTGGAATGAACCATTGAACCAATGAACCATTGAACCTTGAACTTTCACAAGTTCAAAGTTCAAAGTGGTTCAAAGGTTCAAAAGGAGTTAAGCGCTTCAAGGGATCTAGAAAGTTCGAAGACTTCGGCAAGTTCAAAGGTTCAATGACTTCGGCGAACTTAAAGAAAAGAAGGCTTCGAAGAGTTTCAAAGGTTCGAACGGAAGATTCCAGAAGATGTTCAAAGCGGAAGATTCTAGAAGAATATTCCAAGCAAATGGTTCAAACGATTTGTTCAACAAATACATTGAACTCATAAAAAGGACTAAGTGAACGCGGCCCTTTGCAAGAAACATTGAACCACCGACCATTGAACCACTTTGAACCGTTGAACCGTTGAACCATTGAATCGATGCATTCCAAAGGTTCAAAGTTCAAAGTGGTTCAAGCGACTAAGTGATCAGTGACGTCCCTGCGGACGTCAAATATAGGGTAATGAAATATCCGTTGATTTTCAAAGATGCACACCTGAGAACAAACTCAGCGATCGGCCAAAGAAGGAGCCGAAAAAGCCAGCTGAAAGCGAGAAGATAGCCTTGAGAGCTCAGATCGCCAAGGAAGGACAAAACGTGGCAAGGAAAGAGAGAACAGCTACAAGAAATCCAGAAATATCTGCAGGAGAGTTATTTTCAGTAGGTGAAACAGTCCACCAGGTGGACATCAGAGACTGCGAGCATTCAAAGACGCGGCCTGTTTTTCTGCATTAAGTAAAGACGAATGGACAGCGGTGTAAGCATCATAAAGAAGACCAAACAACCCATGCTTAGGAGGAGACATTCGAGATGATTCAGAACGCCAAAGTCATGATCGATGACCTGTTCCAGCATGGCCCTTTCACAGATATTTAAGGCATTCAATTCGGCATGGGCCGTTTTCATGAAAACAAGCGCCCAAGTCTTTCTTGGAATGCGATATATTGTAATCTCCCATTTTATAAGAGGGATCTCTCTGTTATAGAAGCAAAATTTTGCTCAAATTGAAAGGTATTTCCTGAGACTTTGAGCTCAGATTCTTAATCATATTTCTTTATTTGAATGAGAAAACAAGTGACCTTTGAGACTTTGTGCTGGAATAGCTTGTGTTATTTAGGAAATTGTTCTTATGTCTGTTTTTTAAAAGCGTTCTTGTCCATTTAATTTAACAAGCAGAACTAGTGGAAGTAATCAGGAAGGTGTCCTGAAGCCGACTGTGGAGAGACTTTGTGCTGCCACAATGGTCTTTAGTGTGTTGTTTTTTGTATCTGTGTAAAGGATCTTGGGACAACTTTGTGCCCCCATTGTCTTTCGTATATTTCACTCTTTGGCAGTTGAGGTGGAGACTTTGTGCTACACTTCATCCTGCTGTGTTACTGCGTCCAATTACTTTTACTACCCAGGAAGGAATCTAGCTGTTGACTGAGTATTACTTCTGAAAGAAGAGAAGTACCTCCAGCAATCACCCAGAAATTCTCCTATGTCTGTGAACATCATCTTTGAAAAAAAAGAGATGGATGGTGTTATACTACCCTGAGTGTTATTTTCAGCTGATATTTATAGTATATTAATATATCATGGTTATAGGGAACCTCCTCTTGATGAGAGGAGAGATTTGTCCCATTTTGATGTGGTAAACTTGCACGTTTTGGCCGATCAATCTCCCTATGCTGTGGTTGAAACACCTATTTTGCCCTCAGTTCGCTGGTGACAAAATATTCACCCAACAAGATTAAGTCCTATGTTGTAGGCCTCTCATTGCATTGAGAAGCCAACTGGTTCAGAGTTGAGCAGTTCAAAAATATTTTGAGAGGAATAGAAATTTATAGCTCAATTTCTCCATTCGTCATTGTTCATCCTGCTATGTTACTGCGTCCATTTACTTTTACTACCCAGGAAGGAATCTGGCTGTTGACTGAGTATTACTTCTGAAAGAAGAGAAGTACCTCCAGCAATCACCCAGGAATTCTCCTGTCTGTGAACATCGTCTCTGAAAAAAAAGAGATGGATGGTGTTATACTACCCTGAGTGTTATTTTTCGCTGATATTATAGTATATTAATATATCATTGTTATAGGGAACCTCCCCTTGATGAGAGGAGAGATTTGTCCCATTTTGATGTAGTAAACTTGCACGTTTTGGCCGATCAATCTCCCTATGCTGTGGTTGAAACACCTGTTTTGCCCTCAGTTAGCTGGTGACAAAATATTCACCCAACAAGATTAAGTCCAATGTTGTAGGCCTCTCATTGCATTGAGAAGCCAGCTGGTTCAGAGTTGAGCAGTTCAAAAATATTTTGAGAGGAATAGAAATTTATAGCCCAATTTCTCCATTCGTCATTGGACTTGGATCTCCTCTATATTTTTTTAAGAATCCCCAATTCACTGTATTGTATGTAGTGCTCCATGCATCTTGGGAACGGGGGGATTGGGTTTTGGGGAAGGCAAAAAATTCTTGGATTTTGGGGATACATGTGAATGGCTATTAAAAGAATATATATAAATTAATATTTAAACCTTTAAAATACAAATAGATTAAAAAAATTAAAAATAACTTGAACGAGCTTAAAATAAGCTGAAATTTAAAACATAAAATCACTAAATAAAACTGTTGATCCAATAATCCATTTTATAATCGGAAATCATGAATTATAAATTATGATTTTCATTACTTGAAATTACAAAGTACAATGTCAAACTCAGAGCTGAGAAGAGAACTTTCAATATAGTTTAGGGGTGATTGACAATGTAGTTTAATGGTTTATTTGAAGTTTTTCAAAATGCCTTTTGGATTAGCATTCTATGTTATTAAATTTGGTTTGAACATAAACAAAAAACAAAAAATATTACACTTTGAAATTTTCAACACAGAACACTTAACTTAATTCATTCAATCAAATAGGGAGGTGTTTATACATTGGTTTGATTATATCTTTTTGTATTGAAACTTTACCATAATCCGCTCCTTCCTCAGCCCTATCTAATCCATAACTTTATTCTACAGGTGTTTCTACAACTTATTCAACAACCAACTTATAATTACTCCTAAACCAAACTTTATAATTAATTCTAAACCAAACTTTATATTATATCCTATGATTAATTATATCTAATTTATAATACACCATAATATAGTGTAACTTATTCTATGGTGCAATAATTCCCAACAGTCTCCCCTTTGTTACAACACACTTTAAAGACGAGGAGAGAATACATAATCACATGTGAACTAGAACATACTCAGTTTGACATACTTACAGTAGTGGGAATGGCCTCACTACATCTACTAACAATTGATGAATGAGGACAAACCCAACATTTCTTAAGAAACACTAAATCAATACAAGCTAGGACACACCAATAGTTCACACATACACACTTGTGTGAACAAGGATACACGCGATTGTTCACAATGAAAAATAACTCTGCACGAATAGGGACACACTTAACTATTTGCAAAAAAATATATCAGTAGTGGGAGTGGGTCTCACTATGCACATCCTTAGGTGGGATTGGGTCTCAACTCAATTACTCCATTGGTTGGATTAGGCTTCACCGAACAGTTACAAAACAACAATAGTGGGACTGGGTGCTCACTATGCTTCTCATGTGCAGTAGGGGAATGATATACAAAATCACCTACACTAGTGATTGCCATTTTCAACTTTGTAGTCAATTTCGTTCTGAATTGCCACTAAAGCAATAATCCAATCTTTGAGTTTGCGATGAACTCAAGATTGGTGTTTTTCCTCCATTCTCCTGTGATCCTCCAACCTCCTTTTGACTTTGCTGAACTAGCTAGGTCAATTCTGATGGTCTTGTGGTCCACAGGTCGTTGGCTGAAGCTTTCATACAGTTTCAACATTGTTTTTCGTAGTACTTGTCTTGTTCATGAGATTGGGGTTCCTCCCAGCAATCAAAAACTGTAAATGGGTGTCGGGTACTACTGACAATGCACCCATATACAAAAAATATTTCTTTTAAGTTCAAAAAGACATGCATTAGTGTACTGTTTTACGAAAAACAAAAATTTCTTACAAACCATAAGATTTCAAGAGAAATTATTTTGCTAGATAGTTTTCTATATAGTTTTACGCACAATGACAAGGTTTCATTAGAAGCTGCCTCCCGGTTAAAGAGGTGTGCAATTCATACAAGCCTTTGGGCAAGGTTTTAAGCCTAAAACTACACTCAGGAACACTTAAATAATTCAATCTAAAACAATATAGGAGCCGGATCAAAATTCTTTTGGGAAAAAGGTTGAAAACATTATTCGACACACAAATTTTCATGGAAGGATTCAAACTGGTGAAGGAGAAATCAAATTATTTTGATTCTGGGCTGTCTAAGGATATTTACTTTATTATTTTTCTAAACTTTAATATCTTTACAAAATTAAATAAACATTGAAAAGAAAAATGTGCCCCAAATTTATATAATGCAACTTTTTAGTAAATTATGCAGCTTTACTTCAGCACCTCTTTCCTGTGCAAGCAGCTGTATGGCTGTACACTTGTGGTTGTCTTTTTTTTTAAAGCTGCTGCTCTTGTGGATTTCACAATCCTTTTGCTGCAAATCCACAAGACCATTATTCTTTTGCTCTTTCTTTGATGGACAATGGCACTTCTCCTCTGCTGCAATTTATTTGTGAGAGCAAAACAATTTCAATTATTTCAGCCAAAAGAAAAACTGGTCAGAACTATTACAGAATGCTTATAGCAAATTTTGTCATACTTTCTAATATTGCTAACTACATATAGATTAATAGATGGAGATTGTCATCAACCAGGGCAACAAAAGAATATGGAGCTGCTCCTTTGAATCCCATCAAAACTCCATCTTGCAAAGGAATCTCTTAAGTTTTTTGGCTTACCTGATCTAACCTGCTCCGATACCAAATATTAAATTTGGTCTGAACATAAAAAAAACAAAAACTATTTACTCTTTAAAATAATCAATACACGATACTCAAATTAATTCATTCAATCAAAGAGGGAGGTACATATACACTTGTTTGATGCTATTTTCTAGAATTCAAATCATATCATCATCCGTTCATTCCTCAACCCTTTTTAATCCATAACTCTGTTCTACAGGTGTTGTTACAACTTATTCCACAACCCACCTATAATTAATCCTGAATGGAACTTTGTATTATATCATATGATTAATTATATGATTATATCTAAACTTTAATACACCATAACATAGTATAACCCATACTATGGTGTAATAATTCCCAACATATTTAATGTGTTTTTTTTAATAAAAAAAAGCATTTTTAGGGGGTTTTGTTTTAAAGTGAAGGCGTTGGGGATGCATTGACGTTCCTCGACTGCTTGAGGGATGTCATGTCGTTCCTGAAGCTTTCAAAAGAATAGGGGATGTACCCCCCTTTTCAGGATCTCCTAGAGATTATCATTTTTTTGGGATGCAGGGGGAGGTGAGGGTGTGAGGGTGGGGGGTGTGCGAGGCGAGTCTTGTCCTTGTGCCTGGGATGTAAGCAACATTTGGTACACCACTTAGATCCTCAAGGATGCATTCTTGTGGAACAATAAATTTGTAAGCCTTATTTGTGTCTAGTTTTATCATCATCCCACCCTCCTTTTGATCCCTTAATGAATGCAATACTTTGCTAGTAATTACAATTCCATTCAAAATCTTATTTGGCCTATGAAACCACCTTGTTCTTCTGAGACTTTGTTTGGTAGGATTTGCTTGACTCTGTTTGCATTTACCTTCAAAATCATTTTGTAGAACATGTTGCAAATGGCTATAGCACTGTAGGATTCAAAAAGTCATGCTTTTTTGGGGGGGATTAATGCCATGTGTGTAAGATCCCTTAGCAAACAAATATGAGTTCTGAATTTTGTTTTTAATTGGCAACTTTACCCAACTGAAATTAGACTAAATTTGCAGTGTTATTCGTTATAAGATCAGAGAATAGAAACAAATTTGAAGATAGTTCAGTTCTGAAAACTGTACAACAATCTTACTTAAATCAATATAAATTTTTTGAAGGTCTTGATGACAGTGTAACTTGATATATCAGACAACACATAAAACTTGAATTTTAATTGGAAACCCTACCTGGAAAAGATGTATGGCCGCTACTGGAAAGAGATTGCAGGTACCTCGGTAGTGAATAGTGGATAACCAAGGCTCAAACCCTAGTGTAGGTTTTGGTACGGACGCTGTACAGAGTCGTAAATATTTGTACCTTTTTTTGGTTGCTTTCCTTCATTTCTTGAGCTTGCTTGCAAATTGCTGCGATTGGATCCTTCAAGTGTGGCGCTGAATGAGTGAGCTGATTCACTATAAAGTGATTTTTAGACTCTGAATTGTGATATCTCTGAAACACAGTTGTGATCCCTGTGTGGAATCACCTTCTAGGTGTGAGGGTTTTCGTCCCCAAGCCCTTTCATAGGAGATTTTTCATCCTCTGTGAAGAAAAGCTGAACAGGTGTTGCTCAAGCTTGAAAAGTGTTTTGAAATTGATTGAAGGATTATGATTTGCTTTCTCCTCACCCAACCTTTTTATAATTACCTTAATCCTCCAAACCCTAAAGTAATTAAAATTACTTTAAATTTAATATTCATTTTTTCCCTCATAATAATAATTACTTTTATTTTTCCCTCTTGACCTTTTAATTAATTAACTTTGGCCCCACTCAATTAATAATGATGACTAAGTGTCCCCTTTTAAGTTGTAATTATAAAGTGACGTTGGGGAGCCACTTAAAACATTATTATTAAATTATTCTTTTCTTTATTTGAAAAAGGGGACATGACACCATAAATGTAGTGTTGTTCTTTTAAAATTTTGATTAGTTGTTTCTTGATTCTTGAACCAACGCACTCGCATCCTTTCCCATTACATTCCTATACTCTTGATAGAATCCTACGGGTATACCAATAGGTCCAGGGCAATTATCCATCTAGGATATTATTGCCTTGTATACATCACCTTTTGCTACTTTTGCATTTGTGAATGCGCTATCTTCTTTTGCTAAAATTGTTGGGAATGCATTATATGCTCTTGGGTTCCCTCCCTATCCTTTTCCTCCTATGACAATATATTCATGAAATAATATACTCTACTTCCTTATTGATTCTATTTGTACCTTAGATTGTCTCTCAATTTGCATTTATTATCGTAGTGATTTTGTTGTCATTTCTTTTTATTATAGCTGATTAATGAAAGAAACTTGTGTTTCTGTCGCCTCCTCTTAGTCAAGCCTCCTTGACTTCTGCGTTCCATATACTTACTCTTTTGATAGGATGTCACTTTGTTCCTCCGCTGTTGATTGTTTTGCTAGGTCCTTCCACTTCTGTCTGCCATTGGATCTCTTCTAATTGCTTCGGAATTTCCCATTTTTTGTAAAAAATGTAGCCAAACGTTAACTTATCACAGTATTTTAGTTTGGATTTGATAAGTTCAAGTTTTTAAGCCAGAATATACATCCTTGAACCTCTGATATTTTAATTGCATCACTCCTTGATGTCCCCAGTAATGTCTCATCATGGGTGTAGATTAATTCAAACTAAAAAGACTCTTTTTTGGGCATAGTTCCCACCCGATTTCCAGTATTATGGGTCAACGATTTGAGCCACTATTTAGTAGGATATCAGATTTGATTATCGATTCATCACTTATAAAACCCTGATCTTGTAATGCCCCCATTTTGGAGGTAGCACAACTTAATTAAAGTAATTAATTAAGTTGTCCAAAATAATGATATTTCATGCGGATGACTAATTGGTTATTTTAATTAAATTGAAAAGTGGTATTAAGTTAATTATTTATAAAGTTATCAAATAAATTAAAAATTAAAAGATAACTTTATATTTAATTAATTTAATAAAATGACTTAAATAAAAAGTAAAGTGGAAAATATATCCTTTATCCCACATTGGCAAGAAAAGTGTGTGAGCTCCTCTAAGAAAGAATAAAAAGATTTTAAGGGCCTATTGTTGAGCATCCAAGTATTTGATATTGGCATTTGATTGAGTTTATTGTGGAGCCTAGGGCTTCTACAGATTCTACATTTTATCATTGAGACCAAAAGCTCTCTTTGGTTGGCAACCTTGAGGTTGTGAAACTATCAGTTGATATTGTTGCAAAGTGGGAGGTGATATTTCAGTCATCTCATTGGAGCAAATTTAGTGGCCAAGGGCCTAATTTGAGGAGTTTGTTTAGGAGATCATTGCATATCTTGGCATCGATTGGTGATCATTATTTGACATTTTGCATTGTGAAGGTGGTCTAATTTTAATTAACGACAATCTGGAAATTACCAATCAGTCAACAAAGGCGCCATTGGAAGGGACAAATTTGTTTGTGGAGGTCCAAGAAGGCAGTGATTTCACTTCTCACCTAGGGCGCACCTCTCCTAGGGTCATGGCAACAATGTTTGGCACTTGAGGGTGCTGGAAAATGTTGGCATTTATTTTATTTTTACATTGCTGGCCAGAACAGGGGCGACTTGCATAGGTCAACTTAGCTTGAGTATTGATCGTTTGGCATCTCTATTGTGGTTTCCATCATCTACTATCAAGGGCGTATCATTTTAAATCAGGGTCCTTTATGTTTTGTTCATCATATCATTGCATATAGGTTGGTTTTGAGTTGCAGCTGTAGGCGCACTTCATATCAGCATTATAATATTTAACATCATTGTAAATGCCAAGAGCCTTGGCCATGTTGTAATGTCTTTGTATTGAACATCATAATACAAGATTAGAGTAATAAGTTGGCCGTTTGCCTTTGTAGTTAAGCATATTCTTAGATTGTATTTTCTCATATGAGTATGCATACCAAATGTTTGTGAAAATGCCTATTGACTGAAGGTGGTTGTTTATATAGTGATTTGCATATTTCGTCAAGAGCCTTTGTTTGCCAAGTGTTTGTATATATGCCTAGTCGCTGTGGGTGTATATTGGCTATATTGGGATGCATAAAAGTGTTTGTCTTAATGTCAACTAGCTGTAATAGCTAAATACAGTCACTTATATGTATGCCAAAGCTCTGAAACAGCTAGTATATCATTTCTATAACAACCTTGCATTGTTAAAAGCATTCAATAACATCATTAGCAGCCTATGAACTCAAAGAAGACAATCAGAAAATTCATAACAGCAGGTTCAGACTTTGTATGCCAAGTGTTTGACAATATTCTTTGAGCTTTATATCAGCATATTGAGTTCAAAAGTGGCAAGGGATACTACAGATCTAGAAAGAATCTCTCTGACCTCACTGTCAAAAATTCTTTTCCTAATCTTCTAATACTCCAGGTATAGCTTCCACTGCATGATTCAACATCAGTCAAGTTTAGATCATCAATCGACGAGATGATGTCTTTTGATACTGTGACAATTTCTGCGCTTTGTGGTCTTTTCGAAGTTTCCATTGTAGCATTAAAGTCTCCTCTTAGGATAATTTTCTCCTATCTGTGTTAGGTGGCCCATAAATATTTGTACAACATAATTGTACCCTTGATAATAGGTCTTCAAAATGCTCTGCTGTCTACTTAAAGCATCTAGCAAATTTAGTAGGGTTCCACATATTTGCTGTACCTCTTGAAACTCCCACTGAGTAAGATGATTAAAAATTAGACTTATTCCACATCTTTCTATCAATGTCCTGAAAATCTCTTGAATCCAATTTGGTTTCTTGTAGTAGATTTATATGCAGTTGTAGATCAATAATTAGCTTTTTGAGAAACTTTTGCTTGTTAGGTGCATTAAGGTCCCTAACATTCCAGCTATCTACAATCGTGATGTTGATTTGCTCCTTGCAACAGGGTTATCCCTGCATTTTGGAGCATTTGATGCCAACCTTTTAGATCTATTCCTTGTTACTGTCTCTCTAGGTTTTGATAACATCTCTACCTACCTCTCTATTTTTGCCCAAACTTCTATATTTTTGGATACTGCTTGTGTGAGAGACCTCTGCCTTCTCCCCTCCATGGTTCTCTCTCTAGCACCGATTATTTCGATTTTGCTAACTTAGTTTTTGGAATCTGACTTGTCAATTCTTTAATTGTTTCCTTAGGTTCTGAATCTGACTCCTTTGATTCTTTCTCTACCTCTTTTTCATTTTGGCTTATATTTGCTGGCTCAATTTCTCCATCTTTTTTCTACTGCAATTGTGGCCTTTTCTCAAGATCCTTATCCATTTTAAATTATCTTTCTTTGTTTTCCTCAAATTCTCTCTTCTGGAATTTTCCTCAAGGGTTGGTAAGTTCTTTTTTTTCCAATTCTTCCATTTCCTATTAGGACCCTGATATCCTAACCATCTATTCTCCTTTTTGCATTGTAATAGTCTTAGTTAATTATCGGGTGTCCGTTTCTATATAAGGCTGACCCTTGAGTAATAAGAATAGTTAGTAATAAATTTGCGTGTGTATGTAAAGTCGACCCTTGAGTATTAGGGTTGGTGTTGCAAGAATATTAGGGTTAGGGTTGTAATGTATATATTGATATTGTAAGGAAGAAAAAACATTTATCTATATTTTGTAATTCGAGCTCTGCTCACAGGGAGGTTGCCCACTCGAAAAGGCTTGTGATATCTGATTATAAGCAAGGTTTGTGATTATTTTTAAGTCTATCGAGTAATTTGTTCCATTTTCACATATTGTTATCTTGTTTGGTTTATTTCTTCAAGGAGCTTCATAACAAGTGGTATCAGAGCTCTTTCTAGGGTTGTGTTCCATAGAAATGACAATAGTTTAGGGCTTTTTGCGACATCCACCGTATGCTCTCACCTCGCCCAATCAGGATCTTGGTGATCAGAAAGTGGTAAAAAGGTGGTGGCACTAAGCTTTTTGCCCCAAATCTGCCCAAAGTTTTTCGTGCGAGTAGTTTAAAAAAAATAAAAATCTTTTAGGTTAGAAACTTTATACCAACAATTTTAAAACTCACATAAAGTTGTCATTATTGGCTAAGTCGACTCATTGTTATTGGTGAAGTGAGGGGTGTACCCCAAATGCCTAGGCCTCAGACGATGCTATATATGGATTTTAGCTTCCATGTACTATTTGGTATATAGGAAGCGCCTAGGTTTTTTATTTCATCATAGAAAGCCTTATGTCGTTTGTAATATGTGATGCATTGGTAAGTGGTTAGCCCTGGGAAGTTACTCGCATTGTACCTTGGAGATGAGATAGTGGGCTACGGGATGGTTTGATCCTTAATAGTTAAAGTTATAAAATATTTGGCCAACACTGTTTGTGAATGAGATCAGTATTTTTGTTAACTCATAAACTAGACACATCCTCTAGTGACCCTGTAATTTCCATGGCATTCTTGGAGTCATTGATCCAAAGCTTTTTTTTTGTTTTGGGAAACACAGTACCAATAGAAGTTAGAAACGGGTCAAAATATTCCAAAATCCTGCAGAAACGTAGTGACAAAAAAATTCAAAAGGGTTAGAATATTCCAATACAATTATTTCGACACGGTGTAGCAACAAACTAGTAGAAGAGCAAGAGTTTGGATTTTTTTCCGCTTATTTGCCCAAATTGATTTTCTCTTCATGCTGATCATGTTGGTATAATTCCCCATAAGAAAAAAAAACAAAAACTAGAGCATCCACATTGATGAATCGACGCTCTCAGGTTTTTTTTTGGAGAAGTTAGATGAGGACATCAAGACAATGTGGACAACATAGTCCTCTATACTCCAACAATTGTTCAAACTGGGCAAGCTAGATCTCATTGATGACTTGGACAACAAACTGACTATAGATTGAATGCCAAGTATAATACCATAAGCCAAAACAGTGCAAATAGTTCTATTAGTGGGCAACACTCTCACAATAGCCCACCGCAAATTGGGTTCTAGCATTGTACACCATGGTTGGATTTGCCAAAATTCGCGGGAGATGACCCTACTAGCTAGTTGTAAAAGGTAGATCAATATTTTTGTCTCCATCAAACTCCCATAGATCAATTTTTTTTGATAGCTTTGTTGAACTTGGAACATGAAGCTATTCAATGGTACCTGTGGTTAGAAATGACATGTCAATCTCACATGGGATGAGTTTGGTAAACACTTAGTGACTCAATTTGGCCCCAGTTCATATGAGGACTTCACCAAAGCATTGACTAAATTATGACAAACTCACTCTATCTGTGATTACTAGACCTAGTTCGAAAAACTAGCCAATTGAACAAAGGACCTGAATGAGGAGTTTTCAAATGTTGTTTCATTAGGGGATTGAAAGATGACATTCGTGCAGAGGTCGAGATGTTCAAATATGCTACTTCAATGGAAGCGGTCGATTTGTCTAATCTATCTGAGGACAAACATGCAACCCAACACCGTCCCTATAAGCCACCAATAGCAAGAAACCCTTAGCTGTTTCGACCCACACCAAGTCAAAGCACTTGAGCACCTCAAATCAAGCGTTTGACGCAAGAGGAGATGGCTGCTCGCCAAACAAAAGGACTGCTATAATTGTGACGACAAATGCGGCCTAGGCCAAAAATATTTCAAACATTTTTTTTTACCTCCTGGATGTTGAGGCACCTTCCATGCCTAACATATTAGATGATTTTGAAGATGGCTCAGATGAGGAACAACCAGAAGAGAACAATCCAAGTGAGGACCCTTCCCTTGAAATTTCATTGAAATTTCAGTACATGCATTAGTAGGGTTCACAACTCCTCAAACTATGAAGGTATTGGGGTACTTCAAGGGGCATCCCCTGATTATCCTCATTGACTCTGGAAGCACTCATAACTTCATTGATCCTTGTGTGGCCAATTAGGCGGCTTATTATGCGTATCCATACAATAGTTTTGAGGTGATGGTAGCTAATGGAGGCACATTGGCTTGCAAAGGAAATTGTCAAAATGTCAAAGTTTCTATGGGTGATTACAATCACAAATCTGACATGTTTTCGCTGTCATTAGGTGGTTGTGACATCATCTTGGGAGCTCATTGGATTTGCTTATTGGAACCCATCCTATGGGACTTCATTGAATTATGCATGTAGTTCACAATCGCAGGGCAACAATACACTCTACATGACAACAAGACACACTCAATTTATTAATTCTCATAGCATGGCTAAGCTAGTAAAAAGGGGTTCTTCAAGGGTGGTGGCTCAAATTTGTGCAATCTAGATGACAAAGATAGGGACATTAGCAAAACTAGCAAACTTGCACTTCATTATCCATAAACACTCTTAGGTGTTTTCAAAATTGCAAGGATTGCCTCCACAACACTCACAGGATCACACAATACCACTCATACCGGGTAGTCAGTTGCCAAACATTTGGCCATATCTATACCTATACATGTAGAAAACATAAATTGAGAAGATGGTCCAAGAATTGCTTCAAGCAGGGGACATTCAACTAAGTGCAAACCCATATTCCTCACCAGTGCTCCTCGTATGGAAGAAAGATGGGTCTTGGAGGTTGTGCGTGGATTTTAGGGAGCTAAATAAACTCACAATCAAGTACAAATTTTCCATTCCGGTGATTGACGAATTAGATGAATTGTGTGGGGCCCGATTTTCTCCAAGTTAGATTTGTGATCTGGGTACCATTAGATTTGATTACAGGAAAAGAATATCCATACTAAAACATTTTGAAATCACAATGAACACTATAAATTCTTGGTGATGCCATTTGGTCTTACAAACGCTCCATCAACATTCCAAAACCCGATGAACCAAATTTTTCGGCCCTAGCTTTGTAAATCCATTTTGGTGTTCTTTGATGACATTCAGTATATAACAAAACATGGGAAGACCAACTACTACACTTGGACCAGACTCTATAGCTCCTGGTTGACCATCAACCATATGGAAAAGGCTCCAAATGCTTGTTTGATGCTATAGACGTGGGATGCCTCATGCGTATTGTCTTAATGGATGGGATTAAAGTGGATCCCAAGAAAATTGAGGATATGCAGAAGTGGCCAAAACTTGAAACCCTTAAAAAGTGTTCGGGGATTTCTAGCTCTCACTGGGTATTACTGTGAATTCGTTAGAGACTGGGAAAATTGTTGCTCCCCTGATTGCTAGCTAAAAAATGCTTTTGCCTTGTCTGACCTAGCAAAAAGTGCCTTTGCACATCTCAAACAAGGCATGTGTACCACCCTTGTGTTAAACATGCCTGATTTTTCCAAACCTTTCATCATAAGTGACACTTTAGGGATGGGAATTGAGGCAGTGCTGATACACGAAGGATGACTCTTGGACTTTGCTAGCAAAGCATTGGCAGGTAAGAGTCTAGCAAAATCCACATATGAGAAAGAAATGTCGTCCATTCTCCATGCCATAACTCACTGGCGGCTTATCTCTTGAGGCAACATTTTTCATTAAGCTAGATCACCACAACTTGAAGTACTTCGTGGAATAACATGTCTCATCGCTAGAGCAACAAAAGTGGGTTACTAAACTCTTGGTATATGATTATGAGATTCTGTACAAGAAGAGTAAGGAGAATGTGGTTATTGATGCACTATCCTGCAAATTTGAAGACCAAGGGGCCTTATGTGCTTGGTCCATATCAACCCTAGATTGGTCGCACGAAGTCCAACAAGAGTGGCAGCAAGATGCACAGGTTCAACAGTTCATCCATCAACTCACCTCGGACCCCACAACTAAACCATGCTACTCTTGGGATGGCTCTTGCATTATCAAAGGCAGCTTGTGCTTGCTACAGACTTGGTACTTTAGGAAAAGTTGTTGCAGGAACTTCTTGCTTCACCATTAGTGGAATATTCTGGCTTCTTAAAGACACGTGAGAGTCAAAAGAACTTTATTTTGGGATGGGAAGAAATAGGATATCAAAAAGTTTGTCGTAGAGAGTGATGTGTTAGTGTCACAAGGGAGAGATTGCATGTACCCCAGGCACATTACAACCATTACCAATCCCTACTATAGTACGAATTGATATCTCCATGGATTTCATTGATGGATTGCCCAAGTCAGGGGGCAAATCGGTAATATTTGTGGTGGTTGATCGTCTCTCCATATGTGCCCATTTTTGTTCAATGGGCCACCCCTACAAAGCATCAACCATGGCACAAGTCTACAGGGACCAAATTTTCAACCTCCACGGTATGCCCATAATTATTGTCTTTGATTGTGATCGCACCCACCTTCACCACTCACTTATAGCAAGAGCTATTTAAACTTCAAGGAACTCAACTTCAAATGAGCTTGGTATATCACCCACAAATCGATGGTCAAATTTTTTTTGTCAACAAGTCTTTGGAGACTTACTTTGTTTTGCTTTGGAGCAACAAACTAATTGGGCTAAATGGCTACCTCTTGTTGAATGGTGGCACAACACTTCTTACCACAATGCCACCAAGATGACACCATATGAAGCCGTGAATGGCCAACCACCACCATCTCTCACATCCTACTTTCCAGGAAGCTCCAAAGTTTAGGCAGTTGACTCAACTCTAAGTCACTGAGAGACTTTACTTTGGACTCTGAAAAACAACTTGATACAAGCTTAGAATTGTATGAAGTAGCAAGCAAATCTACATTGTTCAGAGTACCCATTTTCCGTAGGGGACATGGTTTTCCTGCACCTCCAACCATAGAAGTAGACTTCCTTGAAGCTCAAAGGCAGTCAAAAGTTAGCTCCTAAATTCTTTGGAACTTATCGAGTGCTACAACAAATCGCGGATGTTGCATACAAATTGGACATACCTTCGACTTCCAAGATTCATCCAATCTTCCATGTTTCATGTTTGAAGATCATTGGACAATGTGTTTAAGTTCAAATGACCCTTCTTGAGTTGGATGAAGAGAGCTCCATCATCCTTGAACCATAGGTTATTTCAGACAAATGTAGACGCTCCCTCTGCAACCAAACCATCACTGATGATCTGGTCCAATGTCGGGGCATGCAACTAGAGGACGCCATCTGGTAACCTCTCTAGCAGCTTCAGCAACAGTTGCTATGGCTCAAGCTTTGAGGGCAAATCTTTTGGAAGAGGGAGGGCATGTTAGGACCCCAATGTCCTAACCATCTATTATTCTTTTTGGATTGTAATAGTCTTTGTTAGTTAATCAGCTCGGTCATCCCTTTCTATGTAAGGCCGACCCTTAAGTAATAAAAATAGTTAGAAATCAACTCGGGTGCCTATGTAAGGCCAACCCTTGAGTATCAGGGTTAGGGTTGCAAGGATATTAGGGTTAGGGTTGTAATGCCTATATATTAATATTGTCAGGAAGGAAAAGTGTTCATCTATATTTTGCAATTCAAGCTCTGCTCACAAGGAGGTTGCCCCCTCAAAGAGGCTTGTGATATTTGAATATAAGCAAGGTTTGCAATTATTTCTAAGTTCATTGAGTAATCTGTTCCATTTTCACATATTGTTATTCTGTTTTGTTTATTTCTGCAAGGAGGTTCATAACATTTCCTGATTTTCCCTTGGTGCTTATTTATTCCTATCTTCCTTGTGTTCTTTCTCATTACTCTCCACTGTTTCCTTTATAATCTGCTTGTGTTCTTGAGATGGTTCTTCCAGTTTTGTGTCTAGGTCTTCTTTTCTTCCTTTAGCACCCAGAACTTCAAAAGGGTTTTGCCGTGTGCTGTTCATACCATTTGCTTCTTTCAGGACCCAAATTCATTTGAAATTCAGCCTTGCTTGTTTGAAAGTAATCTCTTCTTTCTCTGTTTCCTTTTCTATGCTAATAGCTTTAAAGTATTTGCGGTCTTTGTCTAAATGCTCGTAATTATTATAGTAATGGCACCTTAATGGCAGATTTTTGTAATCCAAATTTGGCATCCTAAAACTAGATTCAGTTTGAACGAACTGAAGAAATAGGGTTTCCAATATTCTTGAGGAAGTCCATATGTTCTTCTCCATACTAGAAATGTAGATATAGTTTCTTTTTTTCGGGTTAAAATCCTCATCCCAAAACCTCATATGTGGTTGCTCCCTGTCCATAAACCACGACCCTCTAACAAAAGTCTTCATTGTTTTCATGGTAAAGTAAAATACATCCAGAAAAAATCTCTGAGGGAGAAGTTGTACCTGACTTTTAGACTTAATTCCCCATCTGTTTTGTAGCCAGGATTCTAAGGTAGCTAACTTTGGCCAAAATTCTACGAATATACAGATTAAGCACACCTTCTTAAGCTTCTCAACTGCCGGATTAAGGACTCATCTTCAAGAGCCAGCATGGGGGTTAAATTTGCAGCTGAAAGACGACCTGCCGAAGATAGTGATTCTCTTCCTTGTAAGTTCTTCCTCTGTATCCTTGATTGTGCTCCTCTCCTTGCCATCGTGCCTCCATTGATTATTTTTGTTAAGTTCTAACGTTTGCTTCTTTTTACCATTCCTGTTTTTCTTAATGTCATTGTTTTGGAGCATATGTGCAATTTTTTGCCCATTTAGAGTTACATTTTCACTCATTACATTCATCTGATAGGCTGATATGGCTGCCTTTTGGTTGAGTCGGTCAAGTTCACCACTCTTAGTGGGAAATTAAATGAACTTTGTTTCTATGCAATTTTAATACAAAACAATTGTTGTTCTGTACTTTTTAAACTTTATTTGCAGTATTTAATAAAATATGTTAGTAGGGTATGTTTTGCTCTCTGATAGCAATAATGCGAAAAGATGTTGGGTTCTTTTCTTAACGTTTGGTTTTGTTCTGTGTAGGTCACTGTGTTCTGATAAACTTTTGAGGTGCTTCTCAGGGGAAGTGTTTTGATACTTGTGCCCTGAAAGGACTAATGAAAAACTGATCTGACTTGGAGTTTTTGCATAATACGTGGCTTCTATTCTGGGATTGTGACAAAGACCTGAGAATTTTATTACAAATTGCTCTCACCATATGGGGAAGCATTTTCTGTTTCATATCCTGGATTGCATTTGTTAGAGAGAGAGTTGGCATCTGTACTTTTTTTCAGGCTGCCTGTTTCAACTTCCCAATGGCATCTGGAAACATACAAAAGGAAGAGGCTGAAGTTGTTCCAGAGGAATTTCGTTGCAAAAGATCTGATGGGAAACAATGGAGATGCAGTGCAAGGTCCATGCCAGACAAGACTGTTTGCGAAAAACATTATATCCAAGCAAAAAAGAGAGCTGCAAACTCTGCCTTACGTGCTAGCCAGAAAAAGTTAAAGAAAAAGGAGGAGGGAGGTGAGGCAGTTCCCGAGATCAAGAAGAACGAAGTTGATAAACGACATATTTTTGAAACAACTGGTCGGGAGTTCTCAACTTTCCCTGTGAATAAGAAATCTAAATCCAGAGGTGTCTTGCACACAACGAGTCTTCGTATAGGGCAACGGCAATCTCAATTGATGAATGAAGAAGCAGAGATGGACATTTTAAGAAATCATGGAGCTGAAAAGGAGCCTGATTTTCAGCTCTATAAAAACCACACAGGTCCATCAAAACCAAAATCTGCAAAGGATTTGGTACACAGGCCTCTTTTGGTAATTTAAACTGGTTTTCATTATTTTTGTATTGCAACATCTTATTTAATATTATATTACTTGTAGATGGTTTGCACTATTTTGACATATTAGGAGCATCAGTTAGAATCATAGTTTTTATGAGGAGCATATTGTGCTATTATTTTTAGGATTGCTCTAGTAAGAGCACTGGTACCTTGGCTGAGGCAGAAAGTGCAATGTGCCATCAATGTCAGAGGAATGACAGAGGAAGGGTAGTTCGTTGTTCAAAATGCAAAAGAAAGCGCTACTGTCTCCCCTGCATTTCTAAATGGTAGGACTATATTGTTTTCTAGTTGGAAGTATCTGTCAAACATTTTACCACCTTATTGTTTTAGAAGCTTTTCACTACAAGATTGAATTGGCAACTTGTTTATCTTTGGGGTAGCATTTGACTTTGCATTGCATGTTGGTGCATTATAATTTAAATCAGGTATCCTGAACTACAAGAAGAGGATATTGAAAAGGCATGCCCTGTTTGTCGTGGGAAATGTAATTGTAAAGCATGTTTGCGTGGGAACGGACATGTTAAGGTATTTTATCTTCTGAGAAATTTGTATGATTTGCGGCAGAATTAGTTTATCACCAGACTGGATTTTTCAAAATTTTGTTCGCATGCTTTAATGCTTGAATGCATCCCATTCTTTGTTTTGTTTGCAGAAATTCTATTCCTTTTTCATAAATATGGTCAGATTTGAGTTCACATGATGCCAATAACTTACATTGGGAATTGTTATTGTTATTTTCTATATGCAGACGAGAATGCAGGAAACGGATAGTACTGAGAAATTACGATACCTCCATTACTTCCTTTCTATGGTTCTTCCTGTGCTCAAGCAGATCCAGAAGGAACAGATTTTGGAACAAGAGGTAGAAGCTAAGATTCAAGGTAAGAGCAAATGGTGCTCTGGTGGTCTGGCTGTTGCCTATTTAAGAATTTATTGCCTGCTTTTTGTTTTTTTTTTTGTAATTTTTTCTCTGTGATCTGAATGTAAGATCTAAACATGCATTCTACCAGGTGAATTGGCAACGAAGCTGGAGATTCCTAGATCTAAACTTAATCCAGATGAGAGGTTATATTGGTGTGTGTCAAAATTCAATTCCTATATTATTTGAACTAAAATGTGGTTTGTAATATGAATATTGTAAGACTAGGTTCTAACTGGACTAGTTGTCTGCAATTTTCAGAGATTGAAATGAAAAACTACAATTGCGCATGCTGACATTTTGCTTTTGCTTCTGATTTACAGTGATAACTGCAAAACTTCAATTGTTGATTACCATCGAAATTGCCCATTTTGTTCTTATGATCTTTGTCTCAGCTGTTGTTGGGAGCTTAGGGAAGGTTGCCAACCTGGAGGTAATAATGCAGATTCAGCTCAGAATTCTATGGATACACCTTATTCTCATGGTAAAGATGGATTTCTGAGAAATAAACAAATGAAAGTGTCTGCTGGAAGATCTGGTTTGGAGCTTTATAATAGCACCATGGATCCTACACATCGATCGTCGGATTGGAAAGCTAATTTTGATGGGAGCATTCCCTGCCCCCCAAAAGAATGTGGTGGCTGCGGCAGTTCTTTGTTAAAATTGAAGCGCATAATCAAAATGAATTGGGTTGCAAAACTGGAGAAAAATGCAGAGGAAATGACTAGTAGCTGCAAACTTGCAGAAGGCTTTAAAGTTTCTCGTCCATGTACCTCATGCTTCAAATATGGTTCTTCTGGAAACAATGAATATCCAGGAAAGAAATTATGCCAAGCAGCTTATAGGAATGACGGCAATGACAATTTTTTATACTCTCCCACTGTACAGGATATTAAAGAAGGTGGGCTTGAGCATTTTCAGAAACACTGGATTAGAGGCGAGCCAGTAATAGTTCAGAATGTACTTGAAGGAACATCTGGTCTGAGCTGGGAGCCAATGGTAATGTGGCGAGCTGTAAGGGAGATTACTAATGGCAAATTCAGTGACGAGACAAAGACAGTAAAGGCTATTGATTGCTTAGATTGGTGTGAGGTTGTTCCGTTTCCTCTCTCAATAGTATTACTTAAGGAGTGCATGACGGTTGTATTTTTTCATTGATGTTATTCTATAGATATATATTTTGAGGTACATTCAGAAGTCAAATGGAACATTTTGTACGATTATATGTCCTTTGTGCCTAGATAAATTTTTAGAAGAGATACTTAGAGCAGTATCTGTTTATATCTTCAGGAGCATTGCAGGGGGCTCATGCAATTGAATTCTTATACTCTGCCAATTTTTGTTTATACTTCGCTAAATGTCAGTGATTTGGACAATAAGATATTACTCACTGCTTACAACCTTGGCGGTGCAGGTTGAGATAAGCATCCATCATTTTTTCAAAGGATATACAGAGGGGCGAATGCATAAAACTGGTTGGCCTGAAATGTTGAAGTTGAAGGATTGGCCACCTTCAAACTTTTTTGAAGAACGTTTGCCACGCCATGGAGCCGAATTTATTAATGCATTGCCCTTTCACGAATACACACATCCTAATTGGGGTCTTCTTAATCTGGCTGCAAAGCTACCTGATTTTTTTTTAAAGCCAGATCTAGGACCGAAAACTTACATTGCTTATGGGACACTGGAAGAACTCGGTAGAGGCGATTCAGTCACTAAACTGCACTGTGATATGGCTGATGCTGTGGGTACTTTTCTTATATTGTTTTTAATAATACTAGCAACACCATTTCTTTATTTCTTACCTGTCATTTTGGATGGGTGCATGGCTTAAATTTTCTCATTTTTTTCTCTTTCTTCTCTGATACCTAAATGGTCCAGTTGAAAAACAAAATCTCATTTAAAGTTTATTATAAAAATTCCATAGAACCAAGGTATGGCATTATCTATTAGCTGTTTAATTTGTGGATGTTTCCTGCACAGAAGAAATTGTAGGGCTGGGTTTCTGATAAAATTTGAATGATGTTTTCTGGGGTTCTGCCATGATGAGGGAGATTTTCAAAGCTTTTAAATGGGCTGGGGTTTTACCGCTTCCTCGAGTTTTTTACACGATAATTGACTATCTTGCTATTTCAAATATGAAAACTTTTGTTAGCTATTTCTTTTTAGCAATTCCTGCAACTAGAGAATGTTTTCTTCTCTGCCTTTTCTCAATGGATTGTTCATTGGAAAATCATTTTCTGGGTAATAAACAGTAAATATAATTGTAACTTATTATGTATTCTTCTTGTGTTCCTTTTAGGTTAATGTTTTGACACATGCAGCTGAAGTCAAGTTCTCAGGATGGCAGCAAGTTAAGATAGATAAGATTCAAAAATCATTCAAAGCGTTAGACTCGAAGGAACTCTATGGAGATTCAGAGAGGGTTGACAATAAAGTTGGAGATGGCGAGAAAGGGAGATCAACAAAAGTTGAAGCAGCAGCATTTGATGTTTCACTGCCTCAAAATGTTACCAACAAAAAAGTTTCTTCACCTCAGGAGAGAGATGGATGTATTAATGATTATGATATTGAATCGAGTTTGGTTGTAAAACATGTTGATTGCAATGAAGAACAGAATCGGGATGTAAATAGAACAAAATCAGATGGTCCAGAAAAGTGGAAAGCTAACAGTAGTGAACAGAAGGAATTTGGTACAATACGGGCCAAGGTGGAAGGAAAGGTTACCGATAAAGAGAATGGGACAGAGGGTACTCATGGTGGAGCTCTTTGGGACATTTTTCGGAGAGAGGATGTACCAAAGTTGCAAGATTATTTGCAAAAGCACTGTCAGGAATTCAGACACATTAAAGGCGTCCCTGTTGATTCTGTAAGCTTAGACAAGATTCACATTGCAAGTGTTATTTATTGTAAAGAGTCAAGACATTAGGAATAAGAATTTTTTCAGTTGATTAGGTTCTAATGTTTAATACATCTGCCTTAGGTTGCCCACCCTATTCATGACCAGACATTTTACTTGAATGAAGAACACAAAAGGAAGTTGAAAGAGGATTACCGTAAGTAGTATTTTTATTTATGAATGGATCTTCTCTAGGCAGTTTTGGTGCAACTTTTTTTAAAAAAATATGTGCATCTGTTTGCAGTGTTAACTAGTATTTAATTTTTGTGCAGAAGTAGAACCATGGACTTTCGAACAACACCTTGGTGATGCAGTTTTTATTCCAGCTGGATGCCCTCATCAAGTGAGAAACTTAAAGGTCAGATTTGAGTAATTCTATTTACAAGTTGCTCGTTCGTTCAGTTCTGTATGTGGAGGATACTTCTTTTTCTCTCTCTGAGTGGTCTTTACCTTTAATAAGCATATGGTGAAATTGGCCTTTAAACATTTTTCAACTGAATGCTAAGATGCCAAAGCAACCTGACTGTACATGCAAATGTACCATGCATGTTTCTCTGAGAGTTCTTAATGAGACAGACAATTCCTGTAAGAGTGTGTTTATTGCAAAGAGGTTTTCACTGTGGGTTGCGTGGTGGCACATCCTCAGCATCGAGAGCATTTACACTCCATCATATAGATTAAGCGATACCATGGATATGTTTTTCATTCTGGAGAAAAGAGAGTGTGTAACAAACGAGGAGAACAAGTTCCCCTTGTAGTTGCACAACTTGCACCTTGGCACTTAGAAAACATTCAATGAAAACCTTGGCAAAAGATTCGATTAAATGCTGATTTAAACCACCTAAACTCAGACCGAACATTTGATATGTAGTTTTACTGTCCATTTCAGAACTAGACTGGAATTCAGAAAAGTTTGTATGTTTTGCATAAACACTGAGTCAAATGGGGGAGTGCTTTGCTACTTAGAAGACTAATTCAACTTTCATCATGTTAAGCTCACAATGGTTGCAACATGAAACTATCACATAGAAGTAACCATTTCAGCAATGCTCTCTTTGGCATACTTTTCTACTTTTTTTCTCCAACATGGGAAATACTTGGAAAGATTAATGGGAACTCATTACTTCTTGGAGTTAATCTTATGGGAGGCTTGAGTATCCCTCTTGGGCATTCTCTTGTTTATGCGTTTACAAGATCAAATGATATTGGGGCAATTTCCCCACTGTGCATGGGGTATCTCCCTAATGGACAGCTAAAATTTTAGGGTGTTACTACTCATTGTTCATGTTAATCAGTTTAATTTTAGATCTACATATCACTATTGGCAAAACACAAAAACTAGTGAAGGAGACAAGTATGTGAGATATTTCCCACTCTGTGTGTCACTTCTTTCTAAGGGTTAGGAACTTGCATACCTTTTATAGAGGTGGTAAACCTGGACCTGACATCTCCTTTAATGTAGAATCCCAATGAAATTGGTCTGTATCAACCCCTGCAACAAAATTGGAATCCTGGTACCACTAGAGGGTACTTTTCAAAAATGCTTGGCCACAAGCATGCAATTCAAGTGGATACAATCCAAGATGAATGAGCCTAGGTCCAATCGCTAAGCTGCATTGAAAATCAAACTGGGCAAAGAATGTCTTGTTAGGATATGGAAGTGCACATCAACGTATTGAAATGCAGGTCAAATTCTTATAACCATACAATCTTTTAGGTTGTAGCCTCTTGTTTCTTTTAGACATCAGAACTCATTTTTGACTCCCTCCCGCTATTGTTATTTGATGTTTAATGAGTCCCATTCACCTACCCTTGTCATTTGTGGACATTAATAGTTTTTCTTTTCTTTTTTATTTCTAATGTCAAATGTCTTGGCACTGCATATACACAATTTTTATTAAGCCTTACCTTTGATGCTTTTTTTTATTCAACAAGACAATATTGTGATGGGAGAGAGTCAAGAAAGAGATATTCCATTTTTCTATACTTATCATTCAATGGCATGGGTAAGGTACACCTTAAGGAGGGCATCTGACACTAATAACACACTTGCTTTATTGCAAAAGTTTCTATTTGCTTCTAAATTCATTCTACAAGTGAGCCAAATATGGTCAACAATATAAGGATCCTCTAATATAGGAAAAGGTAGAAGACCATACTAGATCCAATGCACATACAAGACGTCGTTCCACAAAGCGGTATAGGGCTATAGACAACGGCCATGTACAATGAAGAATGCAAGGATTCTATTAGGAAATGTATACAAAGAACTAACAAGCATAGACCTACCTAAATTCAAGATGTAAGAGGGATAAACTAAAGTAATAAAAATACCATTAGGCGGTAACCAAGATGTATTTAATCTAGGGGTTGTAACCAAGAGGTGTAAATAAATGAATAAAATATGCAAAAATAAAAATATACTAACAAACATAAGCTAATCTAAGTATGGAATACTTACCTTGGTTGATTTGTCGATGCATCAATCTCCTCCTTGGCTCAAGTGGCACTTTGTGAGAGATGTTCTAGGTGAAGCTTATGATGGAAAGAAGAAAAACTAGAGGATTAACAAGATATTCTTTGATTGCATCAAAAGCCTTGTGACAAATCTTTATCCCATGTATACTTACTGTCATTTTGTAATAATCTTGAAAATGGTTGGGTTATATCCGCTAGTTGAGCAACGAATCACCTAATAGCTTGAATGTTTTTGTGTAAGCTTCTCAATTGCTTAAGATTCTTAGGAGGCATTTCAACAATTGCTTGCACTTTCTTTGGATATACTTCTATACCTCTTCGAGAGATGATGAAACCCAACAATTTTCCTAATGTAACTTCAAAGACACATTTCTTAGAGTTTAACCTTATCACATATTGTCTGAATTACTCAAATATTTCTCAAGTCGAGCACATGGTTTTCCCTTTTCTTAGATTTTTCCAAGACGTCATCAACATATTCCTCTAAGATGTCGTGCATATAATCATGGAATATATTTGTCTTAGCTCTTTGATAAATTCCTATTGCATTTTTCAACCTGAAAGACATGACCACATGAAAAAATGTTCCCCAAGGGGTTGTGAATGCAATTTTATGTTGGCGACTAGGATTGATCTTGATTTGGTTATAACTGGATAACCCATCCATAAAAGAAAGCAACAATCATATCAAATATTGGGCAATGGAAAGTCATCCTTGGGGCATGCATTGTTTCTATCTTGATAATTAGTGCAAATCCTAATGCCCCTAGTTGGCTTTGCAGCTAGTACAATGTTGAAAATTCAATCGGAATAATTAATAGGTCTAATAAAACCAGCATCAAGTAACTTTTGGATTTCTTCCTTAATCAATAAAACAACCTTAGGATGCATCTTTCTAAACTTTTGCTTCATAGGTTTGGCATAAGGGCTCAAAACTATTTTATGTATTGTGATAGATGTAGATATACTTGGCATATTGGCATAGGACCATGTGAAAATTTTGAGATGTTATTTAATAACTCAGTATAGACATTTTTCTTTAGGTGTTAACAAGGCGACTAACTTCAAAATCTTTAATGTGTCCCTAGTGCCAATGTTAATATCAATTGTGTCTTCGTTTAATAAAGTTGATCTAGCTCCCACATAATGTGTGGTGGGAAATTATCCAAATTATCCTTTGTAATGTATTCATCATTAGGCAAAGGGTCACAATCCCCAAAATAAGCATGATTGCTCAATGTAAAAGAGAATCTATTCTTACAATTGTATGTCGGCAAATCCACATAAGTTCACAAATATTCTTGAATGGCTTTAATGCAAATTAGTCGGAGATATATAACTTGTAACTTTCTTTGTTGAGATCTAAACATGTAATCTGATATATGCATGATGTTTTCCATTTTTTATGTGTGATCCTTTGTGGATTTGGAAAATTGGCTAAGGAGATTTTTTTCAATAATGGCACTTTCATGGTTATGAGCCCCGAAATATCCATTACCCGCTTGAAAAGGTATATCTTGAATTTTAGCATCCTCACTATATGCAATACTTCGCATTTGGAACAATAGGTTCTACCTTATGTTATACCTTGCTCATGTTTACCTAAGTCTTGGTCCCTCCTTTTTTTGTTTGCATTTTACGTCAAATTCATCTTTTTCTACGGCGGTTTGAACTAGGCTAGGAACTTCTTTTAGCTTACTTGTATTACATTAGTCATCTATCATAGGCCCTTTACCCCTATCATCTGGTTATTGTTCCTCAATAGTCAACATTGGTTGAATTGGTCGTCCATAGTCTTGAGGGGTAATATAGAGTTGGCCAATGTCAATTACACTCACATCATCTCTATATTCCGTAGGGCCAATTGGAGTATAGCTTACCTTTGATAAATTTTCATTTAGAACACCCAACTTTGTCACCACTATCTTCTTGCGTTTTACTACTCACCCCATTCAAAGGTTGTTAGTTGATCTATTGGATGCACTTGCTTGGGTGCCATAATGGTTGGTTGAGTCTTCTTCAAATGTGGCACAACACTATCATGAGGCTCAAAGCATTTTAAAAAACCTAAATAGTACATCATCTATAAGACGTGTATATGATTCCCTCATGTATGAACTTCAAACATCTATGTAAAAAATTCCCAAATACCAGCGATTAATTGCGAGTCAACTACAAAACGATTAATAGGCTGGAAAAATCACAAGCAGAGGAATGTTGTTTAATCTCTGGTTTTTGCCGGGTGTATTGGCGATTACTTGGCAGAAATCGTTGACTAAATTGCAAAAACCGCCATTGAAACGATAAAACGCTCAAAATGAAAAAAATATCAGTTTAATTGTTATTTCTGCATTTTTGCTTTCTCTGCAAAATTGTGAATAGTGCACTGACAATGGAGCTAGCCTACTAGGGTTTTAACTTTTCATTGTTCCTCACTCTACGCATGATTTTCGGTGTTCAAACTTCATGGAATACTCAATACATACAATGATTAACAATTCAATTAAGGCTTTATGGGTTTTCAAATTTCAAGCCTCAAGTAATACATTATTACATTATGAATCAGTGATACAACCCACAGTGGCACAACCTACATAAGTATTTTATTTATTTTTAATTATCTATGAAGTTTGAAATTTGTGGCTAGATTTCATTTTGGTAATGGTTCTCAAAAGTGAAAGACTATAATCTCTCAAACTATGGTTGAACTGTTGATAAATTCAAGCTGCCAACAAACTTACATTTGCATTCTTACCCACTTGGTTGGAAATCTGAAATACAATAATCTATTTGATAATTTACCTTGGCACTCATGCTCGTATTGTAAAATTTACAGAGATATCTGATATATCATGAATAGAACAAATTTACTTGTTTTTGGTTGAAAAATCAAGAGAAAATATACTTATGGCATTCTCTACATTCATTTCTCATGTCATTTAACAATATTATACATGTTAATTATGTTTATTTTATGAATTTATATGTTTTATAAAGTAGCGATAAAGTTATCAAGTAATTGCCAAGAAACTCCCGAGTCCTGAGTCTGAGTCAAAATTACTATCCGCTGGAAGCTCTAGCTCATAAGCCACCTCTCCAACACGCCTAACAATCCTGAAAGGACCATAGTACTGTGGCTTGAGCTTCTTTGATCCACTCTTCCTGAGAGTAGACTGTCGGTAGGGCTGCAGCATGAGATATACCATGTCTCCCACCTCAAAAGATCTATCAGTCCTCTTCTGATCTGCATACTTCTTCTGCTGATTTTGTGCCTTAGCAATATTCTCTTTAAGAGTCCTCATAATGTCTTGGCTCTCCTGCAATAAGTCTCCCGCAGTAGGCACTCTACTGTCACTCAGTAGCAAATCAAGAAAACTAGGCGCCTCATACCCATACAACGCCATGAATGGGGACATCTGAATGGTCATGTGGTAAGTGGTATTGTAACCATAGTTACCATGTTCGACCGAACATGGCTCATGTTCGGTTCGAACCGAACAAATGGCATGGACCGAATTTGTGCGGTCGAACTTGACCGAATAACTTTTTTTTTTTTTTCCGAACCCAACAGTATATAAATAAAATAAACATTTAAGTATTAGAAACCTTATACTTTAAGTTATATACTTTCAGGATGTTTGAGAGGGGTTTCGGACCGCTAGGAGCTATAATGCAAATTCTAGGTTTTGGAGGATCCTATCATATTTCAGAGTTAGTTAGATTCAAGGGTTTCAGGTTTTCAAACTTAGCCATATTTCAGGGTTTCAAGATTTCAAGGAGACATCATAGGAGGTATGAAGGCTCCATGAAGGGATGTATGCGTGATAGAATAGTATGAAAATATCTCTCGCAAAGTGCCACAAGCCGATCCCACCCCATTCCCAGTGCACCCCTTAAGGCATGCACTCTGTGAGATTCAATGCACCAATGAGCCCGTGTGAGAGAAAGTGTCAGTAAATGATAAAGTTGAAAAATAATGGGAGTGGCATTCATGATTTTGTGGGCAATCGAGATGATTTATTCTAGATTTGAATGTACATTTTGTCTTTGAAGTAATGAATGAATGAATGAACGATGGTGCTAGTGCTAGTGCTAGTTTTGATTTTGAAGCTGGGTTTGATGTTGCAAATGTTTGAAACTTAAGTTCTATATCAATTTTGAGCTTAGGCTCTAAACTATGAATATTTTGCTATCTTTTAATGTAATTCAAGTTTGAAATTCTTATGCATTTCTCATTTTTGCAAGTGTTAAACTTAAATTAATGTTCATTCCTTAGTAGATTGAAATATTTTGCATATATATATATAATTTCGAACTTCCGAACTTACCGAACCAAACTTTTTTCAAAATTCCGAACTTTTGAACTTTTTCCCCCTTCCGAACAAACCGAATTTTTCGAACATGGTAACTATGATTGTAACAATACTCACATAAGTATATCCACTTAACCCACGCCTTTTGTTGCCCTGCTATGTAATTCCTGAGGTAGCCTTCCATCCATTTGTTCACTATCTCCGTCTGACCATCGGTTTGCGGGTGGTAACTGGTGCTCGGTGTAAGCTCGGTCCCATAAAGTCTGAACACTTGCTAGAAGTGACTCAGGAACCGACTATCCCTGTCGCTAACTATGCTCCGAGGCAACCCATGTAATCTGAAAACCTCACGGAAAAATACCTCTGCTACATGTGTAGCTGTGTAAGTAGTGGTGATTGGAAAGAAGTGGGCATACTTCGTCAGCCGATCCACAACTACATATATGCAATCACGTCCTTGGGCTTTAGGCAAGCCCGAAATAAAATCTATCGACAGGCATTCCCACTTCCTATCAGGAATCGGAAGTGGCTGCATCAACCCTGCTAGATATGTGTTCACCTGCTTGTTCTGCTGACAAACAGGGCACTCTCGCACATACTGAAGAACATCTGCCTTAAGCCCCTTCCATGTAAATCTCTCCCGAACTTGTCTTTATGTCTTAAAGTACCAGGGATGCCCTGTTATAGGTACATCATGGAAAGCTCGCAAAATGGTGTTCTTCATCTCTGACCCTGGGATCAAGAAAATCCCGTTCTTGTAAATGATCAACTCATTTACTAGTGTGTCCCTGGTGTCCACAATAGATCCCTCAACAATGCCAGATGCCCATGTATCCTTGGCATACTCTGCCACAATCAGGTGCCTCCAATCCTCTGCAATCTGTACCATAGAACTCAGATGAGGCCGGCGTGAAAGAGCGTTAGCAACAACATTCTGTGTACCTTTGACATAGGTGATGTCAAAGTCATATCCCTGTAACTTACCCATTTTTGCTGACGGTCATTTAAATCTTGCTGTCCTAGGAAATGCCTCAAGCTATTATGATCAGTTTTAATACAAAACTTACTGCCCACTAAATATTGCCTGAATTTGGCCAAGGCATGCATTATGGCCAACATTTCCTTATCATATATACTGTAAACCCTCTCTGGTCCTCTTAGCTTCCTACTCTCATAAGCAATCGGGTGCTTGTCCTGCATAAGCACCGCTCCAATGCCCTCACCAGAAGCATCACATTGAAGCTCAAAAGGCTTCGTAAAATCTGGGAGTGCCAACACTGGACATGTAGTCATAAGCTCCGTGAACCTCACAAAACACTCTTGTGCCTCAGGAGTCCAAATGAATGCACCTTTTTTCAACAAATCCGTCATAGGTGCTGCTTGGCTTGAATATCTACTGACAAATCTGCGATAGAAACCACATAACCCAATAAATCCTCGCAGCTGTGTAAGGTTCTCAGGAGTAGGCCAATCTATGATAGCACGGATCTTCTCAGGATCCATCTGCACTCCCTCTGCACCGATAATATGGCCTAAGTATAACAACTCAGTCATCCCCAAATCACACTTGGATTCCTTGGCATACAAGGACTCCCTATCCAAAATGCTGAGTACCGTATCCAAATGAGCCAAGTGCTCTTGCCATGTCCCGCTGTAGACCAATATATCATCGAAGAAGACAAGTACATATCTCCTCAACTGTGAGTGGAAGACCCTGTTCATGGTGGACTAGAATGTCGTTGGAGCATTGGTTAGCCCAAATGGCATAACCACAAACTCAAAGTGTCCACAATGACAACGAAATGCAGTCTTCTCAACATCCTGCTCACGAACTCTAATCTGATGATATCCCGATCTCAAGTCTATCTTCGAGAAGTAACAGGCACCATGGAGCTCATCAATAAGCTCATCTATACGGGGTATGGGATATCTGTTCTTAATAGTCCTCTTATTCAGTTCCCTGTAATCTATGCACATACGAAGAGTACCATCTTTCTTTTTCACTAGAACAACTGAAGAAGCAAATGGTGACTTACTCGGTCGAATGTGACCCATAGCAAGCAGCTCCTTGATAGTCTTCTCTATCTCATCCTTAAGCCGCTTTGGGTGTCGGTAAGGAGTAATCATGACAGGCTTGGCGCCCTCCTCAAGCTCTATGATGTGCTCAATACCCCTGTCTGGAGGTCTCCTTGGTGGAAGGTCACTGAAAACTTCCCATGCTTAACTCTCAACTGCTGAATGTCAGGATGTTACTCGGTCTTATGCTGTCCCTCCTGTGTAGGCATCAAAGTACACTCGACGGCCCACTCAACCATGTCATGACGCATAAGTCTCTCCATTCGTCGAAAGGAAATAGTCCTGATGTTACTGTCTCGGATGGCCTTCAGTATATGAGTCTTCCCATCCACCTCGAACCGGATCTCCATGTCTTTAAGGCGAAGTATAACTTGTTCAAGAGAATGAAGCCACTTCATGCCCAAGACTATATCAATATCGCCCAAATTTACCACATAATAATCAGCCTTGAATTCATAATTATTCAGGCACAAAGGAAGATCCTTAATCATACGGTCACACTTGAGAGTGTAACCATCAACGACCTTAACCCGAATGCCCTCAAACTCTTCGATTATAAACCCACGCCTCTCCACAAATCCGACATCAATAAAATTATGGGTGGCACCTGTGTCTAAAAGGGTGATAACCTTTTGACTAGCCAAAACTCCACGAAGTCTTAAAGATCCCTCCTGCTGTATGCTAGACAACCGTGCCTCCTGGAGCTGGATCTCTGACTCTGCGTCCACCTTAGGCTTTGAAGCCTTTGACTCTGACTCCTCAGAACTCTCTTGCTGTCCGGAATTTCCAGATTCCGAATCCTCATAATAAGCCCACATAACTCTATTGGCCTTACCCTTAGGCCGTAAAGGACAATCATGGTTAGCATCATAGGGACCCTTGCAGTAGAAGCAAAGCTTCTTCTTGCGCAAATCATTAAGAGTCTCACGATGCAAGGGTGCTGCTGATTTTCCCTTTGAATCACTCTTAAAATCAGATTTCTCTCTATTTTTATTGAATCCCTTGTTGTCCTTAAATGAATAAATACTCTTGGAATTGAACTTGCTAGATGGAGCTGCAAGTTCCATGCTGCGTGCCTTCTTCATCGCTTCCTGTAGTGAAAGAGGATCAAAGGCTTTTACCCTCGGTGAACAAAACAACCAATCTCCTATCTGAGATATCTGGCACCATAACAGATAGCCTCTGAAAGTCACTAATGAAATACTCCAATCCGCCTGTCTGTCTCAACTGTGCCAACTCCCTGAAGTAGACTTCTGGATCCTTCTTATCAAATCTCTCTACCAACCTGTCCACGAAGTCCTGGTATGAAGTCACCTGGTTATGCTGTAGGGTAACCATTCCATGGTACCACCAATTATGTGTAGCTCCCTCTAAATGTAGTGTGGCATATTTTATTGCCTCCACTTCCATCATAGGTCTCAGTGCCAGGAAAGTGTCAAGCTTGTGAATCCAAGCTTGCGCTGTCATCTTGCTACTACCATCAAAAGTAGTCAAAGAAAGCTTGCTTGTAGCCCTCTTCAGCTCACTATTTTGACCTCTAGGCCTCCTATCCTGTCTGAGTGCCCTGTAATGCTCTCTCCTCGAATTTACAAAACGTTCAAAGGTCATTCTCTCCCGAACCTGAGGAACTAATAATTCCCATTCATCATTTGCAGCCATGAGTGCATCTGCAAATATGGGGTCTCGTACCGCCTCCTCTGTCGGAGCTTCTTCTAGCTCCTTCGGAACAAATGTAGGGTGTGTAGGCCTATCAACTGTTTTGGAATGGGTCCGCTGTGGTCTCTGATTACTTGTAACACTCCTGTTATCTCCCTGTTCTCCATTCTGTCTAACAGGTGGGTTCAACCTTTCTACCATAGTAGTGAGTGCCTGTAATGCCTGCGCCATCTGCTGCTGCCCTGTAACCATAGCACGGAAGCAATCTCTGGTATCCTGATCATCATTATTCATGTTGCCTCTGTGTGGGCTCCCTCATGCCTATCACCCATGATGACCGGTTGTGGTTCTAAACCCTGTTTGCCTTCAAGTAAGGCTCTCCTGCGTGTATAATACCTGTGTGAACCAACCTCCTCTGGCGGCATGTAATAACTAAACCCTCAAGATGGCAGGATTTAGCTCTGATACCAATGTAGACTGGCCGTCACACCAAAAGTCCCGGGATGATCTGGGTCCTCTTCTAGATCCATTAGCCATTGGCTTCGGACCGGGGTGCAATTCCACTTGGAAATCGCAGCCGGGCCAATCGCTCGGACAGACCTACGTCACCTTCTGAGGGGGTCCCACGAGGACATCACAACTCGCCGTGCCCATAGAGGTCTCGACCCCGAGACTCGGGCTCTGATACCAACGAGGACTGGCCGTCACACCAGAAGTCCCGGGATGATCTAGGTCCTCTTCCAGATCCATTAGCCAGTGGCTTCGGACCAGGGTGCAATTCCACCTGGAAAGCGCGGCTGGGCCAACTGCTCGGACAGACCTACGTCACCTTCCGAGGGGGTCCCACGGGGACATCACATACACTTAAAGCAAGTGTATGATTGACAAGGGTATCATCACATAAAACACTATCATTACATACAACCCTATCATGTTTTGAAACATAGGCTAACGTTTTATGATATATCATTGAAAAGAAACATTTGCACATCAATAAACATTTGTACACTAACAACGTCATGATAATAAAAACATACACAAACTAGGAATAAACCATGTAGATGACAACATTAAAGAGCATGCCATAACTGAACACATCTAGGTTTATTCCTATCCATAACAAATACTAATATACACATAGATAAACAAGATATACAGCAAAATGAATGAATTGGGCAAATAAGATATGACACCAAACAAAACCATAGCAAGGAACAATCAAGAGAGCAACTAGTGCGAATGAAAGTTACAATTGTATAGCACAACCCTAAACAAATGCAACACTATAGAAAAGCCAAGATCTAGCTCTAAGAGCAAACACAGTAATTAGGGCTGAAGAGATCAGACATGAATCAACAGACCCTAAGCAATCACTAGGATTATGCAATGACTAGGGCTAATGAAGACAAACTAATGGAAGAAGCCCTAGAAAATTCAAATCTACCACAGTGAAAGCAAGATCTAATTCTAAAGGGGTGCAAGCAGGCACATATTCACCAAAATCTAATATGGGAAAGTGGTTTTGCAACAAATGCATTACGCCTATGCATAAACAATGTGCAATTCAGATTTAAACAAATTTATTAAAATAAGACAATAAAATTAGTCCTAATTGCAATAAAGAATATTCTGAAGTAATTGTAATGTGCAAAGCTAGGGTTATAAGAAGAATGCTGAATTGTCACAAATCTATAGATTTTTGGAGGCTGAAATCAGTTGGAAACAGGTCCAGGAACCAAGTCAAACATTTCCAAATGTTTTGGAACGAACAGATAACTTTGAAAATTTGACTAGCACCGTACCACCACTCCTATCATGACATGACCAGGACTGTACCACTATGTTCCTAGTCACCATGAATGTTTGGCAAGGTTCTAGAAAAGAAGAAAAACATCTCCATGATGCTTGTGGCATGAGAAGGTTAATCCATTGCCAAATTACAGTGTTAGTCATCCTTCTCTGCGTGTAGGGCATTTTTTTGAAAAACAAGCCAAATTTTGCAAGGAGAAGGTTACATTATCTAGAGAAGTTCTAGGAGTATCAGAGAGTAGATTTGATTTGGGTTTTTTCATTTTATTTAAGGATCAACCTTCAAAAAGGAAACAACAGATTTTTTTGAAGTGTATTTTAGTCATCCAATTTAAGGCTAATCATTTGAAAAAATGCCTGAACCAGATTTTTGCACTATATAGCTTGTATGAGGACTGAAAAGAGGTGTGGTAGGCTATTTAATGAAGCTCTTATGCCTGGAGAACATGGGTGAATGATGTTAGACCCTGACCAATGCCTTTTGATTCATTTCGAGTTCATTTGTATGCTTTGAAGTAGTGGAAATAATCTCATTTCTTATTGTTTTCATGCTTAGTGTGTTGTTGCTTTGACAGCAAATATGTGTGCTGTTTGTAAGCTGGGTTTGGATGCTTGATGCCCAAATATCAATCTAAATTTGGTTGTGACAGTACCTTCTTTCATTTGTGATGAGAAAACTTCACGGTTGGTTTCATTTTAAAACTCACTTCTTGGTGTTTTAAATGTTGACAATAACATTGAAAGTATTTCATAGTGGTCTTTATAGCGAGACTGACTTGACAGGCTGCAAGGTTAGACAATAATCAAATTGACCCTCTTACCTTGACTGCATCATTAGGATACAGAATGGAAGTTATCAGCGTCTAGGGCTAAAGTGAAGTATCCCTTTACAGATATAATATGATTTCTGTTTTTTTTTTAAATTCTAGAAACCCTGTCAAATCAGTCTCCAACCACAACACTATATGCAACAATAAAAAATTCAGATAATCCAAGTTCACTTAATCCAGGCCTGTATCTCTTTTAATATTATTGTAGCATTTAATTCAATCAAAGGCTCACGGAGTTTGCTGATAACAGTTATACAGTAACAAAGGAAAGTGTTGTTTTTGGAAAGAAACCCTAGTTAATCACTAAAGAATTAAATTTCATAATATACCAACATCTCAATTGTCTTTTGGATTGAAACTCTAGCTGGAAACTGTCCAGAATAGTACAGCAGGCTGGAAAAAGCACATATACTAGTACAGCAGGTTGGGAAATGATTGACACTGGTATTGCAGACCTGTACTGGTGATGTCAGCCCCTGGAAGTGAGGTGGATGCTGCCAAAAGGCTGGAAAACTGCTGGAAAACAAGTCTGAAATATCAACACAATGCCTTGACTTGCTGCGATTTACCTTGGAGTTGTATGCCCTGGAACCTGCCCAATTTGGCAAGCATATGACCGCCGTACGGTAGCATACAGATCTGTACGGAATTGTTTTTCTTCCTTTTAAAATCTACAACAGCAGCAGTCAGATGTGGAGGTGAGTCGACCTTGCCCAAGGGCTGCAAACTTGCCGTCAAATTGAATTTTTCTGTCAAACCCTTGCTCAAATAATTGATTTCAGATTTTCTGAAACAAATACCCAGTTGTGTGAATCGATTGTAACCCCCATATGGAGATACCACAATGGACGGGAGGGGTTTTGTCGTCTAATTTGGCTGCAGTGAAGGTTTTCGTCCTCAAGCAAAAATGGGGAGAATCCTGGATTTTGCCGTGAATTGTCAAAAATGAATAATCAATCATAATAAATAATGATTGCCCCTTTGCCCTTTTATGAAACTCACTTTTCCAATGTCACTGTAACTCTAAAGTAATTAAAATTACTTTTTAATTAAATATTCACCTTTTCCACCTCATAATAATAATTACTTTTTGGCCATGCAATTAATATTGCTTTTGGCCCTACCTAAATAATAATGAATAAGTGTCATTTTTCATGTTATTAAATAAAGTGACATTGAGGACAACTTAAAAAACATTATTATTAAATTATT
Source organism: Torreya grandis (assembly GCA_037957365.1). NCBI lineage: Eukaryota > Viridiplantae > Streptophyta > Pinopsida > Cupressales > Taxaceae > Torreya > Torreya grandis. The sequence continues at coordinate 1,069,656 of JARHVA010002465.1, read as the reverse complement.
TTATTTTTATTAATTCCCCCTAGCTTATGAGAAATAAGAATAGGCTTCAGGGCCTCCGTTGTGCTTAATTCAAAAAACATAACATTACATAAAGCAATTCATTTGAAGTTCTCTTTGTAAGCTCATCTGAGAAAAGTCAACCATAATCAAAAATCTTAGGAGGGCTTGAGCTTTCTAGGCTTTAGTTCCTTTCAAGCCGGATGGTATAGGCACTTTATACAATTCATTGGTCATGACATTATTGAATCAATTCTTTCATGGTGGAATTTGTTTTGAACATAGCTTTTCCACCTCCTTTACCTATTTCTTGTCTCCTTTGTACTTATAATGAATTCACAAGTTTTGCGACTCCGTTTTGGTGCAATGAATCTTATCAAAGAGGAAAATTTGAACTTCAAATAAGTTTATCAAATTCTTGCTAAATGGAGACCTATATAACAGAGAATACACTGAGTTTGTGCTTTAGACAACGTAATTTTTGTCATAGGATTTCTAGGCCTGACACTGGGGTTTCCAAAATAAAATCAACTTGGTTTAATAATTTGGCTCTATCTAGCCTCCACATTTCTTTCCATGCTCATGCCTTTAGTTGGACCATGTGAGCCAATACATATGAGTTGTTTTTATCTTTATGTGGGTTATAAAGTCCATTTTGGCCTTCATTTGATTCCAAGCATTTTTTTCATAAAGTGGGAAGCCTATTCCTTGTATTGAAGGGGTTCAATTATTTTATATTCTTGGATATATCTGCCATGAAACTGTCGGCCACACACACATTTTCAACTCCTAGGGGCCTGTGTTCTATATTATAATGCAATTAATAAACATTGGGTAGATAGGATCTAGGTGTGGTTCTAAATGTAGAGCAACAACACCTTTACCTTCTTTGCGCTGAGAGAGAAGCTAGTAGGTTTAAGCTTTTAACCTGATAGTTATAGCATTTACCTTGCATTTCAGTTTCTTATAAGCATACGTAATCCAGCTGAGTGTTAGCGTATATAGATGAATCCATATTATGTATTCATTGTAAGCATTGGACATTGTGAGCTGTTCATGCTACACATTTTCTCATTAGCATAATTTGACAAAACTCAGGACCAATCTCCATTCTTGAAATTTACACTTTTAACATAAAATCCCTTCAATTTGATAAATGTGTAGTATCATACAAATATTTTTTCTATAGTTGGTGCGGTTGAGATTTAACCAATCCTGGGATGTTTAATAATTTGCTTATGGGCTTTACAAGGGATTTATCTTCAATCCTTGGATTTGCTCTCTAGCTTGAAAGTCTGTTTGGAATTTTTTTGTTTGATATTTACCCCAACATATTTCTCATTCTTAGATGACGACTCTTTACATTTGATGGAAAATAGGGGCATTGTTCTATTCTTTCCCCATATGGAAAATTTTAGCCTAGTCTCTCAATAATTAAGGTGAGCAATAAATATTATAACGTATGCTACCCTTTGCTCAAAGGCATTTGTAGTGAAACTCAAAAATTGCAAATTTCAACTTTTGTTATTAATTACCAAATTAATCAATAAAGTATAACATTATTATTAAGGATAAAGAATAATTGTAATGTTGTGAATAAAAGTGATAGAACTTTCTTCTTTCATAACATATATCATTTACAACTGGCCTTGTTGTGATACAATCATTAGAATATCTGTCCTCAACGGAGGATTACAAGATAGAATTCTAAATGTAATTTTAGCCCTCAGGGTACAATATGAAATGGTAACTCTAGATCTCTACCTGTGGCCATGTGCTTCTAATCGCTGGGAGAAGTAGAGAAGGGGTCAAGATGACCCCAACCATGGTGAATAACTTGATCCAACCCAACCAAACGACAATTGCTCAATATGCATATTGCACGCATGGGACCGAGTGATTGCGAAACATGGATCATAATAGATCAAACACACACACAACCATGCTCATATGGTCCTAAAGAGTAAAGGAGTTTTCACAATTACTCTAGTTATCAAACAACAATTAAACAATGCACCATACTTCATACCCCCCATAAGAGTAAGAGATGCATTTGTCCTTGATTCGTAATTTCATGGATATTCCACAGAGAACTCATCAATACAAATCCTATACTACTACTAACAATGCTTCACTGAGTACCTTGTCGGTTACTTATGAATTTGCTTTAAAACAGTCAAGAAATATGCACAATATAGAATTGAAAGTGTTGCATTTTGGGAAGGAATACTGAAACATGTAAGTAGAGCAAGAACAACACAAACAAAATTGAAATGAGACACAATTTTGCCCTGGGGAAACCCAATTTTGGAAAACTCTAGAAGAGAGGGATTTCTTAGTCTTCCCACTATCTCCTTCTACAATTACAAGTATATTGCCTTCTCAAGGCTTTCATGGACAGTCTTTGCATTGCAACATGTCCAAACACTCATATATGCTCTGCAACTCTCTCACTCACACTTTCCTTTCCACACTCCAACTACATAACACACATACAGTCAAGAAGAATTGCTAGGAAACCATTTAATGATTACATAAGCTGAATGAATTATCCCATAACTGACTCACCCCCTTCATTTAATCTATGGATGATTGAATCCAATGCTTTACAATGACCCTCTTAATGTACATTATACAATACGACACCATATCAAGCTCAAATGAGGAGCCCAAGACTTGGAGAAGAAACACCGTTTGCAATTGAAATATCCCTTTCTAAAATAAATTCTGAATTTTGTTTTTTATAATTAATTGTGAAAACTCAGTCAAACACCACAGTAATATATGCAATAAAAGATGCTGAAAACTCACAAGTGTAATCTTTATTTCACTCAACTGGGTATATAGACAACATGCTCAAAACAATTATGGAAGTTACAAATTGCATGATAAAACCTAAGTACCACTTTATTGTCTGAAAATACACAAAACCTTGCTTGGTTCAGATCTGCGATCTCCTTTTAGGTTGGTATGGTGGCTGGTCTGGTACGATGGCCCTCCCAAAACCCTAATCGCAATAGCACTACAGTCCAACAGGCGTATGTCAGGTTTAGATGCTGAAAACCCCAATTTTGGAGCGTACGACTAGCATGTGAGGTGACACCAACCAATAAAAAGGGGTACGACTGCAATAAATGATTGATCTGGGGGTACGACAGGGTGTAAATCGCTGTTATGGGCAGTATGGCAGCATCAATGGATGTTAGAAGTGTGGCGTAAGCCCTCCTAGGTGTGACATCAGCCCTTGGATGGATGCCCTAGCAGTTTTGGATAAAAATTTGATATTTTCTTGACTGATTTTGATGAAGATTTGAATTTGTGGATGATGCCCTAATTATTCTATCGCTCTGAAAATTGATGTTGATGTAGATCTGAAACCCAAATGTAATCTCTGGATGAGATTATCACAAATGACCTTAAGGGTTTCCTTCTTCAGATCAGTAACTGGGAGATAGAGTTTTTCGTCCCCACAAACCAAATTGCAATGGGGGGTTTTCGTTCTCAAATGCAGAAATTGAAAGCAAATGCCCAAACTCAAAATAGATGTAATAATCAAGATGATCCCAAATGACCCCTAACGCCCTCTTTTATAACTTTTCCATCCCTTTTTCCCAAGTTGGCTCCTTACTTTACTTTAATAAAGTATACTTTTATTTTTATTTTTTCCTTTTGTTTTATTTCTAATAATAATAAAGTAATATTAAATTGTCACTTTTTACCTTTTGTTTTATTTCTAATAATAATAAAGTAATATTAAATTGTCACTTTTTACTAAGATAAAAAGTAACTTAGACAATTTAAAATTATTTTTAATAATAATAAAGTAATATTAAATTGTCACATTTTAATAAGATAAAAAGTAAGTCACTTAGACAACTTAAAATAATAACTTGATTATTTTTTTACTTTATGGAAAAAAGAGACATGACAGTCCGCCCTTCTCAAAGATTGCTTGTCCTCAAGTAATACTTGAACCATCTTGCAAATACCTGAATCCCAAGCTTTTATGCATGGACCATTTTGAACTAGAACAAAAGGATCCCTATATCTTTTACTGCAAGTTGAGTCTTTCACCCTCCATTCTTAGACTACTTTCCATGATGACAACAAACTTGAAATGACATGGCATGAAACAACAAATCTGAAATATGTCTTTCCTTTTCATACCATGAGCTGTAATCAAATTGCTTATCTTTTTTTTTTGATTTAGAAGTAGGAGCTTTTGAGAGATTTGCCTTGACACAACCATCCTTGTAATTCAGAATTTCAGAATTAGTGGCATCAATTGAAATTTTTTCCTTACTTGCATGCTTATTACTATAATTACTTTGAAAATCAATCTCACATGGTAATGGCTTAAATTTTTCAATGCTTGGAAGATGGATAGGTGTTTCTAGGGCTGAAACATGCTCAATTTTGGATACTTGGTATTCAACATGTAATGTTTTTTTCGCTGGAACAACTTTAATCTTGGACACTTGGCATTCAACATGTAATGCATGTTCTTCCTTTACATTGTTAATACAAACATTTTGTTTATCAAAAGTCATACCTGTTTCTATTGAAGATCCTTCACTTTCCACTTGCATTGTGGATTCCTTTATGGGCTGCTCACTAAATCCTTTCAGATCTGACTTTTCTTGCTTCCTGATTTCTTCTTTGGGATTCTTTTAAGGTTGACTTTTCATCTTTCTTCTTTAACCTTCCATTTCTATTTTCTGTGCATACCTCCAAGAATTCTTCAAAGGTATTATAAGATGTGTATATATCAGAGTTTATATCATATTCATCAAAGGCAAAAATATGTTTTGACTTTTCATCTTTCTTCTTCAACCTTTTATTTCTATTTTCTATGTATACCTCCAAGAATTCTTTAAAGGTATTATAAGATGTGTATATATCATACTTCTTTTCATATTCATCAAAGACAAAAAGTTTGACCTCGTCTCTGTCACGTTGCTTTTCTAACAATGCCTTCTAAATATGATATTTCTTTCACATTCTTCTAAATGAATATAGGGATTTATAGCTGATAGAAAACTGCTTCAAAACTTGGTTCTTAAAATCTTGGCTCTTTGTCTGTACTTCTTGTCTTGCTTTTATGTTGATTTCTTCAAGACAATCCCTAGCTTTTTGATTTTTTTTTGTATTCACATCAACACCTCTTGGATAGGATCTATGTCTTCTTATTTTGGTAAGAACTTAGGTCGTTGATCCATGTTCTCTCTCCGAAGTTCCCTTTCACTCATGTGTCCATTGTGGATCTGCACTCAAATGTTAGCTTTCGACCTTATAGGTTGGCAAGATCAATGCTCAAATACCACTGAAATATCCTTTTTTAGAATAAATTTTGAACTCTGTTTTTTATAATTAATTCTTAAAACTCAATCAAACACCACAGTAATATATGCAATAAAAGATGCTGCAAACTCACAAGTGTAATCTTTATTTCAGTCAATTGGCTATATAGACAACATGCTCAAAACAATTATGGAAGTTACAAATTGCATGATAAAACATAAGTACCACTTTATTCTCTGAAAATCCACAAAACGCTGCCTGGTTCGGATATGTGATTTCCTTTTAGGTTGGTATGGTGGCTAGTATGGTACGACAGTCCTCCCAAAACCCTAATCGCATCAGCACTACAGTCCAATAGGTGTACGTCAGGTTCAAAAGCTAAAAATGCCAATTTTGGAGTGTGACCAACATGTGGGGTGGCACCAACCAATAAGAAGGGGTACGGCTGCAATAAATGAGTGATTTGGATGTATGACCGACTATAAATGGCTGTTATGGGTAGTATGGCAGCATCAATGAATGCCAAAAGTGTGACGTAATCCGTCCCAGGTGTGACGTAATCCGTCCCAGGTGTGACGTCAGCCCTTGGATGGATGCCCTAGTAGTTTTGGATAAAAATATGATATTTCTTTGACTAATTTTGATGAAGATCTAAATTTTTGGATGATGCTTTAATTATTTTGTCACTCTGAAAGCTGATGTTGATGTGGATCTAAAGCCCAAATGTAATCTTTGGATGAGATTACCACAAGTGACTTTGAGGGTTTCTGTCGTTAGATTAGTAACCAGAAGATAGACATTTTTCGTCCCCACAAACCAAATTGCAATGAAGGGTTTTCGTCATCAAATGCAGAAGTTGGAAGCAAATGCCCAAATTCAAAATAGATGCAATAATCAAGATGATCCCAAATGACCCCCAAGGCTCTCTTTTATAACTTTTTCGATCCCTTTTTTCCAAGTTGGCCTCTACTTTAATAAAGTATATTTTTATTTTTTACTTTTTCCTTTTCTTTTATTTTAAACAATAATTAAGTAATATTAAGTTGTCACTTTTTAAAAAGATAAAAAGTAAGTCACTTAAGACAACTTAAAATATTAACTTTATAATTTTTTCACTTTATGGGAAAAAGGGGACATGACAACAACTGTTGATCTTTTTGTTCCTTGTGTTTGGGTGATACGACTGCTTTGTCTAGGGCAAAATCGCTGGGGTGGTTACGTAACCATTGCTTAAGGTTGCAAAACCACCACCAGCTTTAACCGGTAGTTTAACAAACCCTAAAAATTGCACCAACTTCCAGAGGCCATATCATTTGCATACGAACTCGGATTAACTTTTTTTTAAAAAATTGCATGACTTTTCAAGAGAAATCCAAACATGGAATCAAAAAGTACATTTGATAATTTATAGCTATTGTTTTAGCCTTTACACCAAAACCTATTTGTTTTGAGGTCATACCATGGTGCATCATTTTCTTGAAACCTGTAAATAGTTAATCAACATAGCCATTTGAAAAAGATTGATAGAAAGATGATTTCAAGTGCTACAAGTTACATTCGTAGTGACAATGAGGATAGTGGATTAATTAGCTCATATCACTAACACTACTGATCTAAAATTCGGATCAAACCTCCCCAATTAGAAGGCTTTTGGTCCTCAAAAGCTTAGAACTCATGTGGTGAGGAAATTCCTTCCCCACTTATTCTTCGAATGCTATTTGGATTTTTGCTTGTTTATTGTACTTTCAACCCAATTTGCCAATTGGCTTGCACTCCCCTTGTTTACGCTCTTTCCTTTATCTACAAAACATATTTTTCCAACTCTTAGTGGCTATGAGTAGGATCCATAACGAAAAGTGACCTTCTGCTTTGTTTAGCATGGAAGGCTAAAAAAACTGTAAGTTTTTCAACATAGTCAACTTAATATCTCTTCATAAAAGGAGGCATATCCAATCTAAAAAACATTCTTGCCCAGTTGTTTTACCTATAGGAGCATCCAGGTACACGTGTAATCTTGCATCAACAAAAAACATGAGTAGTTAGCTAATAATAAATTGTGGTGAAGTCTTTTGCTGTTCTTATGTTTTGCGGTATGTTTAAAAGCATCAAACTACTTATTTGAGTCGCTGCATGTTCTTTTTATTTTTGCATTGGCTTAGGTGTAAATGTGCTTTAGGGTTTTTTTTTGTGGTTTGTTTTCTTACCGCAAATGCTCTGTTGTAATCTATGGCCAGTCTTTCTCTGGTGTTAGCTTTAGTCAATTTTGCAGCTTCAGTAGACTTATTTCTGAAACCTTGTTTCTTGAGATTCTTCTTCCGCACTTCATAGAACTTATGGTTGGTCATTTGGACACTTTGCGATGATAAGTGGTGAGTTGTTTGTTTGAATAAGGCTTGTGATTATCTTGAGGATTGGTGAAGGGGCCCGTGATGTGTTGTGGTGCATCGAGTAATGTTGTAAAGAAACATGTTATCTTGTGATGTATTACCATCCGGAGTTGTGTTCATTTAATTATTGTGAGTGGGTTGTTGATCATTAATGCAATTTAGGTGGATCATGTATCTATATAAACACATCCTCTTCATTTGAAAAGACATTCGATTTCAGATGAGAGAAAATTTATAAGGTGTAGTTGCAAGGAGTACTACAAGCAATTCTGTGTGCAAATATGAGGACTAGTGGAATTGAGTCGTTTGGAGCCACATTGTGGTGTTGGGTTGCTTCTTGTAAGCCCACGGGCTATGTTTATGGTTGTGTTTTTGATCATTGTAAGGCTAATCGTTGGTGATCGGTCTGATGTTGTGTATTGTGGCTGCATCGGCTTATGCTTATTAGCTTTACCTTGGAGTCATCCTTTGCTCAAGTACAACCATACCTTGTCCTTAATAACGAAATTGTGTTCCAATCTACACCGAACATATCTTGCTTTGTACATTTGTTGCAACTCTCTTAACCTTTCTTGCTTAAGGAGTATTTGCCAAGTGGAATGCTCGGTTTTGTGAACTTCCAAGCTCCTGTATTCATGTCCCTTAGGTGGTTTATTGACATCCATCAAAGACCATCACATCACAACGCCCACAATGCCTTTTGCCATCCATTCTAGCAACACCAACAATATATTGAACCCACCTTGCTGCCAAGGAATCAAGACACCTTCTCTGCTAGCACTTGTTGTAATGGTTTTGGGTATACATTTGCACAATGGTCACACCACAACAAACCCCACACAATGGAATACTAACCACTCTAATACCAATCTGCTTTGTAATTTTGTGGATATTCCATGAAGAACTCATCAATAAGAATCTTATACTACTACCAACAATGCTTCACTGATTAGCTTGTTGTTTGGTTATGAATTAGCTTTAAAACAGTCAACAAATGTGCATAGGACAAAATTGAAAGTGTTGCGTATTTGGATTACTGAAACGTGTAAATAGAGAAAGAACAACAAAATTGAAAATAGACACAAGATTACCCTCGAGAAACCCAATTTGGGAAAACTATAGAAGAGTGAGGGATCTCCTCCTCTTGGCACCATCTCATTCCGCAGTTACAAGTATGCTGCCCTTTCAAGGCCTCCATGGACAGTATTTGCATTACAACTTGTCCAAACACTCATACATGCTACGTAGCTTACTCACTCACACTTTCCTTTGCACACTCCAATTCCAAAACACATAAAATCAAGAAGAACCGCTAGGAAGCCCTTCAATGACTGAATGTGCTGAATGAAGCATCCCATTTCACTTTATCAATGGATGATTGAATCCAATTAATCCAATGCTTTACAATGACCCTCTAACTGTACTTTATACAATTCAACACCATATCAAGATCGGATGAGAAACCCAAAAGACTCAGCGAAGAAGAAACTCCGTTTACAACCGTTGATCTTCTTCTTTGTAATTGGGCGAAATTGCTGCTTCATGTAGAGAGAAAAAGGTACTTAGCCTATGACTTTTCCGTCATGCTTTCAACATCTGAATTTTTTTCCACATTCAAGGGCCAAAGTGAGGAGCCCAAAAACAGGTTTATAAGCAGAAATTGAAATCATTTTTTTTCCAAATTTATTGCCCAAAGTGGGACACCCTGTTTAGTTTTTTGAAACAACAAATTACCCATAGAAAAATTCCAAATTGCTTCTCATGGTCAAGGTACATGATCTAGGGGGTTTTAAAACCATATTTTTATGCCCAAAAGTTACCATAAATTATTCCCAAAAGGGGCATTTAATTTAAAAAAAATAAATTTAAATGCATAATGGGGCACCTAGATCTATGTTTTTACCTCAAAAAATTCCCTCTAAACACTTGCAAAAAAACAACAAACAATTACCCCTTTTTTCCCCCTAACTTTCTATTGAGAAAAATGCAATCAATAAATAATGGAGAGAACTTGAATGACTCCTGAATCCGCCAACAGCTTGTTTTCGCCTTAGCTTTCCTTTCCTCCTTCCAAAAATTCTGAAGTCTCAAGCCAAAATGACATGCCATTTTTTTTCATATCCTAATTCTGTATGATTTTGTTCTTTCATCTCCTTTCAACAAGTGTCCTTCCATGAGGGACACTTGTCCCTCTATTATTTTACCTCTATTTTCCCTATTTATTTTTGTTTTCTCGTTTCCTAATTTATTTTAAATGCCTATACATATGTATTTTATATAAATTACTAAACCTAATGATATGTGTAAAAATTCGCTATTTTATATATATTAATTTCTTGGAGAATCATATAAAACTTATATATATATATATATATAGAAAACTAATAACGACATTTGCCAACTGGTTGTTATTGGTCTACTAGTGGGTCAAATCAGATGAAACCTAAACATCTGTTATCAACCATTCTGAAAAAACCACAATGGCATTCAAACAAGCACAACTAAATATGAACGTGACAAACAATTATAAAGCTAATAAACTCGATGCAATGCAGCTCATGGCACGTGTGATTTATTTGCAATACTGAGATGTAGTGATCAATCATCGTCGTCATTGCCCCCTCTTTCCTCTAGTTCGTGGTTTGATCCTCGCAAAATTGACAACAAGTATCATCAATAGTAACATATTAAATATAATCAATAATAATGTGACAGACAATCACTCAATCAATTGCTATATCTGTGCTAATGATGTTAGTGCAACTAACAAATAAAACATCCCATCCATGTATAATAGCATGTAATAAGCACGTTGGCAAAACAGTATTCATTACGTAAGTACCTATGTTGCATGGAAACGTCCTAGGCCACCCCATTTCAGCCTGGGAAATGTTTCCGGTAAGGAAATGTGCTGGAAACATACCGTAAGTTCTTAGGCATGTGCTGGAAACATCTGGAAACTTTTTGGACGTGTCCGTCACGTGCCCAGTCGTTTCCAGGTCATTTACGGGGCATTTCCTATGGAAAAACAGCTGATCAATTTGAAATAAACAGCTAAAATATTAAAATAAAAGCCTGATCTTCTAGAATACACTATCTAAAACTTATATACACACTCAATGCAAAAAACAAAACACACTTTCATCATTGATATTTTTTACAAGAGCAAGGAGGAATTTAGGAGGCAGCCATTTGCAAGGAGGAGTTTGGAGGCAGCCATTGCAATGAGGAGTTTGGATGATGATGACAATCTACGTTGCTAGGAAATGGAAACGGGTTTAGGTACGAAACGTGGAAACACGGATTTTCAAATACCCTTGGTTTGGAAACATCATTAAAATGCCCGTACAATGTATTATAAAAAATAAATTATATATATATATATAAACAATGCATAATACTTATTTTTAGTTCATAAAAGAAGTATTCATTCAAACTTCAAAGATAAAAATGTACATTTAAATCTAAAATAAATCATCTAGATCGTCCTCAAAATCATGAATACCATTCCCACTAGCTCCACTCTCCACCCCTTGTGCAGAAATCCTTTGACTGTCATCATCATCCAAATTCCTTGTTGCAATGGCTGCCTCAAAACTCCTCCTCCTTGCAATGGTTGCCTCCAAACTCTTCTTTCTCATAATGGCTGCTTTCAAACTCCCCCTTCTCACAATGGCTGCTTCCAAACTCCTCCTTGTAGCAATGACTACCTCCTAAATTCCTCCTTGCTCCTGTAAATAACAACAATGATGAGTGTGTGTGTTTATATAAGTTTTAAATAGTGTCTTCTAGAAGATTAAAGTTTTTTTTACTGTTTTAGTTTTTTTAACTTGGTCAACTGTTTTTCTGTTGGAAATATCCCAGAAACACCTAGGTATGTGACGAAATTTTTTTCCCGGATGTTTCCAGCACATGCCAGGACGTTTCCGGTACATTTCCCATGTGTTTCTATACCGTAAATGTTTCCAAGGCTGAAATGGTGTAGCTTGTAACATTTCCCTACAACGTAGATGACAATCAAGGGAGTTCTGCACAGGGGGTAGAGAGTGGAGCTAGTGGCAGTGGCATTCATGATTTTGAGGAAAATCTAGATGATTTATTTTAGATTTAAATGTGCATTTTGTCTTTGAATTTTAAATGAATACTATATTTATAATTTTTTAAGTATTTTATCTTTTATGGAATAAAAATGAGTATTATGCATTGTCTTTATATATATATAAATATTATATTTATATTTTTTATAGTATATTGTATAGACATTTCCAAACCAAGGGTTTTTGAAAATCCATGTTTCCACTTTCGTACCCGTTTTTGTATCCGTACCCATTTCTGTTTCCCGGCAACGTTGTTAAGTACAAAACATTAATGTTCATCATTACATTGCTCATCAAACCATAACATGCATATAAACTCTTTTGAGTCCAAATTACAATAGGGCTCGGTGAAGTTGAAACGGATCAAAATCAAAATCAAAATCAAACTTGGGTATGCTCTTTTGTTTGGTCATGAGTAGAAAATCCATTAAGGATCATGGCAAATGTTATTAAGGGGTCTGGATTATAGTTTCATGGCAACCTGACAAACTTTAGAATTCCACCCCAATAAAACAATGGAGAGTTTTAACTTGGTAATCAAACATGCATGAATATACTAAAGAAAATTACAAGATTATGATGGTATATGTAGGAAAATAACAACATGCAAAGAGAAATAATCAAAGTAAAATGAAAATAGATTCAAGACACTTACACAGATATTACGTGGAAAAACTTGGCAAATCACCAAGTAAAAAACCACGCGAAAAAATCTTTAAAATTTTATTATCTAGGAATTAATCCGCAATTACAATAATGGCTGACGGCATGCACAAGCTCAGAAATCCATACAATGAATACTACTCAATGATAAATCTAAAATTCATGGGTTCCTTATATAGGAAGAAATACGTAGTACAAATCTGCATGCAGTACAAAAACCGCGTGTAGTACAAGACACGTGTAGTACAAAAAACCTGCATGTAGTACAAAATGCATGTACTAACTCCCCGAAAACTCGTATGGAATTTGTCCTAGAAATCCACACTCGGGTTAATCGTCCAACTTGCCATCTTGGTCGTCACCTGCTTATTCAAATGTTGACTTCACATATCAACAGTATATCTAGGACATTGTTATTATGTTTAGCATTTTGAAATTCAACATGAAAGTATTGGTATATGTTTGATATTTTAAACACAAACCCTAAACTATATTCTCAAGAGTAGTTCTCTGAAGTATAGTGAAGAAGGAACTTCATTGCTGTGAGTGTTTTTACATGCGATAAGATCCATTGGTACGTTTGACTAGAGATTATTTTTGGATAAGCATTGGGTGTGAATTTCCTAGTATGCTGTATTACTAGGGTTCTCACTCCTAACATCATTTGTAATCACCGGTCAGCTACACACAAAAAGCAGTTGTGTCAAAGTGTAGTTAGGATTGTGACTAGAGGTAAGAACATATCTTAGAAAGATGGTCACATCTAAAATATCTACCTGGTGGTAAAGCTTAAATTATAGTCTTAAGGATAGTCCTCGTAAATAAAATCAAGAATGATTTTTATTGTGAGTATTGTTATATGCAATAAGTGATCTGTAATTACCTAAGATATGCTTATGACAAATTCATTAAACATATATCTGAACTTAATTCTATTAGCTTTATTGCACAATCTGTAGAAAACTAATCATGGAATCCTGTACATATAGCTAGGCTTAGAGGAAATAAACAAATAAATCAGGCACAACTAAAACCCCCAAGAAGCTGTAGTTACAACCTACTACATTTGTGTAACAACAATACAACTAAAAGAAACAATATAGTTTTATTATAATATTCTATTACCCCCCTTAATGACTAAACCAAAGACTATTCTAAATTTATCTTTAAACGTGACAAATGTAGAGTTGTTCCTAGAGGTTTAGTCATTATGTCAGTAACTTGAACCTGTGTCGAACAATGATAAAGACAAATGTATTCATTATCAACTGACTGCAGGATGATGGTGATGAACTTTTATATGCTTGGTCTCGTGTGATAAATTGGGTTCTTCACCAATTTGAGCACACTCTGACTGTCGCAAAACGATGGAGTCAATGTTGTTTGATCTAGCTGAAGATCAATTGATATTCTCCTCAACTAAATTGCTTCATATCCTGCACTAATTGGTGCCTTATATTCTGCCTTGGTAGATGATAAGGCAACTGCATGTTGTAGCTTGCTCTGCCAAGGAATTACTCAAGAACCAAGAACAAAAACATATCCTTTTGTAAATTTGCTAGTAGCAACTGGTCCAACCCAATCATAGTCAACAAAGCATGTGAGCACAAAATCATCAAATTTCTGATATAGAAAGCCAAAGTTGAGGGTCCTTTTGACATATCAAAGAACTCATTTTGCAACTTGCCAATGTTCTGTGTGTGGTTTGGACGTAACTCGTTTTTGCAGCTTGCAAAACATAGATTTGATCGAGTAGTTGTAAGATAAATTAGACTACCCACCAAGTGATGATACACTGATTCATTGGCATGTGGTGAATTAGTGTAAGTGGATAATTTCAGTTATGTTTCCATAGGTGTAGATGTAGGATTAAAATCAAGCATCTTGAATTTTTCCAGAAGTGTTTTGGCATACTTTGTTTTTGATACAAAAATGGAATGTTCAACTTGCAAAATTTCACAACTAGGGGACAGTGTAGGAGGCCTAGATTTGTCATGTCAGAAACAAAGCAAATATTCAATTTTACATGTTAATTTAAATTGGTGCTATTACTAGTGATAACAATGTCATCGAAATAGACAATCAAGATCACTATGGCATGACCACTATTTTTGATGTAGAGATTGGGATCATAAAAAGATCTTCTAAAACCAAATCTTTGAGATGTTGATCAATTTTGATATACTGGGCTTGAGGAGCCTAATTAAGTCCATACAAGGACTTAATCAATCTGCAAACTAGATGGGTTTTCCCTAGATCCTAGAATCCTTGCTGTTGAACCATCTAAGACCGCATTTTCCAAGTCTTTGTTTAGAAAAGCACTCTTAATATCCATACGACATACCTTTCATCCAAACTGAGCTACAATGAAGACTACCCAACTGAAAGGTCACCATCTTTGTAGTTGGGGCAATGTGTCCATAATTGATTGCTTCTTGTTGCACATATCCATTCGCGACAAGTGGAACATTGTACTTGTCGAGAGATCCATCTGATTTGAATTTCACCTTATAAACCCTTTTACAGCCAATGGGATTCTTCCCTTGGGGTAAGTATGTCAATACCCAAGTCTTGTTCTCTATCAAGGCATCAAATTATGCCTTCATGGCAGCTTCCCGTTTGGGGTTTCCCTTGGTCTATTCATACGTGATAGGTTCATATATCTACGAAACAACCAAAGGTTGAGCAAACTCCACCTGCTCAAAAATTTGCATAGTCTGCTTACCTGATCATGTAGATTGACCTTCCATTTCATGTGGAAAATCCTCCTCGCAAACACCCTTCATGGTGGAATAGTACCATTTCGGTCATAGTCATCGTTGTTGGCTACCCTAACTTGTTTTTGGGGTCTAATTACCACTCTGCTTTTCATGAGAACCCTCCCCGGAACTCGACTCTTCTAAAGTCCCTTGCTTGGAGCCATGTTTCACTTCAGCATCGGAACATGTTCTAGAATTATCAACAATTCTATTTAGTCATACTAGATGGTCAGTAAATGTACTGTCACTTGAGAAGAAAGATGTCTTCTCATCCACTTCAAGACTCTATTAATAACAATTTATTTGGTAGAGACATCTAGTAATATGTATGCTTTAGACTGTTTACTATAGCGAACTAACATACATGTGCTGATTTTTTCATGTAATTTGCTTCTCTTTTTTGCAGGAATTAATGTAAAAGCCACAAGACCAAAAACACGAAAGCCACTTACTGATGGTCTTCTGCCTGACCATGTTTCCTCTGGAGGGAGATTCTGCAATGCTTTAGGACACTGGTTAAGAATGTAAATCATTGTATTTATAGCGTCTGCCCAATGCCTATAGAACATATTCCTACTTTGTACCATGCTCCTTGCCATTTCCATAACCATCCTATTCCTTCTTTCCACAGCTCCATTTTGTTGTGGATTGTGTTGAGTACTATATTTCCCATGTATACCCTCTTTATTGTATAATTCCTAAAATTATTTCGAGACAAACTTGTCTCCATTATCAGATTCGAGAGCCTTGATCTGTTTACTAGTTTGTTTCTCCACCAAAGTTTTGAATTTTATAAACTGAGAAAAGCATTCTAACTTGTATTTCAAGAAATAAGCCCACATTTTCTTGGAGTAATCATCCACCAACAACAAAAAAATACTTTGCACCATACACAATAGATGTCTTTGTTGGATCACAAAGATTAACATGTACCAGATCCCAAGCTCCTTTGGCATGCCATGCTTTGCCAATATCAAATGGGTGTAACTCTGTTATTCCATTTGACATCTTGTACATACAATTTGATGTTCTTGAATGGATGACAGTCTATGAACCATATTCTTCTTAGTAAGTATAGTCGAATATTGATAATTAAGGTGTCAATACATCTCAAAGTACACGGAGGTTCTCCTACAATGCTAGGGCATGTGAGTGTGCTATTTTGGGATCATGAAGTTTGTATAATTCCTTCTCGTGAATACCAAATGCCATCACCTTGTTATTATGAATATGGTTGACTATGCATCTATTGCCATGGAAATTTATTGAAAGATGACGATTCTTTGTCATTTCACTAATTGATAGAAGATACCTGTTCATGTCAAGAACCCGTTGAACATTTTTGAAACCATAATTCACAATATTGTTCATTGTGATGTGAACATCTCCACATCCTTCAACATAGTGAGTCTATCCATCACCTATTGTAACAGATCCACTCTTAGTTTAATCTTTAACAAAAGTCACATGCTAGTCTATGTTGTAGCATGTATAACGTCTAGGTGCTCTTGAGTTGAAATACCATGTTGTGGACCCAGCCAAATGTTCCTGAGTTGCAACAAATGCCAAAGCATCTATTACCTTTTTGGTTATCAATCTCAAAATCATTTACCTGTTTTAAACCCTTTTGGCATGCAAAGTCACTTCTCTTCAGGGAAAATCTTTTCACATGTCTAGGTCTATTACAGTAAAAGCATATCACTTTTGATTTGTAAGATGCCTTGCCTTCTTTGAAAGAGTCATTAGATTATTTGCTAGCATATTGCTTGCCTTCACATTTGGTTTTTGCACCAAATGCACACTTTGTTTTGCTTGAGATGCGTTAGCTAGATCTTACATTTGCGCATGTCTCCTCTCTTTCTGCAAGAGTAATTCTGAGAAATGCTCAAAATTGAGCGCTAAGAGTTTATGCAATGAGATGTAGCGACTGAACAAAGGATTCATAGGATGATTGCAAACTTTGTAAGACCAAAGCCTACCATGTCGACATCATCTACTGATTTTTCAATGGAAGACAACTGATTGCTCAAATCCTTCAATATCAACAAATACTCCGAGATGGATCCCCTAACCTATAACTTAGAAGAAAATAAGATATTCTTCAGATATAACGCATGGCCAACTTTTGATGTCCGCAACTTGTTTTTAAGATCATTCCGCATTGTTGTCGCTGAGTTGACATTTCGTACTTTAGGTATAGGATCATATGCAATAAACAACTTTAGAAGCATCAAAGCGTTCTTATTTCTTTTGTCAAAATCTTTGGGATCATCATCATGTCTATCTTCCTTGCCTAGCACAATCTAGTCAATATTGCGGTTCTCATAAATTGGGAGTATTTTGTGGCTCCCGTGAATATAATTATGCCTATGTAGCTTATATTGGCCATTTAGATCACAACCTACCAAAAAAAAATCCTGCAAGGTGAAATGTCCCACCCCAAGTGGACACTTGCAAACTAAAATTTCTGCCTTGTTTGATTGTTGTTCAATTCTGAGTTTATGCTTTTGGAATATTTTAAAGAAATGTTGGGGATTGTATGAAATTGCATATAATAAACACAATAAGAAATGTTGAAGCAAATACTAGAATGATTTAAAAGTTGATTTATTATTGTTTTGCAAATATGATATATTTAGTTCAAATTTTAAAATGCTTGAGGAAACACTAACTCCATATTCGGATAATGCAATGACAACAAGTGCAGGGCTGAAACTTATAACAAGATGCTGATAAACCTTTGGAGATGGACGCCAAACTTTCAATATTGGTTTTTCTACCATATATTTTTTTCTAACAGCAACCCATAATCAAATCGCCCACAATAGAGTTGGAATGACACCAATAACCTAGGTGCTTTGGCCTAGAATCTACATGCCCCAGCGAAAGAGGATTATGGCCTGCAGATTAAAGGCTTGTACAACCTCCAGAAACCCATGTGCCAAAAAGAGAAGGCACAATTCAGTAATAATGATGAAATAAGTTTGTCTTCAAACTAATGTTCAAACCCTTGAAGTTCTGATGAAACAATGTCAAAATAAAGTCTTATTACTGTAGCGAATCACTGTAGCGTATGTACTGTAGTGTGGCATTGTTCATATCACTGTAGCAGCTAACAATAACTTCTGATCTGCACATCAAATCTTTACAAAATTTGGTGTTAATCACCTCTTTAATGCACAATGTGACTTCTGAATTAAAGCCACTCAATTAGCAAACCTCAAATGATCTTTCATATCTTCAAAAAACTCGATTCAAAGAGAAGCTAAGCTTTTCAATATCGTTTGCAGTTGAAAACTCTAGATTCCACCTCCAAAATGCCAAAGCACAAGCCAAGTTGAATGAATGATCAGTAATCAATGAGAAATTTAAAAATGCCCTTTTATAATATTCAATCTGCATTTGACTTCATCTCTCATTTAATTTACTTTTTAATTTCATTTTCTTTTCCCGCCTTTTTGGTGCACAACTTAATAAAATAAAGGATACTTATTAATCACTTATATCTCCCTTTTAAAATAACACTTTAACACTTATTATAAATTATACTTTAAAAGCATTTAAATCTCTCTTTTAAATAAAGTCCTTATGTCTCCCTTTATGATCTTTAATAATGATTTTATGACTTAAGTGAAATCATATATTATAAAGTTATTAATCATTATTAATGATATTCACTTTATATTTAATTATTATTAAAGTATGACTTTAATAATAATTATAATATTATAACTCCATATATAAACCTCATAACTCAATTCTGTTTGCACTAGGAGGTAGCCCACTACATTCTCTGCTCACCAGGGTGCCTTACTAAAAATAGTGAAGTTGGCCTCTATCATACCACTGACTTACTATAAATAGTAAGCATATAAAACAGAGCCAAAACACCTTGAATAACACCGCCTCTAAATACACCAAAGATCTGGAGATGAAAACACTGCCAACTGCCAATTGGAGAACTAGCTAACTCCAACATTGGGTCCTCTAAACACCATTATTAGCCTACGAGGACTCGATGATAGGTTAAACCTCCGACTTTGATGCTCACTCAAAAAGGGGACATTACAGTCCGCCCTCCCTGAAATTGCTTGTCCCCAAGCAATCGCAACTGAATAGAAAACACCACCACAAGAGGCCCAAGGAAAGAACTGTAGAATGACCCACATGTCAACAAGTGACTCTCACTGCACCAGAGATAACACCACTGAATAACACACAGACCAAGGTCAACACCTGTACCATGTGTCATAGGTATGATCACCAGGAAAAAGCAGCCTGTAGAGTGTCCAACAATATAACCACTGTGTAAAAATTAAACTATGCTCAACATCACGATAGGTAACTACCCCAACGTAGGGCGATCTACCAGTCATAAAAACAATGCAAACTATCCTTGGATCCCAAATCTTGAATGGAAGTCTGCCAGGCATAACTTTCTCTGCTAACCTCCAATGGATGTGATAACTATCCACCGTAGGTGTTAGAAGATATGTAATTGCTCCTCCCAAGTCGAGAAGATGATATAACTCTCCACCATCACCGCTATGAGGACTAAACAAGCCATCATGCCTACTGACATTGCAACCTCTCTGAAGCCAAGTCTCCATTGGAAATTTTTGAGTCAAAGAAGTTGCAAATTTTGTCTGGTACACATCAGCATGATGGAAATCTGATCTCTGACCCTGCAGGTAATCCTTTGAATATGACTGAGTCAGACATCTGCAAACTCTAGTTCCATCTTCTGTAGATGGCAAATCTTCATCCCACAAAGGATGGTATAAATCCCGAGCCAATCCACACCTACACATCATCAAGTCATCAATGTGTGGACTAAAGGAGAAATGATGAGCACTCCTCACTATGCAGTCAAGATAAAAAGCTCTTGCCTCTATCAATGGTTGTTGATCAAAATCAGTTGCATGGGATGAAATTTCTGATTTGCTTTCAGGTGAGGGAAACAAATCAACATGAGGAACAATCTCTCCAAAAGATGACGTCCTGGATACCTCCTGTGAAAAAGATGGAATAGTGTTGTGATCAGTCACACAACTCTTTGCATCACCTAAAATGGGACTATCCTCAGGTACACCAGGTGTAACACATTACTCTTCGTTAAACTCATCCAACGTACTCATCCCATATGTGTCACCTACACCTGTAAGTGAAATGGATGTTGCCACATCCTCATTATGCATCTTATCACAATCCGTGGATGTATGCTCTTCATCAACTATTGCTATCGATGTCTGAACTGTATCTGTAGGTGATGAAGACTGCACCAAGCTCAACTCCACGGTAAGCTCATCAATTCGAATCTTTGACTCTTGAAGGGCCAATTGAGTGCTCTTCAACGAGTCCATGGTAACCTCAAGCTAAGAAGTGAGCTCATCAACCTCCTCTTTCCCTTTTAACGCATCATAACAGAGCCCATCCCACTTGAGAAGATAATCTCTATCAGATAGTAACAGTAGGTAATTATTTTTCATTACCCCCAACACATCTCGAAGTGCATGAAACTCTGCAAGGGAAAGTCCATTATTACAGTGCTCTTCTGTTTCAGGATTTGCCCCAACAATAATTTGCTAACAATTGCCGAGCAACATCAAAATGTCCTAAGGTTGTAGAAATTATGCTTCCGTTCACCTTCAACTGCCCTACTAAGTGAGGAGACCTCTATGACAAATCATTTCCTCACCAATTTTCTGATTTGAAATCAGCACTATGATAAGAGGCTGAATCACCATCACTCACTTCCTATACCAAAATAGATGCATGCACATCCGAAAAACTATCTACGGATGCATCATTAATACCCACATTTTGAGTATCAACATTGGACAACCCCACACAATCATCATCCTCATAAATGGATGTTATCTCATGCTGATGCAAAGACATCTGACTGCTGCTACAAAAATCAGAACTGTATGGCTTGGATTCTCCATGCATTCCTCATTTCCGACACTCATAGCTTGAGTGGCAACATTGGGAGATCCTTCAACCTCCTCTTCACATGCCATAACGACTATCTCATGGTTACGCTCAATAGTATGACTGCTGTCATAAAAATCAGAATTGTTATCAAGGCTGATAACAAGTTCTTGAGCGCTGAAAGTAACATCAAGGGGTTCTGTCAACTTACTATCAAGATGTATGGTCTTCTCATCATCATCCACTCCAAATTGCAACCCCTTTTCTTGCACCTGCTCCTCAACGAACAAGTAGGGCCTTAGCTTACCCTCACATTGTTCGAAAACATCATGTATCAAATCATAAGCAGTTGTAGATAACCCCTGTTCTTGCTTTTGAACAGCTAACAAAAAGGATAGGATAGGTTGAGAGATGCCATCACTGTCATTAATAATGGAAACCATGATAGCCCTCATGTAGTTTTGGATAGATTTGTCATGCCTCTCACTGACGGAATCCAAAAAGAGATGGAACATCCCCAAAACAAGATCATTACAATCATAATCGATCATGACAATGCACAATCTCCCCTGTGCCATCAACTCAAGGATTTTGATCTTCCTTCCAAAAGTAGGACTACTGATATCGTCTATCCCAACGAAACTATCAACAATCAGCTACAATATTTCCGTCATTGTGCCAACATTATAAGGAACTCGAGGAGCTGTGATCCTTATAATTTGACTAATGCAAAGGACAATAGTGAGCCTAATCTCATTGTCTCTATGTCTCAAAAACTTATGCTCACCCAAGGAAGTCACTGTCGGTGTCATAGCAATCTGCAACAATGAAGAAGGTGACTGCTCAACAAGACTTGCATTCTTCCAGTCTTCTCAACGTGACCAAAGTATCATACCCAGATATAGGTTGACTGCCAAATTTGGTACCCTGTTCATAGAGAACTCTAACCAATCACTTTCTATCACCTGATACTATTTCACTGTCACTGCTTAAATCCATAATTTAAATCTAGTCACTCAAATGTTGACAAACGTGAGCTCACTGAATATATAATTTAAACCCCAACACAGGGTGGCATGAAGCCGCTTTGATAACATTGAAATTTCCCACCCTAGGTGGACACTTGCAAACTAAAATTTTTGCCTTGTTTGATTGTTCAATTTTGAGTTTATGCTTTTAGAATATTTTAAAGAAATCCCAGGTATTGTATGAAATTGCATATAATAAACACAATCAGAAACGGTGAAGCAAATACTAGAATGATTTAAAATATGATTTATTATTGTTTTGCAAATACAATATATTCAGTTCAGATTTAAAAATGCTTGAGGAAACACCAACTCCATATCCGGATAATGCAATGACAACGAGTGCAGGTCTGAAACTTATAACAAACTGATAAACACCCTTGGAGATGGACGCCAAGCTTCCAATATTAGTTTCTCCACCATATATCTTCTTCTAACAACCCATGATCAAATTGGCCACAATAGAGTTGAAATGGCACTAATAACCTAGGCGCTTTGGCCTAAAATCCACACGCCCCAACCAAAGAGAGGAATACGGCCTATAGATTAAAGGCTTGTACAACGTCTGGAAACCCACATGCCAAAAAGAGAAGGCACAATCTAACAATAGTGATGATCAAGTAAGTTTGTCTTCAAACTAATGTTCAAACCTTTGAAGTTCTGATGAAACAATGCCAAAACCAAGCCCTATTATTGTAGTGAATCACTATAGCGCGGGTACTGTAGCATGGCATTGTTCACGCCACTGTAGTAGTTAACAATAACTTCTGATCTGCATATCAAACCCTTACAAAATTTGGTGTCAATCTCCTCTTTAATGCACAATGTGATTTCCGAATTAAAGCCACCTAATTAACAAATCTCTAATGATCTTTCACACCCTCGGAAAGCTCGATTCAAAGAGAAGCTATGCTCACCAAGATTGTTTGCAGTTGAAAACCGTAGTTTTCACTTCCAAAATGCCAAAGTACAAGCCAAGTTGAATGAATGATCAATAATCAATAAGAAATTCCAAAATGTCTTTTTATAACATTCAATTTGCATGACTTCATCTCATTTAATTAGTCATTAATCAGTAGTCTACTTAAAATAAAGTATACTTATTAATCACTTATATTGCCCCTTTAAAATAACACTTTAACACTTATTATAAAGTATACTTTAAAAGTACACTTATTAATCACTTATATCTCCCCTTTAAAATAACACTTTAACACTTATTATAAAGTATATTTTAAAAGCATTTAAATCCCCCTTTTAAATAAAGTCCTTATGTCTCCCTTTATGATCTTTAATAATGATTTTATGACTTAAGTGAAATCATATATTATAAAGTCATTAATCATCATTAATGATATTCACTTTATATTTAATTATTATTTATGACTTTAATAATAATTATAACATTAGAACTCCATAAATAAACCTCATAAATCAATTCTGTTTGCACTAGGAGGTAGTCCACTGCATTCTTTGCTCATCAGGGTGCCTTACTAAAAATAGTAAGGTTGGCCTCTATCATACGACTAACTTACTATAAATAGTAAGTATATAAAATGGAGCCAAAACATCTTGAATAACATCGTCTCTGAATACACCAAAGATCTGGGGATGAAAACACTTTGAACTATCAATTGGAGAACTAGCTAACTCCAATACTGGTCCCTCTAAACACCATTATTAGCCTACGAGGACTCGATGATAGGTTAAAACTCCAACTCTAATGCTTGCTCAAAAAGGGGACATTACATAGGACAAAAGTTGAAGCACAAAAATGCTTTCACAAATCACTGTATCATACTACTGTAGGTTATCTAGAAAAAAATCAGCTTCTTACTTAGTCCAGACCAAAAATTATTATATTAACTCAATCCGCAGCCCAATATGAAGAAATATTTAGATGTACCCTAATATAACAAATATGAAAGCTTAGAATATTTAGCTGATGGAAATTGTGCGGCTTTCTTAATGTAATGGCTTTGATACCATACTATATTTATTGCACAAGTTGTAGAAAACAAATACAAGGAAGCCTGTATATATAGCTAGGCATAGAGGAAACAAACAAATAATTTAGGGATAACTAAAACCCCTAAAAGCTAAGTTGTTACAACCTCCTACATTCTGTGTAACAACAATACAACTAAAGGAAACAATATGGTTTTATTCTAATATTCTAGTAAATTCTACATCATAATGAGCAAAGAGTGATGTACTTAAAGCTATTCAACTCAAAATAACAGATTTGGAAGTAGCATGTTTTGCAAAATAGAATAAAAATGAAACCAGCATAAAGAAATGTGAAGACAATTGAGAAACAACCATCAAACACATAAGAATACCATATTTATCCTGGAACCCGAGTCAATGGGAAAACCAACATGGAGTGGGCCATTATTACTTCAGTTCTGCTTCAAATTTGCAATGCACAAATAGATGGCTCCCATTTTGGGTCAAATATCATATTGGAAACATAATCACCTTAGTATAGTGTTGTCTACTCCATGCTGATACCGAAATCCTCGCGATAGTGTCCGCCTACTGAATACATCCACTGCTTTGTACACCATAGTTCACATACTCGTACTTGGCAAATATTCCACAAACGAAATTTTTTTTGACTTGGCAAATACTCGGCAATACTTGGCAACTAAAAAAAATACTTAAATTTATTAAATAAACATAAATTTTGTACAAATTACAGTTACAAAATGTATCAAATGAGTTTGTAAAACATTGGGGAAGTGTTTTCTATTAGATTTGAATATGAATAGGGTACAAAAATCGTATAATAACTTATAAATTTATGACGATTGTCATTGAAAAACATCATCATAAATTGCATATTATGGATGCAATTTACAAATTACAAGACTACAATTTCCTTTTCCTTGTTCTAGTGAAACATATGGGAGACTGAGAAAGTCTAGGCCTTGCATTTTGCTATGCCTACTCGCTCTACCTAGAATGTTGTGCCTGCAGCGCCACCTTAGTATCAGATGGCAGTGACTCCTGTTTTGCCTCATGTTCAACAACATTTACAAGGATGTCATCCAATCCAATCTTTCTTGCTTGTGTTGTACCAATGCCTGCACCCTCCATAGCTTGTCTCTCGAAATCAACAATCTCGTCCTCTGTGAACAAGGGGGTCCCCTCGTCCTACACAATTTAGTCACTTTACGGATGAATCTTATCCAAATCATTAGGCTCATGTGATGTGTCCACCTTTTTTGTGTGAAGCCGAAGGTTGTATTGCACAACAATTAGGTCATTGAGACATCGTTAAGTCAACTTATTGCACTTCTTCGTGTGAATGGCCTCAAACAAACTCCAGGTGTGCTCACATCCAAAAGTGCTACAAAGCTAAGATAAAATTTAGAGGGTTGGCTATTGAAGATTTGGAGTATTTCCACCTCAATCTTCTCACCATGAACTTACAAACAAAATATTCAAAAGCTTTTAAATATTTAATAATTGTAAATTTGTAACTAGTAAGTACTAAACTATAAGTAAAGACTTCAATTTTTATTACATGGTGTTTAGATGGATATCCCTCTGATAGTTAGTGTTGAAGAAAATAATTCGCCCCTAGCCTGCTTGTAGCTTTGCAACTTTGAAATAATGAGGTCTGTCATGTCAACTTCAGCTATCATACTCTTAATGTATTTTGAGAGACCCTCCATAACCTCCCCATTAATATTTGTGAAGCCATCGGAGTAGAAAAACTTGGGATTAAGGTAGTACCTTGTTACATGAGTGGGTTGGTGGAGTTGATTGTTCCACCTCCAATTATCTCCCAAATGGGATCAAATCTAGCTCTATCCCCTCTATAAAAGTTTTGGATGGCTTCTTTGGCTCTATCCATGGCCTCATAAATGTATCCCATTGTGTTTTGCTCCCATCCACCAAGTGCAAAACCCTCACCAAAGGTTCCGACACTTACAAAATTACTAACAAATTAAAGTTCCGAATTTACAAATAAAATAAATACTTTAAAAAATTGAAAATAAAGGAATCGATTTGAAATTGAAATTTGAAGTTAGCTTGATGATCTCTATAGCTTTCTTTGCAAAGGCCTCATCAAAACTACCTTTGTGACCTTAACTCCATCAACTTTCTTTGAATATGATGAGTCCATCCATGCTTGACTCACAAATATCTGTTTCAAAGTTGTCAACAAACTACAAATACTTTGCAACGATAGGAAGTTAGTTGCAAACCTTGTGACACTCGCTTGCACAAGCTCTTTCCCTTTGGTGTGATCCCTCATCAAGCTGAGAACCCAAAGGTGATTATAAATGTATTTACTGATGTTTCTAGAATCTTCTACAACCGGTCTCACCCAATTAATTGTCTATATCCTCCAAAAGAAGGCCAAGGTAATGTGTTGCGCAAGGGGTCCAAAAGAGTTGTGGATGTCTCTCGTCAAGTAGTCTCCCAACCGCCACATATGCTGCTGCATTGTCAATGACAACCTGCACAACATTCTCAATGCTCACTTTTGAGACAACCTCCTCGAGCTTCAGACTCAAATTTTCTGCATTCTTTATCGTGTTAGAGGCATCAAATGACTTTAAAAAACCCATCTCACCATTTGAAGCGACTAAAGAATTGATGAGGGAGTGGTTCATTCCATCTATCCACCCATTTGAAAGAATGGTGCATCCAAACTTTCGCCACTGTTTCTTTTGTTATTTCAAAATTGACTTTGCATGTTCAACAATTTGAAGCAACTTTTCACGTAAGTCTCTTGGAGAAGGTGTCTTGTACCTTTCCTTGCAACTGTCAGTGTTGTCACCAAGTATTCCCAATATGGGCTCTTCGCCACGTTGAAGGGAAGGTGGTTGTAATACAAAAAATTCGCACACCCCTTGTCTGTTTCCTTGTGTATCACCTTGTTCCACCCTGTACCTTTCAGCAAAGGTTGTGCCCCAGGTATGTTTCGAGGCATAGAAAAGCGCTGTCAGTGGCCTTTGCTCGAACTGGATGAGGTGGATGTGCCTCGCATGCATGGACCACAACTAGACCCCACAACCTTTGCCATATCTACTTTAGTTTCTGCTACAGAGACAAGAGCAATGGCTGCTTGTACCCTTGCCCTCTCTAGTTTTTTCCCATCCAACAATGCAAGCTTTGTATTCATCTCTTTTTTTGCTTCTTCCATGATAGTGGGACATGGCGTAACATCACGGCAAAGAATGCATGTGAGATGGTACTTGAGGCGATTGATGCCTTCAGAAACCACCTTCGAACAAATCATGCAAATCAAACTCCCATGGGCCGTTACATTTACGACATACTTCCAAGTGAAGGTACGCCCTCTAGTGGGATGACTTCCACTCGTTGATGCTGACCCTGAAGTGGCGTTGGATGCCATTGTATGCTAACCTTCAAATAGAAAAAAAAGAAAAAAATGAAAACTAAATATCTATAAACAAAAACTAAAATCTATATAATAAATTAATAATTATAAATATCAATCAGTTTTTGAAATAACATGGCAAAATTAAAGAGGAACACTTTCAAAAAATCCCAGGATAAGCTTACAGATATGGAATCCTTAATTCAGATTGACCCTTCTATCCTATATTATTTAAGAAACCTCATCAAGTTTAAACATGAAGTAAGAATACATTGGAAGGGAATCTTTGAAAGGGCTTTTAATTCTAAATTTCTAACAGTGACTAGATGTTGGATGTTAGCAGGGTTTTAAACATCTAAGTATAATTCCTTGATGAAAAAGAACAGCAAAGATCCTCCAAAGACATTAAGGAAGAATGTTGTAATGTAAAGTTTAAATTTAAACAGAGGACTGTTTTTCATCCTAATTTGTGTTAAGCAGTTGTATACTTGGAAATTTTGAGTTTGAAGAAAAGAAAAACAGAACTGAACTCTCTGTCTAATACATTGTCATTCTCTTCATTTGATAGTGTAAACTTGATAACATGCAAGAGTAATCCCACTCTGCAGCACCAAAAGTAGACAATCAGGAGTTTGTCTATTTTTATTTATTTTTTGTCGGGGAAGGATGGTGTAGGCAGCATGAGAGGTACTTATTTTGTATAAAATTGAGCACCACGTAGACTACATTTGATTATGCTGCTGCACATATTCTAATTAAGTTTAGACTTTAGTTATTATTATGAAAATATATCATCAAAGGTTGCACCTTTGATTATAAACTTATACTCATGTTTAGGCGAACTCATTTAGTTATTGAATCACCAAGCTTTATCATTCTATTGCTATCTACTGCTGTTATTTGCATTCATATCTATTTGATATTTTGCTGTTTACTACGGTCATATTGCTGTTAATTTACTTCTCTGCATAGCTGTAAATAATGCACAGGCTGAATGTGTGTTATCAATTATTTCTAAATTAATAAAGCTATAAACATTTGATCCTTGAGAAAATGACAGAAAATTATGTTGCCGATATGGATACGGGTACGAGAATCGGATACGTGGATATGGGGATTTTTTGGGGGGGGCTTGATTACATTTTTTGATATGGCCTTACAAAAATATATATAAAAAATATAGCCATATAAGCAAAATTAATTGCATAATATGCATAGAGGAAACAAAACAAATTAAATAACCACAAAACATACTCATAATTCAATGCCAAATATCATAATATTCAATGGTCGAACTTAGATTAGTTTTATTTTTAATGGAAGTTAGTAGTTTTATTTTTAATGGAAGTTAGTGCTTAGAGT
This sequence comes from Torreya grandis, assembly GCA_037957365.1. Classification (NCBI taxonomy): domain Eukaryota; kingdom Viridiplantae; phylum Streptophyta; class Pinopsida; order Cupressales; family Taxaceae; genus Torreya; species Torreya grandis. The sequence continues at coordinate 1,040,766 of JARHVA010002465.1, read as the reverse complement.
TGATCTAAAACAGGGAATCAAACAGTGGAAGACAAACCATAAAACTTGCAACATTGTATGGCCCCTCATAGAATCCAAAATTTTCTGTGAATATATCTTTCTATATTCTGGACAAAAATTTAAGATTCCAAGTGCATACTACATGCATGTCACATGATTGCAACATTTATTTAATTTGATATAGTTAAAATCTTATGATCCCACACATTCCAGGAGAAGCTTATTCAATGTTGTAGATATTATGAATAGAGATGAAGTAGACAATTATTGTAATGATGCATATTTATTGTAGCAGTACCATGTATACTTTATCTAAACTAACACTAGATACTGATGGGTGATTGTGCACCTTGCCATTCTATTAAAGAAATTCACTTCTGAACTGTTAACACATGACGACAGAGTCTGAAAGGCTTTCTTTTCCACACTGCTATGATGAGATTCTGGAATCTTAAGATGCACCGATGACTGATTTTTTCGAAGTACCTTAATATAGACTGCTAATTTTCAGCTATGACATGGAGATGACTTAGGACTGACCACAGTATGGAAACAACCAGCAGGATTTGTGCAATCTTTGCTGGCCATTGATGAAACCAATCATGCTTAAACGCACCCAACACTCCAACCTCCCTCCTCTCTCATCACCCACCACCAAAATTTATGAGTTGCCTGAATTTTTCGTTTTCAAAGGGACTGTGCCTGTATATGGCTCTTGTTAATAGTAAATACCAACTTTGAATGAAAACCAATGCACAAATGACAAGCCAATGGCAATCTGAGAATATCTATGACAGTAGTAATGACCATCTTATAATCATCAACTCAACTAACCTAGCCAACCATATTAAAATGTTTTTTGAGGTCCACGTTTGACTTTTCATGCAACAAAACTGAAAAAAAAAATTAAAAATTTGCGTTTTTCGTGGGGATTAGGAGGGGAGGAACATGCAGGGTATGTCCCTGCCCGTGTATACGGCCGGTTACATCCAGGGACGTATCCGACCGTACCTGCAGGGGCATGGACGTACCCTGCACGTTTCCCACCCAGTCCTCCCGCATATCGTATCCTGGAGTGTTTCGTATCATATCCTGGGGGGCTAGCAGCAGTAGCCGGTAATGTAGACAGAAAGCAACGTAGCATCTGTTCAAAGAGTACAAGATTATATGAACACACGTGTTCTTTGGAGATAACCACCAGTAGCTGTATAAGTTAAAATTTTGGGAATAAAGATGACAACTAATCACAAGGTTCTGATATGCAGAGCAGATATTGCTATTAAAGGGAATTTTTTAGAATTGTTTGCCATTGTAGGAGGAAAACTCCAACATATGTTTGAAACTTTGATGCATATAAAATCACTAAAAGATACCGAGCTCATAAAATGAGTTACCGAGTCCAGATTGACAAACTTCTGAACAACAAATAGAGATCACAATCTTCATAGATGGCTGTTCTTTCAACAAAGTTCATTTTTAAGTTTAAATTGTCAAGAGTGTTGTATCTAAATTAGAGTTTAAGCAGTCCAACTTCGGTAGACATTTCAAAATGTTCCGTGGTGTAGTAAATACTTCATCATCAAACATTTCAACTTTCAACTTCCAACTAAAAACAAAGTAAAAGACTAATGTACATACCTCAGACTTCCATGAACTCACGTCACGATCTTGTCACAGCGTGGCAGCAGCAGTCACAACTCAACCGTAGCTCACGTCACGATCTCAGGATTCCACGAACTCTTGAAACAGTAGGCACAATTTTCATGGATTGAATGAGTTGAGTCCCGTGGCATAAATAGAACCCTAGCCCGTGTTTCTTCTGTGTTTTCTCCATGTTCTACCCTGTGTTTTTTACTATAACCCATGTTTTCCCACCCACACGCGTTTTCGAAAGTATTCCGCTTTTTTTACTGTAACACATTTTTTTCCGAGTATGGTGAGAACTCACCAAGTACCCACGAGTAATGGCGGCAAGTTCTGGTGCCAAAAATCGTCCTTCAATACTTGCGAGTATAGGGAGGTTTTACTTGGCTGTTTGATTTTCCTGTGAGTACTCGCAGACTCAGCGAGTATGTAAACCCTGGTATACACATTCTCTCTAATTCGAATTCCCCTTTTACATGACTAAATCCATCTATTACTGCCTGAATTGCTTGTCCCTTCGTGCACTAAGAAAACCCAAAGTTTGTTAGAGGTAAAGAGGCACCAACAAGATGACATGGCAACACAATTTTCCAAATTAGGATTGCCAACAGTTGGGGAAGGATGTTTTACCATCATGTTTTTGATGTTCATCCTTGGAGGCATGATATTTTAGTTGTTTTTTATAGAGTACTAATCGCATATGGATCATAGCTCCCCAGTTAAGAGGTTTTTGGAACCTAAAAGTTCAAAGGTGAGGGGAAAGCTCCCTCACTTTCTCCTTGGAATACCATTTGGCTTTGGTTGGTGGTTGTCCCCTTATCCCAACCTGCCATATTGCTCTCCACTTCATGTGCTTCCCACTTTCTTCTGCAGCATTATGTCCTCTTCCAACTCCACCTGTGTATCCAAGGCAAAAGATACCATCGAAGGCAAAATTTGACTTTTAATCCAAAATTAAAGGCTCAAAGAGATGGAAGTTTTCAACACTCTCAACTGAATAGATACAAAAGTAGGTACACAAGTTGAGTCCAAAACCATTGTTTTCAACCTGATGTAGGATCTCAATAGGACCATGCCTCAATGTCTTCAATTTTCTTGCTTGCCCCTGCAGGCTTTCTTTACTCAAATATGGCCATACCTTGTCACTAAGTTCAAACTTATTCTCCTTTCAATGCTGACCATGCCTTGGCTTGTACTTGGCCTATGTATCAATTAGTTGCTCTTGGACCTTGAGATGGATATGCTTTATCTTGTTAACGAATTTCTCAGTTCGTGTCACCTCTGAATTTCTTCTTTCCTTTCTTCTTTTCACTGTCCGTATGCAACATCAAGTGGGTTAGAATGTCTGAACTGCCCTATTGTAAGAATGCTGAATGTATGCCAAAGACTCATCCCATGTCCTTAGATGATTGCTATTGTACCCCCTTAGGATCTCTGCCAAAGTTCTGTTTACCACTTCAGTTTGACCACCTGTTGTCCCTCTTCCCATGCACTGTGGTCTATAATCTGCCCAAGAATTATGAATCCCGATCTGAAACAATAGATTTAGGTAAACCAAAACACCCACATATATTAATGAAAAACAGTTCAAAGGTTTCACGTCCTTCTGTGTGCTCTTCTTGCATGGAATTTAGCACACATTTTGCTAAATCTGTCTACTGCAACATAGAGATAGTCATGCCCATGCTTTGTTGTTAGCAGCCCCCCCACAAAATCCATAGAAATGATTTTCCACGGTCTGGTAAGAACAGGTAATTGCATATACAATCGTATCTTCCTATATCTAGGCTTGTTTGTACAACACAATATGCATACTCTCACGAATTTAGATAAATCTTCCCTTTTGGGACAATATTCACACCTCTGCAAGTTTTCCACCGTCTTGCCCACTCAAAAGTGCCCTGCTATTTTTAAAGTATGTGCTTCCCTCATGAGCTGAAGGCTCTCTCCCTTGAATACACACACCTTATTCAACTTTTAGAGTAACCCATCCTTGAGATAGAAATCAGCCTTACCTTGAAAATCTACTTTCTTGTACAAAAACTGTCCCCAATATCAGCATCTCTATCTTCGCTGGAATTATGATGCCCATTGTTTTTATCTTCACTAGAATTGGTGACCTACATAGCATACTAACTAGCTTGTTTGTGCTCCCCTTGTTATAGTTGATGATCTAATAGAATTGTTAAAGTTCTCATCCACTTGTAATGTACTGATTTCTGCAATTTAGTTTGAGCTCGTAAATGTTGAAGTGGTTGGAAATGAATATGAACAATAGTTTCTTTTCTCAACAAATAGTGCTTCCATTTTTTTTTAAACTGCCTGTATAAGAGCGTACAATTCCTTGTTATATGTGTAATGCCTTAATATTGGACTGGTAAATAACTTGGAATGGTAACGAACTGGCTTACCTGTTTACAATAGCACTGCCCCCATGGTATAGTCAGTTGGCTCTGTTTCCCCTTCAAATGGCTACTGTAAGTTAGGTGGTGCCAAAACTGGAGCATTGTTGATATTATGCTTGAATTCATCAGAAGCACGTTGCTGATTTTTACCCCAATGGAATGACATAATGGTTGTGGTGATGACATTTGAAGTGGCTGCTATTTTGGAGAAGAAAGCTATGAACTTCCTTAAATATTGGTTGACACCCAAAAAGACTTTTTTTTTTGGGTCACATTGGAAGGCCTTAGCGAATTGAGTATGGCCTCTTATCTTTGCAGGATCAATTTTCATTTCACCTCCTTAAACCCCTTTGCTCAAATAGACAAACAATTCTTTTACAAACTCACATTTCATGTTGCAAAGCAATTGATTATTCTTCAAGGTTTACAGAAATTGCTTCAAATGGAGTAGTTCTTCTTCCCATGTTTCAACAAACATCCAAATGTGATCCAAATGCTCATGCACAGGAATCTATGAATGTCCTCAAGACATCATAAATTAGCCTCTTAAAAGTTGTGGGTTCATTGCATAAAACAAATGGGAGTACAGGTCATTCATACATGCCTTGTTTAGTTTTGAAAGCTGTCTTCCATGTGTCCTCCTTTGTGCATACCTGATGGTAGCCCAATTTCAAAGTTAGTTTGGTGTATTACTTGACATGTTGAAGCTGATGCAACAAGTTGTGTATTCTTTTCTTGGAAGAGGATGCATGTTTTTGATGGTGATTTTGTTGAAAGCCCGATAATCAATGCACATTCCCCAAGTTCCATGCTTCCTTCACACGATGGCAATTGGTTATCTGCATTTTAATATACTTGGCAAGACTATTCCTTGTTCCAATGACTATTGGAGTTGCCTCTTCATTTCTGCTCTAAAAGAGATTGCCTATATAAGCAAAGCGGATTTGGGAAGCAATTGTCTCTCATGCTCTACTGTTTTGGGTGGCAAACCTTTTGGTTTTTGGAAAGCTTCCTGAAAATATTGCAATAACTCTTCCAATTCCCTCGTCTTTTGCTTCTACCATGAATTTCAGAAATTTCCATATTAACCTTATCATCTTCTTTATCTTTCAAAAGAAGTAAGAAAAACTGCTTGCTTTCTTGTTTGGCTTGTGCAAATTTGGGGTTGCCCCTGGATGCATTGATGATGAAGCTGGTACCACCCTTGACCACTCAGTACTTGTTCTGCGTCATAACGATTGCATCCCTGATATACAAGGACTTCCAAGCACTATATCAAAAGCATCAAAGGGTATCACATCTGCATCTACTTTATCAATGATATAATCATTTATGTCAAATCTGATTTTGCATTGCTTTGTGATTATATATTTGCAATCCAAGTTGTTCTACAAGCTGATCTGAAATGATATTAGATTGTGAACCGAGGTCATATTAGATTATTTTTCTGATTTGTATATTGATTTTAAAGAGCACGCTCGTTTTTTCCTTCTATTGGTCATCATTATATCTTGTGCTTTTCACCCTTTGTGTCGGGTGCACATTAACCTATTATCACATCGAAGCTGCACTCCACTTCCTTCCCTCCCACCAAGACTTCCATTTACTTCTTGGGCTGATCCTTAGTTTGGTGCTTTCAGTATGGTTCCAGGTGTGATTTCCAGCACTTCTTCTCTATGTGGCCATCTACATTGCAATGGTTTCTAGGATCTTTGCACTTATGAAAAATGGTAGCAGTTCTCTTACCTTTTTCTTGCTGATTTGTATTGGAAATTTTTATTTTTAGCCACCCCTTCTTGTCCAATTCGATGTAGTGGGCTTGGACATGCTCCATTTATGTCTGTTGGCTTACAAAGAATATCATGGATTCTTATGTTGCTGTGTGGACCTCCGAGGTAGTGTGATTATGGACTTGCAGGCCAGACTCTTCACATTTAAGAGTGGATGGCTAGAGCGCTCACTTTGAGTAATAACCTTAGCTTTGCCTTTGTCCTTCCTAGGCTGCCCTTTTTCTCTTCCTCCTGTTCTTGCTGAATTGGGGATTCTATATGCAGTCACAGCTTGTTTAGAGCTGTCACAAATGCCTTAATATATTAGGCCCTGGATTCTACCTTTGCTTCCAATTTGGAAAACCTTTCTTCACCATCACTTGGGCCTACCATTCTGGTTCTTGCTTTTTAGTTTTACCTCCTTTGTGGAAATTTATTACGTTGATATGCAGTCTACATTGGCAGCAAGGGAGTGTAATGGGGCGAGTTGTTCACAACTATGCTTTACCTTCAATTTGATGTCCATTTGATCGTCGTAGGGCGATTTCAACCTTAAATTTGATATCCAATTTAACATCACTTAGAAGTTTTTTCATTTTGCATGGAGAAGTCAACCAAAAAATCATAACATCTTGACCATTTGGTGGAATTTGGAGTCCACTTATTTTCCTGGAAAGAGTTTTTCGACCTTAACACAGTGTTGTAGCTAGAATGATGCCACTTGTCACCAGTCAGTGGGAAATTAGCATTAATTAATGTGGTATGCGAAAGGTCCAAGATAAGAACCTTATGAATGATATATCTCAGATTATTTAAGATAGATGTATTTAAGATATCTGTACTAATTAAACTGATAGGCGTAACCTACAATGGCAGCTGGGAGTGGTGGTGGAGTGTAATAGTGCGAGTTGTCAATAAAAATGACAGACCTTAAATTTGATGCCCATTTGAATGCCATATGGGAGTTTTTATTCTTACTTGGAGAAGGCAATTGAAAAATTGTGATATCTTGGGTATATGGTGGAGTTTGGAGCCCCGTTTTTCTTAGATATTTTTTCCGAGGCCGATGCAGTGGTGCAGCCAGATTAAGGTCATCTATCACCAGTCAACGGGAAGTTCATAGAGAACGTAAATGAGTCGTTAATCGGTGTGGTATATGACAAATTCAAGATAGGCACCTCAAAATTGATATCCCAACATTTTTCAGATAAACATATTTAAGATAACTGTACTAGTTTGGTAAGGTCGTAATTCCTCTTTCGTGGACCTAGTTGCTGTTATATTTTCTTTAATTCCTTAAGCTATGATATATCTTGAATCCACCTGGAAACCCCAAACTTGCACGAATTTCTATTTTCTGTTGGCTAGGGAATTTTGTCAAACACTTTACTTGCAATGTTTCATTATCTATTGTGGACCAAATTAATTTTTTAAGCCTGTTGGTGCTTAATTATTCCGTCAAACAGTTGGCATGCACTCAGCTATTAAATGCAAACAAATATAGAAATGCAATACAACTATTAATATAAAGTTCAGAGATACATATGATCTCTAGAATACTTCCTAACCTCGATTATGTATGCTTGATAAGACTGGAGACACCAAGGTGTTTGCACAACAGCAATTCAGACTCCTCCTGAAAATCTTTTACAGGCAGATCTGAATATAGTTGTGCAGAAATTTCCTAGAAAACTCTTTCAGTATTTAACATAAACCTTTGGCTGTAGTTTTCCCTGCAATCTGCTGTAATAAAGGAGACGTTGGCACCAAATACAGACTGCTGTAGCTGTTTGGACGAAGCGATTCACTAACTGGGATGCAGCACCTCCTCCTAGAACCCCCACGACTTGCTGCTCTCAATCCATAGCTTCTGCCGAATCCTGTGCTAATCCATCCTGCAGCTGCGTTGTATAAAGAGGGCTTATTCAAGGTCTGCACACTTCCATGATTTACTTCCCAAGTCCGTAGACTTCCCCATGCCAAAACTGACCCTTCCAACCAATACGTAGCAGCTAGTTTATAATTCTGTCTCCTCACAAACCTTTTTTCAGTCTGATGCAATCTTCCAATCAGTCCTTTCACTTCAATACTGCACTATTTCTATTAGGGATTTGAGGATAGATTCCTCTCATCGAAACAGATCATCCAGTTAGGGAGTAAGTGGCCATTGCACCGAAACTAGGGATCCCAAAGAATTTACTCTTTGAGCAAAAGCATGAACACGCAAGTCCATTTCTTCCAGAGCAAAAGCGAATGTATCATAATAATCCATTTTGCCTTCTTTTTTCATTCATATCAACCAAATCACCCTAAAAACATATTCACCTTTTAAAAAAAATAAAAATATGAATAATAAGTAATAAATACTTGTTAAAAAGGGGACCAGTGTCCATAGGGGAAAATAACACCCTTAATAAATACCTCAACGTTAAAACATAACATTAAGTGTTCATAAGAGCCTTGATATTCCCTTTATTGCTCTCATGCCCCATTTCCCAAGGGAATAATAAAGGAAGGGGCAAACTAGGCCAATTAGGCCTAAAAGGTCATAGGGAGGGGACATTACAAGCTATGCTTATGGTGAATTCATTAGAGTAACTTATGCTTCACCTATATCCTTTGGCTTGCAAAGAAGAACTTGCCTCCTTATGTTGCCATTTGATTAGACGGTCAACCTCATAACTTATAGGATCGATTTTTCTTTTAATTAATGCTTTCAACCCTTTCCATTTAGCAATAGGTGGTTTCTTTTTAGGAATTTGTGTAAAGAAGAATTTGCCTTCTTATGTTGGCATTTGATTAGATGCTCAGCCTCATAACTTAATTAATGCTTTCAACCCTTCCCATTTAGCAATAGGTGGTTTCTTTTTAGGAATTTGTGTAAAGAAGAGTTTACCTTCTTATGTTGGCATTTGATTAGATGGCCAGCCTTATAACTTAAGGATAGATCTGTCATTTAGTCAACACTTAAATTCTTCCCATTTAGCAACTGGTGGTTTCTTTCTAGAAATTTGTGTTTCCACACGACTCCCCGACAAAGTTAGTGCATTGCTGGACATTTTAAGGTGTGCAAAAGTAGTCTTTTGTGCTTCACAAACCTTTATGTAGTCAATTATCTAGCCTTTCTGCATCCACTGGTCTTTTAAAGGAATTAATCACAATTTTAACTTTTAATTTAAAGGGTGGTTGGATAGAATTCTCACCTGGACTATAGCTTTGCCTTTGTTCTTCGTAGGCTGCTCTTCTTCCTCAAACTCAGGAATGCTGTTCCTCTTCTTGCTGATTTAGGGGAATTGCATGCATTCTCAACTTATTTAGAGCTGTCACCAATGACTTGATGTCGTGGGCACTGGATTCTACCTTTGCTTCCTATTTAGAAAATCTTCTTCACGGTCACTTGGGTCTGCCATTCTGGCTCTTACTTCTTGGCCCTACGTCCTTGTAAAGATCTCTGACTTGTAGGGCTTCAATTCCTCTTTCATGGATCTAGTTGCTGTCATACAGCAACATAACACAAATACTATACTTCTAGAGGAAACTAATGCTTTAATACCAGTAAGATATTTAATTTCCTGAGCTGTACTGATGGTGAGTTAATTGAACAGATCTCTAAACTAAATTTTACCTCAAAATGAGAAAGAACTTATGTGCTTCAAGCTATTTAACAATAATTGCAGATTTGGAACTAATGTGCTTTGCAAAATACAATTGGAAACCACATTTACCTGGGAAACCCAACTCAGCAAGAAAACCAGCTTGGAATGGGCCATTTATGGCTACTACTACTCGAGTCATACTTTAAATCAGAAATGTACAAAGAGATCACCTTGGAATATAATTTGGGCATGAATTTCTTAGCTTGCTTTAGTTCCGTGGTTCTCAGTCCCAATCTCAACTTGTAATTACTGGTCAGCCACATGCTCAAAGAAGCTGTCAAGGGCAGTTAGGGAACTGCCTCGAGATAGAGACATATTTCTTAGAATGATAGTCATATTTAAGATATCTACTTGGTTTATGCGTGCTAAACATTGAAATCAAATATGCAACCTTGCACTCAAGATTTTAATCATCCATAAACATCAACCCTCACGGGAGCGTGATTCTGAAAACCATACGAGGTTAAAATGAGATTTTTCTTCGCTCAATGATGTTTGCATTAGAACTATAGTTTGCATGAGAACATTTCTGCCTTGTTTCCCGTATATGATTTATTTTAGTATCGGTTGGCTTAGATTATTGTCTATAGGGGCTTAAATTAATCCCTCTATAATTTTGAGATCATAAGACCTATATTCCTCTGAAGTCATGCCAGTGGTCAAAAGAGGACAAGCTCTTAAAGTCTTTGATACTCCAAGGATTTCTAAATCGATGCTGAAGAAAAGAATGATAAAGCATTGGCACTTTTGTGAAACTATGTGATATTGACAGGGTTTGTAGTCTGGAACCTTTTTTGTTTATGCAGGATGAGAAGGAACCTAATAGGAAATAAGCTTGGGCTGAGTATCGCATAGGCAGAAGTGAAATGGGGAAAGGCTTTCTATGGGACTATAGTAAATAAGAAAGGAATGCAATTGCATGCTGCGTTGTGTAACTGGGAGGGAAGGAGTGTTTTCTGTTTGCAATATATTCACTAGTTACTATTTATATTAACTCCCTTTCACAGTTTGGCTTTCTCATCCTTAAGTTTTTGTCTCCATATTTTGGATATTTGTCTCTCTCCATTGTACAACTACTGTGATGTTTTTAAGAGCTGCTTGTTGTTCACAATAAATATTTTGTTTTGTTTATATTTAAAAGTGTTGGAATGCCACCATCCCAGGTCGCGAGTATGATTTTTGTGATGATTCTGTAGACAATATAAGTGCTTTCATCCCCTATCATTATTTTGCCAAAGCTCACACAAACGCTTCCAAAGTTGGCAGTTTCTTTTCTGTCTTCCATATATTGTCGTCATTGGCCGTGTGCACTCCAACTATTAAACCATAACCTGTTGACTTTCTGTTTATAAAAGGGAGGTTGCCAGCTTTGCAGTTTGTGGCTATTAATGAAATAATTGCTGCGCATATATAACAGACACGGGATTAGCTCATGGAAAAATATTGTTAGTGAGAAATAATGTGCAAAGCCTTGTAAAATGCCAATGGGTGAGTTGCAATTGTGAACTGCTTCTGGTGAAATAGAATATGATAGGTGTTTATCGCTTCTGCAACTTCCTTCCTTTGGTTACACATTTTGTTGGGGAAGTCTCCTTGAAAATTGGCATGTTCTCTGTTTTGAAAATTACTTAAAACACAATATTGAGTGATTTCTATTATATAGCAGAAAATAGTGTCATGCTGTGTATATTCTCTTGTCTGCAGCCAAATTTTAACGTGTTTTAGTGCTTGTGCAGATAACTTTTTTTTCTTGCTGATAATAATGATTATTAGCAAAAGAAAGTTGTGTTTGCACTATTTTATTATCTTCGTTATGCTGCTACATGTTATATTTTTTTCAGATTGTTTCTATTTTTGGTGAAATGTTCGTATGGAGATTATGAAAGACCATTACAGCTTTGCTTACCTGCTTGCTGCAGTCGTGCATCAAGGTAGCTCTTGACTTTGTGTCACCAGAAAATTTACAAGAATGTGTTCGTTTGACTGAGGAATATCGTTTACTCCCAAAGAATCACAGAGCCAAGGAAGATAAATTAGAGGTAAATTTTTTTTTCTGGACACGAGCAAAGATTTTATAAATTAAATTGTAGTTCACTTTAAGAAAACTGGAAATTCATAAATGTATTACTATATGATTGTTGATAGGCAAAGAAGATGGTTCTTTATGCAGTTAGTTCAGCTCTGAAAGAAATAGAGAGGTTGACATTAGATCCAAAGTAAGTAACAAATTTTCCTTTAGCACTGGTTCAGAGTTCTTATTCCAGATTTTTGTTTTCACTTTTATGCTCTTCGGTAGAAATAGATTGGATGCTTTAGACGGCCTGTAGATTTAGTATGTATTAATGTAACACCTTAAGATGATTTTCTTTCTCTTGGATAGTTCTTCAACTAAACATGCTAACATTTTCTGATATGTTGCAAGTTTCAGGGCTGTAAACCTTGGAGCAGAGAACCTGAATTTGACAGCTCTAGTTTCAGAAAATATAGAAAAGATGAAGAAAAGAAAGAGATAGAAGTGCTACTGAATTTGAAAATTGCATTTACTAAAAATTTTGGCCTTAAAAAATGTTGTAAAAATGTATATTTATAAGCATCCGAGGCACTGCACATTTATCAACTGAAATGGCATTTATCTTGCATGCTAATCTGTTCAAGCGGATTTCAATCCAACAAGTTAGAGCCTTAGTTTTTCTGAGTGGTTAAGGGTCACTGTGATCCATTTGTATAATTACCTTATCTTTCAATATGAACCTTCTCTATATGCCATGTCATTTGAGTGAGCATTTTTAAATAATTCCTGTAGAACCTCAGAAATAAATTGCCTCTAGTTGTGCCATCGCAACATTTTATTATTTATTACTTTAATTTGACAAAGAATACATAATTTTCCTATAAAATGCTTCAAAGCTTCTATGCCTAGCGATAGCTAGATTCAAGTGTTGTATGTTCAGCAGGTAGTTGCCATCTTCTATGCTCTTAACTAGTTAATGTAAAAACAAATGATATTTAAAGAATGCACAAAAGATGCGGAATGCTCAAGTGTACAACCGAAAAAGAAAAGGGGCAAGGCAAGGCAGAATATCTCCATGACAATCCTGAAAGAATATATTAATAACTGAAATGCGACAAATGATTTGTGACTGCATTGACTCAAAAAACTAGTCTCACCCCAAATGCTCTCTACACTGACATCAGCTTTCTGAAACAACTAAAAACTACCTGCATGGTGATATTGTAAAAGGAAATAATTAATAATTCGTGGACCTTCTACGGTTAACACCAAAATCTGTATGCAACTCATTGTTGACAATCACTTGCTGTCTAGATTCTTTTTTCCTTTACCTTTTCTTCCCCTTGATAATTTTGTATTGGTGAACTTTCACTTATATTGATTATTCTTCCATTAGAATAGAATCTTTTCTATTCAGGTCTTGAAGTGCATTAATGCCTGCTATATAGCTAATCAAAGCATTACGTCAACTTGTAGGTAACGATTGTATTGCTGAGCATGAAAGAAATCTCTCCCTCCCCAATTTCAGAAAGCCTTGCACGTCTGTTCCAAATTAATTTGTCAACATTCAATATGAGTCCTACTGCAATGTTGTTGTATTACTAGTCTCCTATCAACGTGTTATTTTGGGAAACTCATTTATAATGGTCCATGCCTCCTCTCGATGTTGCAAGTCTTCACCCTAGTAAATAGAGGTCAACTAGAAAAAACGGGTTGAAAGTAAGAGGTAATCAACATGTTATTCTGGACAAACTCATTGATAATGCTCCATGCCTCAAAATAAGCATATGTGAGAAAACCAACTAGATAGCTTTGATTGGGATATTGAAAGGAAGTGGATAATGAAGGCCCTGCGTCTATGTATAGTTAATAATACCTCCCTCAAGTTTCTTAATAAACAAAGCATCTAAATATGAAATGATTCTTAGCGTTGAGGCATCTAAGTACAAGGAATATGGTGGCTAGGTTTCTCACAAAGTTGGTAGAGCCAACCCTTAATTGCCCACGGGGATTGGTAGCCCATGGGAAGCAATGACACTTAAAGGTGGAAGAGTTTGGGTATTGATGCCATCTTCTATATATAAGAAGAGTTTAACATAGCCATCTTTCGACCGAGAGGGTGCCACAATGATGTCCAAGTGTCATAAATGTACATTCTGTAAATGTGCCCCCCAATAGTTATCGAGCGTATCCTTGGAGGGCAGAAGATGATGGGGAATTTGGAGAATATTTAAATGGGGTAGCTGGCCAATAGAGAAGCTAATAAATTGGTGAATAACTTTTATTTTGAAGTACCTACATTATGGATGCTTAGTGAGACCCAAGGATACAATACTCTATGACACGCAAAGAGCTAGGTAAGTGCATCTCTCATGGCTAGAAGTTGAGTGGCCCATGGGTTTGATTTTGTGAAGATAGAAAATGACCTTGAAAATTTCTTGATGCGAAGGGGATGCACAAAAAACTCCACTTGGATGATTATTTGGTAAATTGTCCATTCGCAGTGGAGCATAGGCTGAAGCTTGATGATATGAACTCTCACAATATGAGCCCAAGCTACTGTTCATGGGATATGGCCCCCCTCCTCCGCCCAAAAAAAAAAAGTGACGAGGAAAATTAGGTGTTTTTGATGATGTGATTTATGATCGTAGAATAAAATAGTTTCTTAATTAGAAGTGAGGCTGAAGTTATCAATGACGGCTAGTGATTTAGTGAGTCCATTTGAAATGACATTGGTTCAAAATATATATCAACTTATTTATCTTATTGAGGAATGGGTGAGAAACTTCCACAAATGTTCCTGTAAAAAATGTAATGGTCAATCAACACACAAATGCATGATTTTGAATCATTGCCAAATGAATGGATACATGGATAAAATAAATGCATATTATCTTTTGGAAGGAATCTCAAGATTCTTGCAAGTCAACATTTAGCTAGGTTATTTTAAGATGTTTTTTTCCCATTTTTGTTATTTTAGTATTAAAACATTGTATAAATTGTTGTTCTTGTCTCGTAAAATTTCAAAGATTGAGTTGGCATCTCAACCCACGATAAAATAAACTAGCACTAGTGACAATGCAAATGCAATACATATGGAACCTAAACTATGGTTTAACGAAGGATGGGTCGATGATTAGGGAGTGAATGTAATTTTACATGATTTATACACAAGAACTAAATAATCATGTCGTTTGAATCACCTCTTGATGGCTATCCTAAAAAACACTTGTATCTTGGAGACGAACGAAGTTCGTACAAGGTAGATGAACAAAGTTCGATCAGATCTCGAGGATCCCTATAACTATATGGGGTGTGAGTGTAGTGAACATAATAGATGTAGATAGGGCCCCATTCCTCAAATACAATGCATATTTAGAAGCAAAGATCGTGCTAAGCTCATAGATTTTCATGCCATTACGAGAAGTTAGAATGGTCTACACATGTAGTAGGTGAGAGCTCATGGAGGGAGATTGAGGAAGTGTGGCCATAATTCAAACAAGAGTATAGAAATACTAGACTTTCATTTGCAGATGATGACATTAATTCATTTCGAGAACTAAGTTAAGCTCATTCAATTTGGAAAATTATTGTTATCAACAATAACTTACCTCCATACCTATTTGTAAACGTGTTTTCAATGTTGAAAATAATTTCTCCATTGTGCATGAAATTCTGGGTATTTTGAATATTTATTCTTTTCATTTGTGCTTTGAAGTGAGTTTATATTCTAATGTAATTAAAGCCTACAAGGACATTTTTGATGAATATGTGCAATCTCAACGAAATCATTATTCTTTTTGAACAAGCCAAAAAGATGCATTCGATGGTAAGATTTAGGGAAGAATAAAACCACCTAGAATCACACGTAAGCAATGGAATTAAAAAAAGAGAAGGAACCATGAATTGGTATATATCAATATGTTCTTCTGTTCCTTGCATTTTATTATTTTGTATTGATATTACATTCCATGCAAATTTGATGATCAACCTCTTTCTTTAAACAACATCAGTGAGATTTGAAAATACTTAATGGGGTGAAAAATATTTTTCAATATATTATCACCTTGAGTACTATAAGCAACTTCCTGTAATGCACTTGTTTGATGAGATGTATGTCATAAAGAATGTGACAACTTGTTTATGAAGATTGATGTATTATAGTTTGAGTATAAAAACATGTATAATGAAATAATTATGGCAGTCAACATGTTATAATACTCAATGAATCATCATGAATTCCATGGGAATTAACAATAGAGAAAATAGGAGTTTTGATTGACCTTAATGTGAAAGATGAAATTTTCCATTAGCTTTGTCAAAAAGATTAAAAAAATAGTTTAAAAAAATGGGGACCCTCTGATCTGGGGCCAGGGGAAGACCCAATGGACAACCTACCTAAACGGATTTAAGGTGGTTATATGCAAAAGTGAATTCTAACAAACAGATGCATAAACAACCACTACACATTGAGCACATGAGATTGGCAGAATGGTGCCACTTCTATTCAATAGAAAGAATATGTAAAAGTACATATGCGCACACTGCACAAGACAATGAATGCAATTTCTTAGGATCAGAAATGGATAAGCATCTTGACCGATTCGTTTAGACTGCGGTATCATCAAACAAAGTGGGGAAAATAGGTTCCCATGATCAAAGAGGGATAAACATCCTAACTAATTTACCTAGTTTGGGAACATATCATATGATATGAGATGCTCAAGGCATGCAAGTATTTAGGATGTTGAGACATGGCCGATTGGGAAAGAGGACAATGGCCGCTCACTTGATCACTACGTGGTCTTCTATGTGTCTGTCTTCTCTATTTGTCTCTTCCCATGTTCGATGTCTTACAATATTGTATCATCACAAGGAAATAGTTACAACAAATAGTTATAAAATTATACAGTTACAATAATGGTTCATCTTCTGCCCGTGTGACGGTTTGACTTCCTTGCAGGTGTGATGGTTACATTTCCATTGGTGTTGTGTTGTTGACATGATCCTTAACATGGCACAAACTTGGAGAATGACACCTAGCATGTCACATGGTAGAAGAGTTATGGTACGTGGAGTTGAGTCATGCGTTAAGCTAGATTGATGTGCGGTATGTTGCAAGGTGCTACTGAAGCATGCAAGGGTGTTGTGTGTCTGGGTGCTTGGCATGAGATGTTGCGAAGCCGTTGAATCATGCATAGGACTAGAGTGTTTCACGATGTTCGTCTTGATGCCGTGTAAGTGCACAAGGATACTTCAGAGGTTGCAATAATGTCACACACTACTTTGGTGATTCATCTTGGTGCTACGGAAGCATGCAAGAGTGTCGAGAATCTCTATGAGTGCCACATAGATACATAGGGTGCACTGGTCGCATAAGATTATGTGAATTGTGTGATGTGCACAATCTTTCCTTAGTGCTTTAAGTCAACTTGGGATGAGCTAGACAAGTTGAACAATGCACAAGGAGATACCACATAATCCAAAGTAGCCAATTTTCTTGGCATGACCTAAATTTTTTGGGTATGCTCTAATTGTGGACTATCATACCTTTTCAAAAATATCGTTTCATCATCTAGAGGCTCATATAGCTAATGTTGTGTGAGGAGGCATGTTGAGCCTTGAAAACACTTTGACAACCTCTGAAATTGTCCTGTAATGTTTGTATTGTTGAATCAGAGAGTTTTGCAGTATCGTAGAGGATGAGTTAGATCTTTCCCTTTTGCATGTGGGTGCTGAAATTGATGCAGACACTTTTGACATTAGTGCAAGGATAAATGAACACCACCCAATAACTACAATAAGATCTGGTGTCTCAAATCCTCCTAGATCATCTTCTAACTAAGAAATCACATGACATAATATTTTTTTCTTATAGAACGAGGCATAAACCATACAAAAACTACAAATGAGTTTCATTAACATAACAACCAAAACCAACAATAAAAAGTACTAGCTACTAGGGAACATTAAGTCAAAGTCACCACAACATCCAAAAAGCCAGTCTAACAATATCACAACACACTATGAACATTAACTAGAGCTTCTTGGAGCCCTCATCATCCTTGGCCCTTGTGTTCTTCCATTGTGCCTTCCTTTAAGCCTCTCTTTCATAAATAATGTAACAACTCTTTTTTGCACATTCTTTTCAATCAAGTGGTTGATTCATCTAGATACTGATGCCAACACCCTTAGGAATCTAAAAATCAGATTTTATGGACAAGGTGTAAGTGGAATAAATATCATCATTTGTCACATCTTCCAAGTTGTCTTTGGAAACTCTTTCTCTTAGAACCATTCTTCCTACAATCTCATTATGTCATCCAAGGCTTTGGTCCCACTAGTGGAAGAAATTGTGGTACTCCCATAGCCTCCAAATTACTCACCAATATCCATAGGTTCACCTAAAGTACCCTACATCTTTAACTTGCATATTTCTAGCTTGATTACATATAGAGCCCCCTTGTTCCAATAAGTGGGAAAAGGGAGCTAAAGAAAACCTCTAGAATCCATCACATATTTTGTCTTAAATTTCAAAACACCATTGTTAAAGAGGCCTGCAACTAAGACTTAAAATTCCTTTCCAATCACTTTTTTTAAAGGAGAGCCACTAATATTATTATTACTTATGCAAACCAATCCATGGTTCATTAGCATTAAATGCCATCATAATCTGTTTAACATCCAAGAAGGCATGCATTGTAACCTCAAATATTTAAGACCTAAGCGAACAAAACATTTTGCTTTCACACAAGTCTCCTAGGAAACACAATATATTCTTATCACCTTTTCTATTAGAGCATAAAAAGTATTTAAATTTTCTGTGGATGGTTCCAAAATGAGAATTAACGAAGAGCCAACATGAAGAATAATATAAAATGAGATAACCTTTTGACACACTTGAAATGTGCTAGCAAGAGAAAGCAAGTGGCTTTGCCATTTTGAAACTTTCTTTCCATTGCTGCATCATGTCTTTGAAACACGAGGAGAGAGCAAAAAGGAATACCCAAATATCTTACAAATTTCAATAGGCCATTTTTTTCATTTAGACATTTGTTCTCCCTAAATTTCTCATAAAATTTTAAGCAACTACCATAAAGTTATTCCAAAAAAATACAAAACTACTAGCTATATCTACTCGTGGAAACTTTAAAAAACACTTAAACACCATATATCATTCAAAATCCTTAAGATGAGACACATTTGACTATACAAACCCTTGGACCCATACTCTACCTTTAAGGAGGCCCAAGCAAACTTAACTATAAATTCTATAGGGTAATGGTTAGGAAGATTGAAAGCTAAGAATTTAACCACATTGTTATCTGCATAAGGAGGGAGCTCTTCCTATTGACCAAGATTTTTCTAATCTATAATAAATCCTATTCTTCCCTTCCTCGTTATTACCTCAAGTATACCAAATCCCTCTACTATACTTCTTCCATTTTCACAAAAAAATAGTCAAATTCAAGTTCCTCTCCAACTAACACTTGTAGAGAAATCATTGTCTTTCCATTCAAAATGCAAGCCTCCCAATTTGTCCTCTTTATCTTCAACCACGTTAAAATTATCCCCTCTGATCCAAGGAACATTTTGAGGTATTTTTCCATCCACTCCTGTAATCTATTTCTATCATTGTAATCATTAGGAGCATACACATACCACAAGATAAATATCACATTTCCAATATCAAGAGAATACAAGAGATCCTATTACAAGGAGAGCAACATTACAACTAGATAGCTAGACCATTTTTAATAGTTTAGGACCCACTCCATATTATGCCCAATCAACTTAAACTTTTGAAAAAAATAGACAAACAAACCCCTTTCTAGCATTTCTAAAATTCTTCAAAACAACTTGCACATTTTATAATAGAATACCCATCTTTACGGGTCCTTTTGTGTCACCGACACTTATGGTGCCCGTTGGGTTAATTGGGAGAGTATACTTAATTTTATTGGGGCTAGTTCCTTACTAAAGGCTGACTTACCCTATGTCATATATTGATAGGTGTGTTTTGTGCATCTATATAAATGATTCCTACCACCAATTCAATCGTTCATTATTAGATTTATTTTATTCAAAAGTTCTTAGGTGCCCTTCAACACCACCAAGATATGTTGTCATTCCTTTGTGTATGATTTATTTATGGCAAATGTTTAATAATTATAATATGATACCAACATTGAAGGCGTAAATCATTGGATTAGTGTCATCTCAAAGCTAATTGGACCAGGAGTAATAAAACATTCTGAAAGGTAAAGATCACAAATTTGAGCATCCTAAGGAATAACTTATTTTGAAGTGGAAGTAAGAGGTTGATGGTTGACAAAGAGAAGCCATGAAGCTTATCCAGATCAAGACAACATCAGAAAAGGTTTTGAAGACAAAGGTATAAATTTGGCCATCCAAAATTAAGGATTTTGCATAAAAGTAAAGCCAAGTTTAAGCTAAAAAATTATAATATAAAATAATATTTTTTAAAGATCTAACTTCTTCGATGGATTCATCTCAAAAATTGAGGGGGGCACCAAATTTGTACTTTTTGAGAATTTTTTGTTTTGAGCCATCAAAATAACCCAAGTTTTAGGAGGTTAGCCCCTGTTTATGTCAGCTAGAAAATAAGGGAAGGGTGTGACATGGAATATCATGGGTAAAACTGTAGAGAGGGAAGAGGTAGGGGTGTACCCTGACCAACCACCATAAGAGAGCATAATATTCCACCCCACATCCAATCCAAATTTGAGTGGGGTGAAATCCAAAATTACAATTCACTGTTGGGTGACCAAAAAAATTCAGACCTGCCACATTAGCAAAAATGTCATGCCATGAGGGTGACGTCAACAATTTTTTTTTAGCTAATACATGTCGTGATATGATTGGTGGAAGAGGTATTTATAGGAAAAAATTTCCAAATTTTGGAAAATCAGTAACCAATAAGTGGGACTTCAAGGTATGATTTTTTTTTTTAATTTCCATTTTTGGAGGGAAAAGGAAAGAAAATGATAAAGGCCATATCTTTGCCAATGAAGTCCATGGTTTGAATTATTTATATTACCAGAAATATCTATCAAAACATAATGCTATAATGGTATTATTATGTGGATTGGAATATTTTTGAAAAGGCTATAGTGTGTTAGGGAATGGAGCCAAGAATTCCAATTCATGCCTCATTGGGTTTAATTATTGGATTTAGGCATAAGAAATGAAATTTTTATTAATGGCCAAATGATTGTGGTGCATCTTAGATGAAACCTAAGATCAACTACAAGAAGTTAAGGTGGAACGATATAAAAATCATCAAGACATGAAAAGAGTGATGATAGTCATTAATGTGGCACCCAAGTTATGCTTTCACATACTGAATAAGAATTCTCCTCAAGAAGTATGGAATGCATATGAAAAACCCTTCATTACACCTAATGAGAGTTTTGTATTCAAACTTGAGAGAGAATTGATCATACTCAATCTAGTCAAGTATGACAAGATTTAAGATTACATATCAAAGATAAAAGATATCCAATTCAAGCTCAGAGAATGTTGGGTTGAATTTTACAAGGATCAACATCTTGTGGACATTGTAATGGATAACATGAAATCACCTTATGATTCATTTTTATCATCTTAAACATCCAACATGGTTATGTTTAAGGGAAAATATAAATTAAAATTTGATAAAATTTTATAAATTCTAATCATGAAGCAATATAAACTCATTCGACTAGGAAAGATCAGCCTAAGAAACAAGCTCATGTGAGAAAAAGTGACAAGGGTGTAAATTGGAAGAATGGAGAATACCTAGAAAGGAGGATCAATAAATGACTATAAAATAGGAGACAATCAAGATAAAGAGGAACAATCAAATAATAATCTTCATAAAGGAAAAAAAATAGAGTACTTATACCATGGGAAACTTGAGAACAAGATCCATCAATGTGATCAAAATAGGAAAGATGAGGAACAAGAGCTTAAAGGGACTCAAGAAATAGAAGGCAAATAATATTTGGGAAAATAATGATAAATAAGAAGAAAACCAAGGTGGAAATAATTCCCTCATTGATAACACTTCCCTACATGCTACCACATTTAGAAGCACATGGATCCTTGAATCTAGCTATACTCACCATGATTCGCACCACAGGGCCCAGGATTGAGTGTGTAGGACATAACCGAGTTTGGTTGTGAAAAATGAATGCACAGTGATGTATTTAATCTGAATAAACAAAACACATTCAATGGAGTGGAAGTCTTACTTACAAGAAATGCAACTTATATTCATAATTGAAAGAATAGGGAAACATAGTCTAATGTCTATAGTACATGTATACAAAGTAGATGTGTGGTACAAGCTATCTGTGTTATGACTATGTATTGCATTGACCAGACTCTTGAGGGTTCCATTATTTGTGATCAAATGCATATGTTACATATTTAACATGCATAATACAAGAGTAGTGATAAATGCTATGCGGTTATCAATGAGGATGTTGGTAACGTGTCAGTCCTGCTGGATGTGGTAGTTGGTAATAAATTTTATAGTTAATGTATAGGGTATTTATAACCACTTCCAATCCCAATATCCTTTCTTGGTAGCAATGAATATTTGGGAGATTTAAATTAGCCATGTGGTCGGGGCTTGTTGACACATGGTTTTGCTATTGTGGGGCCCAAAAGAGCAAGCAAGTCTATGAATAAGTGCTAGTGAGGTGAGTAGGACTATGAGTTATGAGGTGCACACATTGTAATATGAGGAGATCAATGCATGAAAGTCTAAAAAAATGTGTGAGACTTATGCATAAGGTTGTCAACAAACCTCGAGAAAAGGAGTGCACATGATTGTGTGAGAGGTGTGATCTATGTGCATTATAAATAATGAGGAGTGTGTTTAGATACAAAGTGGATACACATAGACCATTTGCCCTTTATTGAAGAGAAATGGTCTCCATTGCATCGATGCTCAATTAATGGAACTACACTTGAAGTTGTTGAGAAGTGTACCACTTAGATTGATTAGCATATCATCCAACCTTGACCACTCAAAAAATTTGATTGTGACATGGCAGGTGCATGTGTCTGTCACTTCAATGATCTAATCCTTTTCTGTAGGGCATAAGTGTTCAAGTTCTAAATCATAAGGATGTTGTGTCATTTTTGGATCAAGAAGTGGCAAAGTGTAAGGCTTGAGAATTTATACATTGAATATTTGGTGTGTGCCCAAGTACAAAGGCAGATCAAAAACAAAGGCATTCTCATTAGCTAAGTGCATAATGGTGTAAGGACCATAGCGTAGAGGCTTGATCTTATGGTGTGGATTTTTTAAAGCATTCTTTTTGAAGGTGTAACCAAACTTTATCACCAACTTGGAATGCATGAGGTGTGTGATGTGTATCATGGCACTCCTTGTACTTTGATTGGGTGTGAGAGAGGATATATTGAACCTATTGATGAATAGACTAGATGTGTCACATAAACTTCTCAACTTTGTTCACTTCTCATTCTTGTGTATGTGACTCAGTGCTGGATGGTACGTAGTAGGATATGTCTAAAGGAGCCGAAGGTTGAAACCCAAGACATGTCTAGAATGGACTATGACCCATGAGATATAAAGGGATCTATTGTAGGTGTGTTGAATGTACAAGAGATTATCAATTTAAGTGAGAGTATGTGTGTGGTTGTACATTTGTAAAAGATGAACAAGTGTGCAATTGACCCCTTCAATTTTCCCATTTGTCTGAGGATGAAAGGCCATCGATAGATCCAACTACATACCCATAAAATCCCATAATGCTTGCCAAAAATGACTTAAAAAGCATGGATCTTGATCGAAGATGATGGATGTTGGAAGCCCAAAATAAACCCAAACATGGATGAATAAAGATTGTGTAGTGCCAACTACATTAATATCCTTATTACATGCGACCATGATAGCCATCTTGGAGAATCTATCCACTATAATGAACATAATGTCATGTTTTCATATCATCATAGGTAACCCAATCATGTAATCCATGCTGATAGATTCCCATGGTCTAGATGGAACCAGTGGAGGTGTGTAAAGTCCTAGCTTCCTATTTGTGGGCTTGGCAATGCAATAAGGAATGCAAGACTTAATGTGACATTCCACGTCTATGCACATGTGAGACCATTAGAAGTGCAACTACAATGAGTCTAGAGTATTTATCATGCTGAAGTGTCTTGAGGTCTTAGCATAGTGTGCCTCCCAGATGAGTTGTTGGCAAGGTGCACCATTAGGAACACAAATATGTCCAAGCTTGAAGAGAAGCTGGTCAAACAAGTAAAACTCTTAAACTTGTTTACCTTGCACTAGGATGGTGTAAGTCATTACAAAGTCTTGGTTAGCTGAGTAGAGAGGTACCCAGTCTATGAAGTTGAGCCCATACATGTCCAACTTAATGACGAGTGCATGAACCAATGATCGGCTAAGGAAATATGTTGCCTTGTTGTCCTTCCCTTTCTTATGCTTGATAATGAAATGGAACTGCTACAAGGAAGTCATCCATTTCATGTGCTGTGCATTCTCCAACTTGCTCTACATTTACATAAACTGAAGTGGCTTGTGATCTAAATGAATACCTATCTCCTTCCCTAGATTATAGTTTTGCCATTATTTAATTACTTGAACAATAAAATATAGTTATTTATTATAGGTGGAATACCTTTGCACTATGTCATTGAATGTCTCTAAGTGGTATGCAATTGGATGGCCATGTTGCATGAACACTGCATTGAGTGTGTAGTCAAACACATCAGTGTGAATTTTGAAGGAATGCATAATGTTGGGCATTAAAAGAATAGGAGCTATGCATAGGCATTGCTTGAGTGCATGATAGTATATGCAAAGTCATTAGAACCCATTCCTCTTAAATGTGAGGACTATCAAACTACCACAAGGTGAAGAGCTAGGCCTTATCTTTCCTTGATTAATGAACTCTTGTATCTGGCATTAGATTTCATCATTCTCCCAAAATGATCTATGATATAGGGGATATTCATAAGATGGGATCCAAGGACAAAATCAATGTGGTGTTTTACTATGTAGTGTGTTGGAGGGCCTTTAGGTTTTATGAAGAGTTCACTTTACTAATTTAGTAAATTATTGAGTTATTACTATTACAATGATGTGTGAGTGATCTACACTGCTAGTGTGTGCTTTGTCATCTACTACATAGGTGTGTTAGGGCAAACCATGAGCAACATAAAATTCTATGCATTTGAGACAATCTTGAGACATTGCTTAGCATATACCAAGGTGACTTTGGTCATGGGTGCCGACTCAAATAAGTGGTAACAACAATATTACATATGAATAGTCTAATTTTGTGGCTTATCTTGATATATAGATTCATGGTTGTATAAGCACGGTCTTCCCATCAAGATGTCATAGACCTCTAGAGGTGAAATGTCACATGTGATGTTATCCTCCATAGGCTTAACGTTTTACTAAAAATTACACTATATCCAAACCTATATATCTTCCCCTACTTTAACCACCCCATAGAATATGGCTTAGGGTGCGTAGTAGTGGTAAGACCAATGCATTGAGTCATTAATTGTAATGATGTCTTATGACTACCACTATCGATGATGATGTGGAGAGGCTGACCCTTCACCCAAAACTTAGTGTGGAAGAGATGTTTGTGTTCTTCATATATGTTAGTCATAGTGGTGATGGTACTTAGACAAGAGGCATATAGATTGGTGCTATCCATAGGTGGGGTTTCTAATGTGGACTGTGTGAGTAAGGATTGTTGTGCTTGACATTCAGAATCATCGTGGGTCAATGAGTGATGGTGATGAAACCACTTATCACTAAAATTATTCTTGCCTTTTTCAAAAGCAAAAAGCATAAAAACCTTTGAGTGTGGCGTAATATTCTGAGGCTACTCACTTTTATGATAGGGGTAATGTTTCTATGTAAGGGGTTGTATTGTGGAGTTATGTGAGGGTTGGGCCTTGCATACTATGTTGGATGAAAAGGTGGTACATTGCTTCATCTTTTCCTTGGATTTGATCTTGATGGTGTTACAATATGCTTGTCCTAAAGTGTCAGAAGTTAAAAACTCTAACTTTGCATGGATATAAGGTGAGAGTCTATTGATGTACTTCAACACCCAATATTTTTTGCTCAAGTTCTCTTAGAGGCACACATATTAGTCATGGAATATGTTGATGTAGTCTTCCATTGACTGATCCTTGTGCTAACATAGTTGTTTGAACTTGATTTATTCATCTTAAAATTATTAGAGGGGGTAGTATTCTTCTTTTAGTGTATTGAAAAAAGTCTTCCATGATTCGATTGGAACACACTCTTGCACACACTGTGCACTGAAGCTTTTCTAATAGTGAACAAATAGAATGGACATTTAGTACTATAAAGGTGATCTCCTCATCATCAATGAAATAGTTGACTGATAAATATGCCTCAATTTTTCAAATATAAGCATCCACTACTTTGGCATTGATCTTGCCTTCAAATACAGGGATGTCGAGATTGACTTGTACTTTGAAGGGTGTTTGTTATTAAAATTATTATGGAACATGCTATTGAGATGAAGAGGAGGGTGTCAGGTAGGAGGGTGTCAGGTTGAGCTACATCATTAACTCATGAAACTAAACAAAAAATTTAGTGTGTTGTGCCTCTTGTGCATTGGTGATGAGCCTTCAAATTTTTGGGGTTGCCTCAAGATGTTTTTGGACATAAACCATCTTGCTCTTGCTATGACATTCTTCTAAGATATCTAAAATTGAATTGATTATTAAACCTTCTCTCTCATTGTACTCTTGTGGTTACATGTATAGAAAATATGAGAGTGAAGCTTTGATACTAATTTACTAACTAAGCTTTATATCTTTAATACCAATGATTTGCACCATGAGGCCCAAGACTGAATGTGTAGGGGAAAAATGAGTTTGGTTGTGTAGAGTGAATGTGTAGTGATGTATTCAGATGGAATAAACAAAATGAATTCATTTAAGTGGAAGTATTACTTGTAGGAAAGGAAATTTATATTCACAAATGAAAGAATAGGGAAATAAAGTATAATGTTTATAATACGTGTATACAAAGTAGATGCACGTAACAAACCATTTGTGTTACAACTATGTATTGCATCAACCAAACTCTTGAGGGTTTCGTTGTCTATGATCAAATGCATATTTTACATATTTAACTTGCATAATGTAATAAAATACTATGCGATTACTGATGAGGATTTTAGTCCTATTAGATGTGGTAGTTGGTAATTGAATAAACATTTAATGTCTAGGCTATATCCAACCAATTCCAATCCCAAGATCATTTCTTAGAAGAAATGGATAGTTGGGAAATTTAAATTAGCCATGCAATCGAGGCTTTATGACACATGGTTGTGCTATAATGGGTCCAAAAGGATCAAACAAGTTTGAAAATAAGTGATAGTGAGGAAAGAAGGACTGCTAGTTGTGAGGTGTGCAGGGTGTGATCTAAGGAGATCAATGCATGAAAGTTTATGAGCATGTGCATAAGGTTGTCATCAAACTTTAGGAAAAGGAATGCACATGATTGCATAAGAAGTGTGATATCTTCATAGTATAAAAATGAGGAGTGTGTTCAGCTATGCAATGGCTATGTACGGATCACACCACACAGCTAAAGATGTTGACTCTATTCTCTTTTCTTCTTTTTGTGTGAAAAATGACAATTTTTTTATATATAGATGCTGAACCTATATATCAAACATGATACTAAGGTATAATTTTGGCATGAGAAGTTTGTTCTCAAATATTTTAACAATAATTTTTGAGTTATTACATTAGTGGTGCTTGAAAAAAGTGATAAGTCCTACACATTTACATGATTTGGGGAGATAAGATATCATGTTTACTTTACTCAAATTACAAGGGATGATAGTGATAGTCATATCCAAAATAAAACATCTTATAGCATAGTATAATTTGAAATATTTCACATTATACATGTATAATTATTTTGTTACTATTACATTGGATGCTTATCATTATTTCTACTTATTAACATTGGATGCCTAGATTCTTCTATCCACATATATATGTTTGTTGATTTTGTTATGTTTCTCAACTACCTTGGTATGATTATTATGAAATAACATTATTGTTTCTTATCATATTTATGTATATACATGCTAAAGGATTCAAGATTAGATGATACATGCTTATATCACCTTGTTGGTTATTATTGTGGATATAACACTTATTGTGGATGTGTGGTTGTGACTTGGTTTATCTAGTTGATTAACTTACATGACCTAGATGCATGTGAATATAAATGCACCATGAATTACAATGAATTTTATTTCATTGATATTGGATATTGATCACATAAAATTATGTTGATATGATTTTTACAAGATGTATAATTTTTTAACATTGAGACTTTTTACTCGTGATTGGTTAGATATATTATGTTGGCTATAAGATTGTTGGGAATATTATTATTGGTTAGTGACATTGATATTGGATCCATACATGAACTTGTTGATGGTTGATTTTACATTTGTATGTAATAATTACATGCTACGTGGCTAATTAGATTTATACATATATTGGATGTATTTGACATGTCGATTGTGATCTAAATCCTAGGAGGTCTTGGGGACATCACTCAAAATGAGGTTTTAGATGGGTTATATGTGTATGAAGAATACATATTTAATAATATGGACAATAGAAAATGTAATAGAAAAAAAAACTATATTAATTTGTGCATTCTGTATATGGCATATTCTTGAGAAAGATGAATGGTTGTCTACATTACTACAATATGTTTCCTATTTGATTCTATAAATATGTATGCATATATTATAATTATATAAGGTTAAAGAAACATAATGGAATTTGAGCCATTTTGGATTCTATATGGCACTAACATGGGCATGGTATACTAACAAATGTTTTGGCATAACATGAGCTCTATAAATTTCACTTGGCATGGTAAGATGAGGTGTGAAGTGTCTAGGTGGGAAATGTGATTTTTGGATGTTCTACATAAGAAATGAATTGCATGAAATTTATATGCATGCTTCATGGTTGGTTAATGTTGTGTACAAGTTTCATGAATGACACATGATAGAGCAGTGTTGTGTAAGATACATAGAGTGTGCAGAGGTTATGCTATGTAGAACATGGATTTGTGTTGAATGACATTAAGCCTGATCATCCAAAATTTATCACAAGGAATTTTACTATGAAAGGGAAAATTTCCCATCAACCCTACAAGGGCTAAGCCTTTGACACTTATGCGATTTGTGCCTATCGAGGAAGTGCACAATATGGTATTTTGAGTTGTGTGGCATGTTTCCTAGCACTACCAAAAGGTGCATGATGTTGAGAGCTGCATGAAGGTACTAAAATTTTAGAGATACATATAGGTGAACAAGTAAATAAGGAACCCAATGTAATAACACGTCTACATTGATGTACACATATCATTCACCTTTTATTGAGAAGTAATGGTCTTGATTGCATTATGTTTAGGAAATAATTATGGCATATTGGGTTATAACTAATATAAGGTGAGCCATTTTCCTTGGGGATTGTTTTTAATTAATATGAAAAACTATGCATACCAAATTTAACCAATCACAAATCTACATGGTTTCCGTAATTTGATTTATTTATATTGGTTGATGTTGTGCTACTACGGATGGTGAATGTGACACAATCCTCTTAGAAGTTTAGGTGAAATGATTATAGTGTGGAATCACTTCAAGGATCCAATATCTATTACTTCTCACACATATGATGCTACTATGAGGATTAAATATGTACACACCAAGGTGGTTATATATGTATGAATGCCCAAGGGTTATATCAAAAACATCATTTGGCACTACATAAAAAACTAACTCCTCTATTAAAGGATGGATATCAAATTAAAAACAACATTGGTGAGTGATACCTTAGGTGTTTTAGGAACTGATCGATCCCAATCTATAAGGATATGATTAAGGCATAGTTGGAAGTTTTAATAGCTTGGTAGTTTCTTTAAAGATGAGATTATTCATGTTACTACCATTGATCAAAAAATCTCGTGCTTACCCTTTCACCCACATTTGTGAATGGAATAAGCATTGTGATTCAACATCTTATGTTTTTGGTGTGGTTATTGCGTTGAGACTAGTAGATTTCTAATAATGTGTTTTTTGATTTTAGAAATAACTAAAATTTTGGACCCTCTACTTCTGTGTTTACAAGTAATATTTTTTATGCATGCCACTATGATTTGGAGTGGATGCTAGTTTTGTGTTTTCCACACCATTTACCTATCCTAGATGGTTTAAAATTATATGAATAAGGTGTCTATTTTGGCGCAAAAGTTACTTCCCACTTTCCCTTCATCTTGGGCTCCTCTTTAATGATTATTGCATAGTGATAAGATTCTCTCATTGTCTTGAGCATAGATATATTTTATAGACACCCAAATTTAGTTTTAGACACTTTGAAACATTAAATTAGGCACATAAGTGACATAATTTGACTCTTGATAATTATCAAACTCTTTTGATGCACATTTCTTCCTTATATTTGACCAAATTCATCTATTATTGCCTAAGGTTTATTTGTATATTGACTTTTTGATCACTTTGGGTCAATGATAATATATCCATTCAATATATAACATTTGAGAACCTATAAAAATACTATTTACTTACTTTTTTATGACTCTGAATACTCCTAGAAAGGCTAAAACACTATTAGGATTTTTTAGCCTAGGACAATGGTGATAAAACCTGAATTTACTAGCTATCGATAGTGTCCTCTTCATGTATAAATTAAAATTTTAAGTATGATAACATTAATTAAGTCATCCTAAAAATGTTTCATGGGTTAACTATGGAGGGGAATTGATGAAGGGTCATATATAAATACAAATCATCCCTAAGGTTATCACAAACATGGCAATCAATTTGCACTCTCTTGAGACATTATCACAAAAGCATACACATATAAAAACCCCTCAAATAAGTAGCCATATATCCAAGTCTAAATACACAAAATTCAAATTTTCATGGTGTTAAGTGTCAAAGATCAAAACATTACATTGCATTATATATTGTTCATGATGTTGTACATAAACACATAAGTGGAAGAACTATATGTGATTTGACCCCTCTTTGGAGTATTAGAACATAGAAAAATCATTAATCACTTAATGTGAAGTGGTTGAGGTTGTTGAGCCTAAAGAGTTGACCCATTTTTCAAATCATCTTGTGGTAGAAAGTGCAACTAGGTTGGGATGAAAGGATAAAAAACAAGCATCATTGCACAAGTTTGAAGGGTACATTTACATAACAACCTAATTCTAGACACATGTTAAGGTATCTTAGAATTCTCTTGCCCTAAAACCATAAAGGATAGTATAATAAAACTAAGGAAACCATGATTATACCACAAGGGTTTGAATTTTAGCATATGTTTCCATGTAGCTCCTCATAACCTGTTGGCCAAAATTGGCCTACATATGAAACTTTTGCTTAGATGGATCAGGGCACTCTCTTAGACCATTCAGTGACCTTTTGCCTTCATGATATGAAGATGCTATAGGATACTTTGAGGATGTCCCAAGATGCTCCAAAAATGTCCCAAGATGCTCTGAATATGCTACAGGCTGCTTCCAAGATGCTCTGAAGAAGATGCAGTCCTAATATAGTGGATGATCCAATGGTGGAAAGAGAAGACCAGATTCATGACCCTACACAGTGTTATCAAAATTATTGGGTGCCTTCCCCATCCTATTTTAGGCCTCTAAAATCAGGTTTTGATGAGAAGAACCTCTCCAAGAAAAAATTAGTGTTTTGTCTCTCCTAGCTCAAAAACATCACCTACAACCAACTCAAGTGCCTTAAAAGCCAAGTGAGAGACATTAGATTATGAGGCAAGTAGTTGGGCACCATTAAAGTGATGATGATAAAGATGAGGTACATAATAGATGTTCAAAGTTTGGAATAAATTGGGAGAGGCATTTACCAATTTCACCTATAACCAATACCCCAAATCTACACCTACAACCATCCAAATGGCAATTTAATTGAGTCATTCAATCATTTGACCTAAAGTGCAAATTAAGACCTTTCTATTCAAGGTTAATTTTTTGAGGTATCCTTTTCAATTCAAGTAACAAATGGACATATCCAACCCTTCATCAAGACCACTTAAGTAATGCCAACTCATGAAGATACAATACACAATTAACTTTTGAAGGTTTTTGAAGTTTTGAGGCCCCTACACATGGAGTCAAGACCTCAAATTTAGTACAGAGGGTATTTGTGACATATTAAAGCCCATATATGATTTTTATTTGGAGTTAAAAACAAATTATATACCCATTATTTTGTTACAGACCTGAACCACTCTCCAAGTCATTCACATATGCAACGATTGATAATCTTTGAGAAATTTGTGATTTTGGAGCCTCTATAGGAGGAATTAGGTTCTCATTTTTGGTACGTATGATCATGGTGAGTATATAAATATTAATATTGCATACTTAATAACACATAAATAGTGTAAGCATATGATTTTTTGTTACAGACCTCTTGCAATCATAAATAGTCATAAAACTAGGCAGGCAACTAGCTAGTTTTATAAAAAATGAATTTTGGGGCATCTAGAGGTACAATCAAGTTCTAAAATTTGGTAAAATTTATGGTAATGAGTGGTTTTATCTATTATAATATTTTTTTTGTCACAATAATAGTGTAAATATCTATTTTTTTGTCATAGTCCTATGCCTGTCTGTTGACATTCAACATGGAGCTAGGCAAACTTCTAGAAGGGATTTAAGGTATGAAGGATGGTTTGAACCTCATGCGAGTGTTTTTGAGGAAAATGAGGGTTATTTAAATTATTATAAAATCTGGTAATAGTGATAAAATTCATAATTTCAAGGCTAAACATGAATAAGGGCAAATTTGTAAAATTCAGGATTTTGGCATCCAAGTGGAAATAGTTAGAAAAAAGCATTTTTAATATGTTTAAAGGGTTGGATGATGAAATATAATACTTTTAATAGTTTTTGGGTAACTAATGGTCCTAATTAAAAAATAATTAAGTCTTGGTACCTCATAAAACTTAAGAAAATGGCAAAACTTAGAGCTACACACGTTCAAAAATTTAACAAGGCAGGTTGAGGCAACCCAAAAAGACACATTTTTTGAGTTATACTAAATGAAATGAATTTAAAATTTATATGGAGGTCTGTTTTTTTGTTCTTTAATTTTTAAAATTGGTATCATACACCTAATATAATTCAAGAGAAAAAACCAAGTTTTCATATCTCCATTAATGGAGTTCGTGCTCAAAACTAGGTCTAAAAGAGCCTTTAGTAGAGGTCAAAAGGAGGATTTATGTATGGAAAAGTGATCAAGAATTTGTATAAGATACAAAATAATGATTTTATTGAGTTTTAAAATGAAATAAATACTCCAAGTGGCTCAAATTATCAAAGAGAGCTCCTAGACCTGCATAAGCCTAGAAGGTTGCAAACTTTCCTGAGCTAATTTAAAGAGTTTACAAGTGAATCATAGGTTGATAATGGTATAAAATGAAGGGTAGGACACAAAATAATAATAATGAGTATAAAATAATCTCATTAAATCTACAAATCACCATGGAGAGGCCTAAAACTATTACAAGCTACCAAAGAGCATGTTTTGCCCAGTTTTGAGTTTTTAAGCTCGTAGGTCCATGAAATGACCTGGAATCACTTGGAAACCACATGGAAAGTGTAGGAGAATATATAAATATAATTTTGACCTATTTTTAAGAATAAATTATCATTTTTTGGTGCTTAGGAGGCCCAAAATGGTCTTGGGAGTAGGTTCTTACACAACTGGTTAAAAATGGCTCAAGCTTGGAGCCCTCCATCAATGGAGTCAAAGGGTTTTGTAGGTTTGATGGTGTATTTTTTAGGTTGAGGAAGAAAACATGAGTTGATAACAAAAGATAACATAAAAAATTAAACACTAAAACTTAACCTTTAGGGTCAGTTGTAAGTATAAAGTGCCAAGATGACTAACCATCATGTCAAGTGACTTCTAGAAGCCAAGTGGAATAGGGCGTAGAAGTGCAAGTGGAGAAGATATTTGGGGAGTTGAGGAGTATTTATGGGGTAATTAAGTAAGTATATATATATATATATATATATATATATATATACTTTTTTTTTAATATATTTTTTAAAGCATTAATTGGAACATTAAATGAGATTTATAGTCTTTGAATACTTTTTTCAAAGCTAGTAGAGTGCGACATCATCTTACTCAAGGACTTTTAGTCTTCTAGTACCTTTTTAAGCCAATGTGAAGGATTGAAGACCATTTATACCTATGTAGGTTAATTTTTTGAGTGAATATTAGTGATTAATTAATCTAAATGTGGTTGAGACTCCATGTAAGGTGGTTGAGCTTCATTTATTGAATTTTGAGAGCTTGCTTATCCTCTCTCTCTTCCCTTTTCTCCTATATCTCCCATTTCTTACCCATTTGTAATATATACTCTCATTTGAAAATGAAAAATCCTATAATTTTTTTAATAACTACATTGTTAAGTAATAAGACTATTATTTCACATATCTCTTTACCTTTAACTTGTGCTTAGTAAGCTTGTGCATGATGGCTTTGTGAAGAAGTGCTCTTCCATGGTTATTGTCCTTATTTATTGCCTATTTTTAGGTGTTTTAAAGATATTTTGAAGTCTGAAATTGTGATTTTATACCATTAATGGATGCGTAGTATGAGTTTTAGAACCCCTCTTTACTTCATCTCTTGCTTAGTGAGCCCAGTTTAGAAAATATTGATGCAAATTGGCTAGTTTGGGAGATTGTGTGAGCAAAGATTATCTTTATGCTAAATTAGTGATTGTTTAAAGCTTATTAGAGTGTTATTTTATTTGGTGCATCACACTTTTAGTGCTCTTAGTCACCCCATACCCCCTTTTTATCCCTTTTCCAAGCAGAAATATTAGTTTAGGTGATCTACCAAAATGAAGTCAGCATTCTCTAGAGGTTTAACCTCATTAAAAGATACCCACATCTTGAGGTTGATCTAATATTGTAGCTAGGAGTGAGAGAGATTTAATAGCCCTCTCACAGGGTGCAATTATATGCTACAATAGAACCCAAACATTACTAACAAACTTGGTGATAATTTTCTAAGCATTTCTAGATCCTGTGACAACCTCTACGACTAATAAAAAGAAAAGAAAATATAGGTACATCTCTTCCCTCTTTTTCATAAATTCCAAAAATAGTAAGTGAAATATAAATCTACCTTTTACATTCATATTTGTATGGTTAATGCCTTGTTTTACACAATTTGAATTTATATAATTATATCTTATTTGGATTGTTTTAATCACTAAATAAATATTTTTTTAGGTGAAATCGAATATTGTCTTGAGCACAAAAAATCCTCGGTTTATAAAATAGGGTTTCTTATTCTTATATGGTTTTAGATTTATATTTAATTAGGGTCTAATTTGCATATTTCATTTTTGATTTTCCCTTTGTAGGTCTCTATTTGTTTTAAGGTTTCAATTATTTATATATGATCTTTATAAACCTTATATCTATAGATTTGACCTTATCCTAGGATTAGGTCTTATGATTGTGTTCATTTTCATCGTAGGATTTGTAAAAATTTCCATACATGTGTATCCTTGAAACCCTACTATGACTGATCTTATGGACTCCTTGTTTTCTACTCATGTTATGCCTTTTGATTATACTAATGAGTAGACAAATATGGATGCAAATACTCATGTTTATTTGAATAATGATATTTATTGTGTGAATGATGATTATGTTTGTGTGAATGAAGGTAATAACTATGTTTATTATGATTATATGCATGATGATGTGGAGGATTGGTATGGTAGTGATGTATCTTTGTATAATGGTAGTGAAGGAGAAGTAGGTCAATTTAATGTTATAATTCAAGAGGTAAGTTCTATTTCCTATTCCATAGACATTTTCCATAGTAATGAAGTATAAAAATAATAAAGTAAAAATGAATTAACTAACACACTTATTGATACTACTAAGCTCAAAATTATGAAAGATGTTATAATTAAAAAAAGGGATATATGGTATACATGTTGCTTCTCAATATGTTATACCTTGAAATAATGTTTATAAATGTAATGATTCTTTTATTGACATGAAATGTGATGATAATTATCTATTTAAATGATATGTAATTATATTCATAAATTTAATGATTTTCTTATTGATGTGAAATGTGATGCTAATCCTTCTATTGATATAAAATGTTACATGAGAATGATTTTATTTACATGAAATGTGATGATATTTCATGCAATGATTCCTCTATTGATATGGAATGTGATAATGTTTATAATCAATTCAATGATATAAATTTTTGTGATGAATATTTTAATCCCATGTTTAAGATATATGGTGAGATGGAACCTATGAATGAATCCTTCCAATTTATAACTATGCCTACTAACCATATAGTGTCTCTGATGCACACAATAGGTAAACTTCCTAGTAAAGTTGTTTTTTTATCATTAGAATCCAAATCATATAATGTTAAGTTTGATGATAATGTCATACTATGATAACCTATAATGCGAATGATATTTAATCATACTTATCCAAAAGGATTCATTATGCCTACATTTATCGTAGTTGATGGACATGGAGATCCTCATGCCAACCTTGCACAAATTATCTATAATTTTGGAGAACATTCACATGATGGAAGGTATTATTAAAATTATTTCATCAAAATATAATAGGTAAAACCTTGGATTATTTATACAATCAACCTAGTGGATCTATAGCTTTATTTGTCAAACTAAAAGAGGAATTTTTATCTCAAGCTTTCTTTGTAAAACCAGAATAGGCTTTCCTATCTCATTTCAATAAGAACAAAGGTCCTAGATTAACATTGGAACATCTCCAAAGCCTTAAAAAAGGTCATGCTTAACCTATATAAGATTTTATTTTAAGGTTAAAAATACATTACTCTACGTAATAAATCAACCAACATATTTAGAAAGTAATTCATCTTTAGTAAAGGTCTCTTACATCCACTTAGGGAAAGAGCACTTTATAATGCTTATCATTATTTTTAGTGAGTCTACTTTGATGTTTATGATTATGAGTGTGATATTATACATGAACACACTTGTGCCTTTGATTTTAATAGTTCCCAAATGTCAATAACCTCAAATATCAAAATTGAATCTCCACCTAAGAAGGAGACTAAAAATAATATAATTAATAAGAATATGACTCACACGAGTCGTACTAATTCAATTGTGGATCAACCCATCCAATTTGATATATTTAAATATAGATCAAGGGATATTTTACTCACACTCCTTGATAATAAGCTGATCACATTAACTTTTGATCAACATTAGCCTACACATCATTTAACACGAGTGGGGGAAAAATCATTTTGTAACTATCATCGCATCAATGGGAACAAAGATAAAAATTTTGTGGACAAGGGTGTCATTACATTTTATAAATATAACAACACTCCCACAAGCTTAACTCATCCATAGTCTTTTATTTCATAATATGTGAATCCTGATGCATCCTAGGGAGTTCCTAAAAAAGGAACCAATGCTCATTTGAGTTATTATAAATGGTGAACATAGAAAGGGAATTGTCATTGGTGAAAAGGCTCAATACAATACATGTAAATTTGGTTTCCTTAAGGAAATAGGATACTATTAGATTAATTTACAACATATGTGCACCTATGAGGAATAAATAAGGAGTATACCATACCGATTTATTTTGGGCCTAATATAGTGGAGACATTATTATTTGTGAAGCATAATGTTCCAAAATTTAATATAATAATTAGAAAATCATGGTTAAATCAAATGAAATAAACAAAGGATAATATTAATAAGACTATTTCATTTGATTTTCAAGGTGGTTTGCTTACATTTAAAAGAGATATAAAATTTAAAAAGAATATTCCTACTATGAGTAAAATTATATCTTGAAGCATACAAGTATGTGTACCAAATAAAATCAAACAAAATACACATCAAGAAAATAAGAAAATAGTGATTACTCCTACTCCACATAAAGAGCAAGAAAATAAAGAATATTCAACTATTACCATTGTCCAAGTATCACTACATGCATTATCCCAAAAAAGTTTAACATAAATATCTAATGCAAATTCAATCATAAGTGTTCGCACAAGTTTAAAACCAAATGAATTTTTTTATAATTCACTTACTCATGAACTAGAGTTATTACCTCAACTCAAATTAATAAGTGAAGTGACATATTTTATATGCATGGTTAATTAGAAAATTCCAACCCATTTAATTTTTTTAATTGTGATGAGATCAGTTATTAGTTTGAACATAATATATTGTACATAACTTATTGATGTTTTCTTATTTGATCATCCTCTCTAAAGTTGATTTATTTATTTTATCTCTTTTTATATCTTGACGTACATGTGTACATGTGATTTTACATTGACCATTATTCTAGGACTTGACTTTGATTTGGTTATGATGTTTTCATTGGCCCTTGCCTTTTGATTATTTATATTGATCCATAAATACATGCTAGTTATCCTATGATGACACTTGATTTACAATATTCTAACCTTGGTGCACATTCATTGAGGCACACTACACCTTGATATGGAATACTACTTGCTTACCTCTCCATATTCACTAGCTATACTTTCTATTATTATGGCCTAAATTGAGCTTACATGAACATAAAAATTACATGTCTACATATTATGGATGTATAAATATAGAGTCATTCCCATTGGGGCATGTGTCTTCTTATCCCCATAAACTCTTTTGAGACATGATTTTGGAATCACATATATAGTGGGAACATATTGTTTGCCTTCACTTGCTTGAGACTTATTTGTTATTACACTTGGTGCACATTATGTGTTGACATATGCTAAAATTATTCTAATCTCTTCTATTATTTCACATTTTGTGTTGACATATGCTAAAAACTATTTTAATTTATTCTTTTATTGCATATTATGTGTTGACATATGCTAAAAACTATTTGAATCTCTTCTATTATTAAAATTTTCAAAGCCTTTAATCTTGACATTACTTGATTAGATAGAGGTGTTTAAACATTAAAAAAAAAACCAAAAAATTAAAAAATTTAGAAATATATTAAAAAAACTTGATTATTAAAAGAATACAAAATGAAGACCTATGCATGACATGTTTTTATAGTATACATGATTGATTGATGTTGTTTACCATATACATGGTCAATTATGTATCCATTTTTTATGCACATACTTTTCACGATATACATGAGTGGAATGTAGGACTTAAAATTTAAATATGGTTATAGATTTGTGGCATTCATTACACCCAAGGGATATCTTTCTACATTGGGGGCATGCCTACATTAGGGGAATATTTACACACTTATAAGGTTCTATCTTTATATACTAATTCATTAATCATAGTAGATTATTGTGCATAGATTATTCTTGCTTATAATTTTTTCAATGTTATTTCCTATGGATATTATGTTTTGCTATATTAGATGATGATATTAATTGATTACATGGACTAAATTTGATTACTAAATGTGTTGTTGATGTTAATCATTATTATATTGTGTGATCATTGATGTGTGATATATTACATTTTACATGAGTGCATTGATTGTGTTTTATCATGTCACACATCAATTTTAGACTCTAGTCCATGTCATGGCCATGTTTTTTGTGTTGATTTAGAGTACAATCAGAGTTGAGTAATGTATTGAGTACTTATGTGCTTCATTATCATGATATTGTGTGTGTGTGTGTGTGTGTGTGTGGATAATATATTATTCTTTTGATATTGGTGTCATGATTGATATCACACATTATTATATTGTATGTGATGCCATGATTTATATCATTGATATACCATATTGATTATTATTGCATGCCTAATAATTATATCTACTTGACATGACACTTGTATGCTCATTTCCTTGGATTAAATGTTTCACATGTGATTGAATGATAAAATATTTATATGATGACATATATTATCATGTTTTTAGAAAAAATTTACATGATTAAATTTTTATATATAATACATAACTCTTTCTTTTGAGATGAATGACTCTCATACTTCATCATTCATATCAAAAGGGGGCATCTAGTGAGTCTGTCTTAGAGATTCAGGTTATGACATACATATGGTTCATATTTTTGGTTAAATTATGTAATTTAAATGGGATAGAATGATAATATTGAGGCATATGTGGGTCATTCTACATGATTGTGAGTAACAATAGGGATATTATATGGCATTCTAAGATATATTTGATGGGTTAGATTGAGCATATTGACAGATAAATGATGGAATTATATATCAATTTGAGGTAAAAATGTATCATATTTAGGACATAAATGTTGTTCATGCAAATAATTTTCTATTTATATGATTGTGTATTGATGGAAAATAATGCTACGACATAAGCACTTTGAATCCAAATCCATATGCAATGGTGGAATCAATGTTTAAATTTACATAAAAACTCATTTGAAGGTTCCAATTCGACATAAAAACATGTTTTGGGGTTACATTTTGACATAAAAACATGTTTTTTCTATTCCAAATTTGAATATGAACTTATTTTAGGGTTCTATAAAATAATTATGATAATATTTAGAGTAGTGTAGTTGAGGTTTCTACAACTCTCAACTTCTATAAATTCTCTATCTCTAATGGGGATTGAGGCATTTATAATCCTCAACTCATCATATTAATGGTTGTATCTCCCTGGGGGACCCGTGGCATTCTCTAAACAAATTCAACAAATTGAAACTTGGTTTGTGTACCCTCAGGTGTATTATTTCCTTGACTTTTTAATTTAAAATAATTCAATCATTTAGATTATTTTAGATTTCATATCATAAGTGGACATTGATATATACATGTTTACTTGTAGGTTATCATGGATCAAGCAATAAATTTGGGGCATACTTGTCAATGTCAAGTGTGAATAATCACATGTACCAAATTTATTCTTTTATCATTTTCATTCTAGCACTTTAAATACTAGACTAAAATGGGAGAAATTTTAGACACCTAAATTTGGTATTAAAATATTTTAAACATCAAATTTGGCACAAATTTGACTCTTAACACATATCAAATTCTTTTGACACACATTTCCTCCTTATATTGGACCATGTTCACCTGTTCTTGCTTAACGTTTCCTTATAAATTGAATTTATAATGACTTTGGGTCAATGATAATATGTCCATTAAATCCAAAGAATTTGAGAACCTAGAAAATTACTATTCACTTTCCCCTATACAACTCTCTAGATACTCCAAGAAAGGTAAAACACTATTAAGATTTTTTAGCCTAGGACATTAGTAGCAGATCCTAGACACTGTTGATTATTGATAGTGTTCTACTTTATAGTAGTGCCCTCTCCATGTATACATCCAAATCTTAAGTATGGGAAAAATCATTAGGTCGACCTATACATGTTTCAAGTCATATATAAATAAATCACTCATAAGATTATCAAAAACTTGGAAATCAGTTAGAACTCTCTTGAGGCATTATCACAAAGACATACATAAATAAAAACCACTCAAAGGAGTAGCCCTGGAGCCAAATCTAAATGCAAAAAAATTAGAGTCACATGATTCCAAGTGTTGAAGATAAAAACATTGCATTGCATTCTATATTTTTTATGATGTTGTGCATACACACACCTAAGTGGGAGAACTATGTGTGGTTTGAGCCTTATTTAGAGTTTTATAATGTAGGTAATTCTCTATCACTAGAAAATTCATTAATATAAAAATATGAATCTAACTAATCTAATAAACTATATTATGCACATGTATTTATTTTTCAGTCAAACATAAGAACATCTAGATTTACTTGAAACTTAGGAGGGACTCAACCACCAAAATATTTAACTAATTGTGGAGTCAATAAAACCTCCTATTTTAGGACTATAGTGAATTTGTTGGATGTAAATTTTGAAATCAAATGGTTAATATTTTAGTTGAGAGTTTTATGTAGATTTTATATATAAAGTCCAAGCAGCATGATCTTAGGAGTTGGTTATTTCTCTTTTGCTTCATTGGGATTTTGGTCTCTTGCTTAGGATAAAGAAGGGGATTGGGAAATGATAGGAGGATATAAATTTATTGACTTAAGGTAGGGTCACCTCTCTTGGTATCTATATCATTCCATGTTTTTTTGTGAAAGTGAGCTTCTCTTTTTATATTAAAATAATATTATTTCTAGTTGAATGTGAAGCTAATTTTGAGCATGTTTTTCTTTCTACCAATTGGAATTCTTGGGGATCTTTAGACATATTATTTTAAACCTATTTCTTGGTTGTTTTAAAATTTAAATAATCATTAAAGTTTTTATTATTATTAATTTTTAAATATAATGTTACCATTATGTTTCCCATGCTGGGATAGTCATATGAGCATGTGGTGGGAGGTGACATGTGTGTTGGATCCTTGTTTTTAGGTTTGTGGAACAAGCTATAGGGATAGAAATTGGGACTTGGTTGGGAAAATTATAATCCATTTCTCCCCTTTACTTTTTGGTGAATAAGAATTTATTATTAATGGATTTATTGGTTATCTTTCCATGGAATAGTAATGGAGGTGGTGGTTTTGTTATTTATCTTATTATGTAATATTAATGGAGATTTTTTGGTATCATAAATGATGGAGACTAATTACATTTCCATGGTTATTTGGTTTTGGAATTTATCCCCCCATCCTCCCTTTTAGTGATCCTTCTAGGGATGCCTAGTTTGATGTGGTTTAGTGTGAGAGAAAGAGGCCCCTAAATCTTGCATCCAAGTTTATAAGTGTCTTATGATGTGGCATATATACACACTTATGTAAATTTATCTATCATGTTGACTTGTGTTAGATTCATGATTTTTTAGCACTTGGATTGGGGGTTGGATAAAGTCTTCTACTTGATGATGAAAAAATGGTTGGTGGTGAGCGTGTTTCATTCTATTTTTTAACTCAATTTGAATGTATTTTTCTTCTTGGAAATGGCTAACTTGAAGGATCTTGGAGTCCTCTACATTAGAAATGATTTAGATGTTAAATATTTAGAGCTTTGTAATGAATTGAAGATGTAAAATTGTAATATTGAACTCATGTTGGACCTTAAAAGTATTTCATACAGGTTGTAATTGATATTTTTAAATGCATTAATACCAGGATAACCTGAAATAAAGTGAAGAAAATTGATATTGTTGAATAAATCAAACATCTTGGTAGACCTCCAAGACAAACAAGTAGGACCAAATAAAATTTAAAAGAGGTTTTCAAAGAAGCTCAGAGAACCTTGAAAGAAGGCAAATTCAACATCAAGAAACCATCGGTTAAGAAACCTTATTAAGCTATCTGAATGCCATCACCAGTTTGAAAGGTATCAATACTGATGATTTAGGGATAAAATTGTAGAATTTTTGTAGAAGTTTGTGGTTGTAACTAGATTATACTATTATACACTCCAACCTCTTCTATTTACTCTTGAATAGTTAATTTACCTGTTTGGTTATTATGTTTTGGTTTAGGGAACCATCCAAATATATTAATTATCCCTTTATGTCCCTTCTTTTTTGGTTTTACTGTAATGGTTGGTATGTTCTATCTTTTGTTACATGGCTTCTCTTACTTGTATTTGAGGTTAGGGGACCTTGATTTAAAAACCTTGTGTCTAGTTCATAACTTTGGTTTCAAAAGTGTTTTTACCCATATCTAATATTTGTTTTTTGAATGGAGTTAGAAGGTGTCATTGAATTGGTGACACCTTTATTGTTATATTGAATAATTTGATCAAGAAAGTTATAAACTAGATTATTATAATTTAAGAGGATTGAAACTATATTAATTATGTGTAATAAGTGGACATTTAAAATTTAAATTGTATATTTAATTTCTTTCATTCCCATTTGTAAAAATGAAACATAATTAATGTAAGGTGCCTTATGGTATTTGCTATAAACATGGGGTTTTACTTGTGGATTTTATATCATTTTATAACTCCAAAAAAGAATGTAGGAAGATTTAGATGTTCTAAAAATTTAGGTTCTATCAATTCTAATTTTAGGCTCTTATATATTTATAAACTATATAGAAAAATGGAAAAAACTTCCATCAATTTTATGTTTGTTTTTCCTTATATTTTATGTAGTAAATACATTTGAAAATAAACTCCATATTTTTAAAATTTTTCTATAATTTTAAAAGTTATTTTAGGCACCACATTTAAATTTAAAAAAAAATATAAAAAATAATAAAAAAATAAAAATAAATACTAGGCTAGGGAGGCCTAGCATAGGGGAACTCAACTAGGCAAAGGGGCAAACTATAAAAAAGTAAAAAGTTGAGCTACCGAGCTTGGTGAGCTTGATAAGCTTGGTTGAGTAGTGAGTCATGCTCATGTTGAGTACCCTAAGTAGTTTGAGTGAAGAAAGGGATCAAGATTAAAAACCTAGGTGGCATAAGAAAATAACTAACTGAGTAGGGCTTAGTGGGATTGTTGTGTTAGATGGTGTGTAATATGATTCAACACAGAAGGGCTAAACATAATTATGGTAGGGTAGCCTCAGATTATAAATCCCATGCAGTAATTAGGTTAAGCCCAACTTAAGGTATTACTAGGAATGATTATCTAGGTGGGCCCTATCCCATTTTATTAGTTAAGGGCCCTAATGGGGCCATGTAAAGTTGTAACATGTGGAGCTTGATCCAATTCTGGGATGGGGAATGCAATGGGTGCAATTGGGCCACTAGGACTTGAAAGGGTAGAATATAGGTTGGGGAATTGGGGAATTTTTCCTAACCTATTTTATATTTTAGACCATGTTGTACCTTTAAAAAACACACCATTATGTTTTTCAAGATTTACAATTTTGCCTTAAACTATTCAAATTACTAGCATTTTTCAAATGGGACTTAAAATTTTAAATGTAGAATTTAACTTATTTTATGTTTATGTATCAAAACAAAAAAAAAAGTTATGTTTTAAAAGATGATTAATTGACATTTATTTTTAATAGTCAAAGATATTTAGCCTTTATGTCAACCAAACATAAGCCAAATTTGTGTTAAAGAAGTGTTTGACTCTAATAGGTGAAGATCACCCTCAATCTACCCTTAGAAATAATAATTTAAATTATAAATGGGTAAATACCCTTAGCATTATGCTCAAGCTAATGTAATATGAGACATGTAATAAATAATGTCCAAAATATTATAATCTAACGAATAATAGCTCTCCTCAAAC
This sequence comes from Torreya grandis, assembly GCA_037957365.1. Taxonomy (NCBI): domain Eukaryota; kingdom Viridiplantae; phylum Streptophyta; class Pinopsida; order Cupressales; family Taxaceae; genus Torreya; species Torreya grandis. The sequence continues at coordinate 995,944 of JARHVA010002465.1, read as the reverse complement.
TCAAAATTTCCTTTGAACCCTCGATAATTTGATCTTATTGGGCCTCTTATTTTGGTATGTAAGGATTTGTGCCAATATGATAGACACATCAGAAAGAGGCATAATTTTGAGTAATGATGACATTTTGGTATCTTGGGACCAACTGGAGGAATCAATGCACACCTTGTGCTAGCAGGCAAGTAGCTAACCAATTTTAGGATTTATGGGGCATCTTCTAGGTTGGGTGATATGTGGTGAATATAGTGTAAAGATCACAAGGTAATGGAGCTGGTATAATGATTACTAAGGCTCCAAGTCAGCACCTGGCATGTGTTCTCTACCCTAATAGAGACAATCCTATAGAACTATAAAAGGATCTCAAACTAGTGAAGTAAGGATGTGAACTTAGTACACTGAAGCTATGGAGAATTGGTTTTGTATATAATGTAATGGCCACCATTAGATATAGAAATAACTCAAATGCTATGAAGGCTCCATTTTTATACGCTCAAGCTTGCTTGTGAGCCTCTGGGCCATTAAGTAGAGTGAATTAGGCATGTAACATATTTTAAGTATTATGAACTCTATTCTATATTTGAACTTTTATTAGTGATAAATAATGGTTATGGTACCTATGATGAATCTAGTTTATATGTCTGTATTATGATTTCAATGTCAAATGAGTGTAATGTTATAAGTTCATTCCATTTTTGTTGAGTAAATGTGTATGCAATCTTCTGATTTAAGACATTAATGACATCCTTATAATAAATGATGACATCAACCATAGCTTGTAAAAATACTAAACTCCCATGTGCCAAGTATTCCTACCCTTGATAATAAGCACTAGCCTAGTATGAGCACTTTGATTGAAATTTATCCCTTGACTAGGAATAATACACCTAAAGGCTTGTACCTATAGACCACTAGGATTAGCCCATGAAAGGTTTGTGCCTTTGAATCTACTTGAAACCTTCTTAGAATTGACCAAGTCCTAGAATTAATGACTTGTGCCATGTCACAACTAGCCTAACTCAGGCTCTGGCTATTTCTCTGCTACACTTAGGGTGAGTGAATAAGGCTTGTGCCCTATGTGAATTGATGCTAGTGTAGTTGAGTGTAAAATGTTGAGCATAAAAAGAAAATCCCATATTTTCACTTGGTTGTAATAAGCTCAAAACCAACTTAAACAACCTTGTGCCCCTGACTTTTTTACAACATTTTGGTTCCATTACTAGGATTCGTGTCAATTTTTTTTATTATAATGGTGCAGAAGAATGATGTACTAAATCTCACTAAAAAACATTGAGTGTTGGTTGCAATAGGTGGAAGATATATTTACACTGAAGCATCCAACTTGCAAAGGGAAAAAGTGAAGAAAGTGGGTTTAACAAAACCTATATGATGCTCTGTATGAGGTTTTTTTCTATGAATTTATTGAACATGTGTACTAATGGTTGGTTACATATTCAATCTAATAAATAAGGAGTTATGAACAGTGCTATGAGTAGATGAAGGATCACTTATAGAGGCTTGAGACAATGGATGCTACTTGGACTAGATCAGTAGATAGATGGTGGTAAGGAGCAATGAAAAACTACATACTTGAGTTCATAGTTTCAACATACTCATGCCCTAAGGAAGTAGAGTATCAATTTTTACATGAACCTAGAGGCACATTTATAAAATAATTTGATGTAGATATCAAAAAAAAATGGTGGATTATGGGTTTGAAACTTTGGGGATGGAAGGTTAAAGTCCTTTTGTGTATGAACAATGCAATGTAGGGAAAGGGGATGTGTAGGTGAAGTTAAATAGAAGGGGATGACCATATTGACACCTAAGAGATTAGAAGATAGACCTATAATAAGATATGGCACATGATGATGGAAGATATGGAACCTAGAAGTACCAAGAGAACCCATAGTAAGTGGGAAGGGTATGGGGAAAGATCTCTTGAAATGCAACAACATGAGGATGAGAGAAAAAATGAAGCAATGAATCGAGCTTAGTATTTTATAGGTGTGGAATCTACTAGGTTCCTATAATATTTGTTGTTTGAAAATATGCTTGATGTGCCTACCCCCTTTGAACCTATGGTGCATGTTCATGTGATGGATCCCCCACTTGAAGAAAACATAGAAGTGATAATTGACCCTATTGTTGATATAGATTTTAGATGTTTTGTAGACTTGTTGACATATATTTTAGATGTTTTATAGACTTGGAGTGTAATTTTGTGATTGAATAAACTATTTTGTAAAAAGAGGTGATCGTGACTAGCTCTAAACCATTGGGCACTAGATCATCACAATAAAATTTGAGCATGATCATACCAACTTAGCTGATGTTAGCAATCCAAAGTGGGAAAAAACCCAAAGGAAGTGGTCTAGTAACACAAGTAATTAGTACAATGCCATTGCTATCAATAGTGACAACAATAACAATGAGACCAACACTTAACCTAGTGGCAAGAGGAATTAGATGATCACCACCAAGATAAATGCTAGGGGGACAAGCACCTCAAATCATAACTACCCCCCCGCAGACAATATTTTATGAAATGGCCATACTCTTGCCAAAGTATCATGGCATGGAGAATGTTATATAGTATGTGCTAAAGTGTGAACTATAATCATGCACTTGGGGCATAAGCCAATTAGATCACAAGGCAACCTAGTTCATGACCACTTTACTAGATCACATCCATACTTGGTAGAGAAAATTTGACCCTAAATAGGATATGGTTGATTATGATACCTTTAAGGAAGAATTATTGAAGTAATTTGACATACCAGAGTTTGAATGGTAGAGCATCACTAAACTCAAAGAAATTACCCAAGGACTCTCAAAAATATTTCACCTATATGATGAAAGGTTTGAAACTCTCTTTTCCAAGATCCCATATGATATTCACTCTTCTCAGAATGCACAATGGTTCATTAAAGGGTTGATAGTGCCATTCCAAAGAGTGTTTTCCATGAAGACTTTTATAAATGCTCACAAAGTACTTGAAGCCATGCTTAGAGCGAAGGTAGTTGGAAGTGCTAATATTAAGATCAACCCATTTATGGAGGTGTAGATTGCATCTATGGCCTCTCAAATCCAAAAAATTATTTCTATCTCATTGAAAGATGTTTGAAGTGGATTATGGTGCACTAACTATAAATCAAAAGGCCATAATAGGAATAACTACCCTCAAAAGAATGTGTGCACATTACTGCTAAGCTATGAAGTTTGTCGAGAGGTACATGATGTTCACAACTACCCTCTATTACAATGTGTCATCTAAGTCAACAAAACCATCTATTTTAGTTGTGAAATGCCTAAAATCATACCACTATTAATTATTGGGTGATTGACAAGATACATGAGAACATAGAAAGAGGCACATGATAGGCCACTATAATAGTCGAAGGGTAGAATAACCAAAGAAATGAGGGTTATGGCTAATAGAACATAGGTTTTGGGATGTAACAATGTACCAAAGGGTGAGGTGGAGGATGTTATGGTGGAAGGTTCCCAACTTACTCATGTTATAAATGTGTATTGATAGAGAACTATCAACATGACTGCCCTACACATCCCGTGTGGGTATTATGAAGGGTCACATAAGGTTAAGAAATGCCTTGACCTATATAAGAAGCTAAACTAAGGTAGGCCTATAATAGACAAGGGTGTAATAATGATCAATAATGAGCTAAAGATGGAGAAATGGACCCTAAAGGTGTGATTGACCTTCATTAAGATAGTCAAAGTGTAGGTGATTACTCATAATGGATTCACCACTCAAATTTCAGTTGAGCCAATACCTAAGTTATGCATAAAATATGGGGATAAGGGTTGAATTGAGAGTGTAATGTGGCCTAAACCTAAGCTATGCCTTGCCTAGACTTAGTGCATCAAAAATATGTATTGTAGCAGGCCATGAGTGTAATCCAAAACTTGCAAGGGGATCCTCAACTAGTGTGAGATATATAAGTGCATGCTACTACTTCTCAAAAGAAGTAGGACATCCAAGAATTAGAGATACAATAATTAAAAGAGATCTTATGCCTCCTACAAATAGAGGGAATACTACCCCTATTAAATAAATTGCTCTTGAAGCATGCGGTTCATAATCTAGTTGAATTCACTGTTCCACACATGGAGAGAGCATGAGAAGTTTGGCATACATAAAATGTAGAGTATGAACAAGAACCCTCATGAATGCCTCTATTGATGGATGGTCTATTTGTGAGGTCCTTTTAGACACAAGTGTCCAGGTAAATATATTGACCAAGAAAACTTAGGATAAAATGGGTAGGCTAGCCTTAAGGCCTTCCCCTCATGTAATTTTTATGTCCAACAAGACTCGGGCATAGCCTATCAAAATTCTAAAGATCACAATTTTAGATATCATGGGTGCCAAATTCTACACTGACTTTGATGTGATTGAGTTGGTAGAATAAGATAACTACTTGAAGCTTCTAGGAAGGCCATGGTACTATAATAATAATGTAGATATATGATTCAAGAAGCTCTACATGTCATTAAAGAATGTAAAGGAGAGGGTAGTTATACCCCTCTCACAAGACCAAGGACCCTCCTATGTTGAGAGTGTGGACCTTAAGGATGGGATCAACCACATATATAACATCATGGTACAAGGCATTGAGATGATAAACCCCAATGATCAGGGAGTACTTTCTTGACAACATGGATAATCAACCTCAGACACCATTGATATTGTTTGTGATTGATGGGTTGAGGAAGTATATGAGGCAACTGGTCTAAGGTGCCACTTAGTACATGTGAAAGTGTAAAAACTAGTGAAGATAGGCTGGGTCCAAATTGATCACACTTATAAAAGGTGGATCTTGTATGCCAATAAGAAGGGAAAAAGAGTGTTTTACCTTAGTAAGGGTAAGCTTGCAATGATCCCAAGATATATAGGGGGTAATCCAATAGAATAATATGTTTAAGACCTCTAATCATGTGTCTAAAAAAAAGTGGATAAGATGGGCACACTAGTGTATACATTGAATAACACTGACTCTCATTAGTGGGTAGCACAAAGGCCTATCTTGCCAACTTGGCAAGATGTGAAGGTAGTCTTTTGCATTAGATTTAGGAAAAGTAATGAGGACTTGGACATCTCAACTTACTATGACAACTCTGACCCCATAGTGCATGTGTGCTTTTATGATGAAACATGGACTGTCTATGGAGAAAATACCCTAAGGTACCTATGGGTGCATGCCTTAGATAGGACCTTAAAGACTTGGGACCTTAAAGACTTGGGCCTAAGCATGGTACATTGTCAATGAGATGTACCACATGACAACCAACTGGGATGCACTAAAGGAGTGGTTTGTTCACACCTTCTCCTTTTCTTTATAAAACCTTACACTGATTGAGATGATATAAATAGTTTGAAGGTCAGTTTTTGAAGACATTGCAATATTTGAGGAGCACCTAAAAGGGGTTGGCACTCCCAACTTTATTTGAAGAGAAAACCCTCAAAAATGACTCTAGTGATGAGGATGATGAAACATGGAAGACATGAAATTGGACACTTTTGATAGGTAAGAGGATGTTAGTGTGCTAAGTTGAGGATAACACCCTAGAAGAAGAAGACCCTACCCATGTTCACATATTGAGGGCAATAGACAAGTCAAGGATTTACATTAGGAGAAGAATGAGCCCTACCATGTACCACAAAAATTGATAAATGTAGATATTAGATTAGAAGGGGAACCAAAGATTGCTACTTTGGGCACCTATTGGTCTGATGTGGAGCTGGCACGTATTATGGAACTCCTAAAGTAATTTCAAGAATTGTTCCCTCAAAACTATAGAGACATGAAAGGCACACACCCATCCCTCAAGAAGATGATCATCAAGCTAGTTGATGGCATAAGACCTATCAAGAAGTGACCTTACAAAATGAATCCCAATATTCATGCCAAGGTCAAAACAAAGATTGATGGTATGCTAGCCACATACATCATCTACCTTGTGCAAGAATATGAATGGGTTATCCCCATGGTCATTAGCATCAAGAAGTATGGTCACATATGGATTTACATTGACTATATATTGTTGAATTTCACCTACATAATTGACCCCTTTTCAACTCCATTCACTGAAAAAGTCTTGGATGGTGTTGTAGGTTATGAGATATATACTTTCACTGATGGATTCTTAGGATGTCATCAAGTTTAGATTGAGGAGGTGGACAAGTCCAAAATGACCTTTGTGATAGAATGGGGTTATTTTGTATACAACATGATGCCCTTTTGACTCAGGAATGCACCAGTCATATTCTCTTGAGTGGTGATCACTGCTTTTAAATACTTCATTTACAAGTTCTTCCAAGTGTACTTAGATGATTAGACTATGTATGGGCTAGTGAAGGATCATTATGACAATTTATGGCTAATGTTTGAGAGGTACAGGTAGTTATATATATCTTTGAACCTTAATAAGTGTGTTATTTCAATTCCATTTGACACTTTGATTAGGCACATTATCTGTAAGGATGGTTTGCTCATTGATCCAGTGAATATTGCCATCATCCTTTAGCTCCAGACCCCATCAACACAAAAAAATGTTCAGGCTATTCTTGGACATTGTGGTTACTATAAGAAGTTCATAAGGAACTGTTCGAAGATTACAATGTCAATCCATGAACTCTTATAAAAGGATGTACCATTCTATTGGGGTGTGGTGTAAGAAGATATATTTGATACCCTAAAGCTTAAATTGGTAAGTATGTTGATATTATAATTTCCTAACTAGGAAAATCCCTTCCATTTACATGTCGATGCATCTAGTACTACAATAAATTCCATTCTAATGCAAATAGGTGAAGGCAAAATATACCATCCCATTTAGTTTTCAAGCATAAAATTGATTAAGGTAGGATATAATTACACTACAACTAAGCATGAGGCACTTACCATGGTCTATACCCTATAAAAGTTCTGGTAATACTTATTAGTAACCCCTTTCATATTATTCATTGATCATAAGACATTTAATTACCTAGTAAACAAGCCCATTCTCCATGGGTGTATTTTTAGATGGATTGTTTTGTTTCAAAAATTCTAATTCTCTATTGTAGTAAAACCTATAAAATAAAACTTGGGCCCAGACCATCTATCTTGCATTAACTCTAGGAATGTGGTAATGCTTATGGATGATGATATGACTAATGTGAAACTATATAGGGTCTAACACACCCTAAAAGAATTGGTGGAGATCATCACATTTCTAACATCTAGATCTATACCCCAAACTATGATGACAAGGAGAAGAAACACAATTCATGTCACCCCATTTCAACTCATTGGCAAGGAAATATATAAGTTGAGTCGAGATGAGGTCCTATGATGATGTATCCTAGAGATCGATCAGGGCTTAATTTTTTAAGAGGCATATGAAGGGATTAATGGAGGCCATTACGTTGGAGATGCTACAATGCACAAGGTGCTATAATCATGCTTATGATCACCAAGTCTATTTTAGGATGTAAAAGAGTACACAAAAACACGTGACATCTACCACCACATAGGAAATCCTAACCATTGAGATGAGATGCCTCTAATTCCCATCCTCACCCAAGTGCCATTATAAAAATGGTCCATTGACTTTATTGGGACTATTACTCTCATGATGAGGTGTATAGGCATACAATACATTCTAGTGGACAAAAATTACTTCACCAAGTGGGCCGAGGTAGTGCCAACTAAATATTATATAGCTTTTACTATAACATGATTTATCTGGGAGAACATCATCAGTTGTTATGGATGCCTGCTTAGCTTGACCAGTGACCATAGCATGCACTTTATCAACATAACTATTTATATCCTACTGACTGAATATATGGTGGTGCACCATAAGATGACACCTTATCATCCCCAAAAATAATTGTACTGAGGCATTCAATAAAATATTGGGAACATGCCTCATAAAGATATGTGATGTTAGTAATAAAGATTGGGATGTCCATATATTAGTAGTATTATGGGCCTGTCATACTACATACAGGTACCTGAATATGGTTACACCATTCCAACTAGTGTTTGGCATAGAGGCCATTATACCCATGAAATATTTAGTGCCCTCATGTATCACATGTATTATTTGATTGGGTGACCATGAGTGTTTGTGTGCATACTTGGAAGACTTGGAATGCTTGGATGAGATATGCACCCAAGCAAGATGAAGTCACTAAGTAGAGAAAACACGTTAGAAGATATGGCATGATAATAATATCAAGTGCAAGGTATTTACTATACATGAATCAAAGTACCTCAAGCACCTAGGCAAGCTATGGATTTGGTGGATGGGACCTTATATGATCCACAACATATTGGAGATTGATGCATGCAAGCTGTGCACATTGATAGGTAAAATGATTGGGAATTTCAATGGTAATATATTGAATCCCTATAGTTAATAAGATGGGTATTGTACTATTAAACACCAACTTTTTGGTTACAAGCCACTTATGTTGTGCTAACTAGAATAAAATTTGGTGTAAGCCAAATATTTGATTATATTTGTTTTGTTTGTGTTGAGTATATAAGCATGACACTTTTAGGCCCATAAAATAATTCTTTTGGAAATTACATTCATAAATATAGTTGAGAATGGATGCTCTCTAAAGTGCCTGAGGCTAGACACATACGTTTATGGGCATGTGGGGTTTTTTGGATTTAGAAATATGTGAGGATGAGTTGATAAAGGGAGGCACATAAGATGATCATGCACAAGAAATCAAAAAGAGACAATAAAGTGATATAGGACTACTACATGAATTTATATGGGGTAGGGAAAGGTCAAAGCAAGAATAAACAAAGTGAAGATAAATTGACCAAGGAATGGAAGCGTGCTTGAAAGGAAGCACATCATTAAGGAAAGGTAAAATTGAGGAGGCTGAATTACATGTATGTGAATCACTATGCCCAGGTTACCATAAGAAGGTTGAAGGTCATACTAAGGTGAAAAAAGCATAAAAGAGAGATCATCAATATAGGTGATATCCACCCAATAGTTGGTGAGAAGTGGTACTTTGAATCATTTGTCACTTCACTGAATACACTATTAAGAGAATTTAATGACTATGATGGAGGAGGCATAAAGATATACAATAAATAAGAATGCAGAAGTGTATTTTCATAGATTTCAAGAAATCCATGTGCCACCATGCCATTACCCTCCAATTAGGTAGAAAAATATGCATAAGAGGTGCACTTGGGTAATGAAGGGCCCCCTTAAGAAAAAGAAGGTGATACTGGTGCCTTAGACAAATAAAAGGAGACTGTGGGTGAACCCTAGTAAGAACAAGGTAATGCTGGCACTGAGGGAATAAAATTGGAGGTCAACATTGATAAAAACCAAGAGGAATAAGTGGATGAAGGGGAAAATTTCAAGGAATATCCCCTTAAGGAACAAGTAGATGAGTCCTTTGAGGAGAATGTCAAAGAAAGAGGTGGTGTTAATGAATAGGAGGAAGAAAAAATAGAGCTAGCCATCATCAAGAATGATGGTGTAGAGTTGAGCATAAGAGAGAAGGTACAAAATGGGTGGAAGGATGAATATTTTTACATGTTTGACATCATGCCCCCTGAAGCTGTCACAACTAGGACACATAAATAAATTGCATTTGAATTTGATCACTATATAGATGAGCCTCACTTTGAGGAAAATCAAAAGGCTATATTGGTTGTAAAAGAGCTCAAGGAGGGGTAGGAATCCTTCCTCATAAACCCTCATTTTATGAACCTAATCTAGTCTAGGAATGCACTTATTAGAATGGCCACTGAAGTTGTGCATAGAAATATCATCAATGATGTTAGGGCAAGAAAATGGAAGAAACTTTGCAAAGAAGTGAAGATGAATCATAGGCCACAAAATTTAAACTATAGTAGTTATGTAAATACATATAAATATCTAAACCATCCCTTCTGGTTGGCATGGATACTTTAAACCTCTTTGATGTTGATAAAATATGTGTGCTAGTGGAGCAGATGCTCCCAAGGATGAAATTGGAGCTGATATATGAGAAGAAGATCCATACATAATACTATAAAAGGAGATTACTGATAATATAAAATAGGTGGAGGACCTCTTTGAGAAGATACAAGGGGGTGAATATGTATCCAATGCCATCTTATTGATCTTCTCCAACCAAGCATAAATCATAGACACATGCCTCAAGTAGGCAAATGAGGAGAAGGATAATCTGATGGCACAAGTGTAATATGTAAGTAGATCAGAGTGTATGTAGATCATGGGGAATATCAATACACTAAGCATCTAGATAAAGGACTAAAAATATAACTTTTAATCACTCTTTTGTGCTTTATAGACTAATGCCTATGAGCAAGGATCAATCCTAGGTGGGGGTGTAACAAAGGATAAGGTAAATCTAGAGGCCTTTAGAAAGGAGATATAAAATACTTATGTGCTTAGACTTAGTAAAAATTATACAAAAATAGATAGTGCCACTAAAGAAATAAATCTCACCATAAAGTGATTTGAGGACTTCATCATTGAGCTTAAGGAGATTGCACTCAAGTTCTGTGTGCCAAAGACTTTGATAGCCTAGTCTGAGGATAAACTAGAAATTTTGTAAGGGGTAATATTAGGCCCATTATTTTGGTATGTAAGGATTCATGACAACATGGTAAACACATCTATTTGAGGCATAATTTTGAATGATGATGACATTTTGGCATCTTGGCACCAACTAGAGGAATCAACACACACCTTGCACCAACTAATAGATGGCTAACCAATTCTAAGATTTTTAGGGCATCTTCCAAGTTGGGTGATATGTGGTAACTACAACATGAATCTTGCAAGGTGATTGAGGCCATATAATGATTAATAAGGCTATAGATTAACACCTAATGTGTGCTCTCCACCCTAGTAGAGATGATCTTGTAGAGCTATAAAAGGAGCTCGAACCAGTGAAATGAGGATGCAAACTTAGTGCAGTGAAGATATAAATAATTTGTTTTATATACAATGTAATCACTGCCATTATATCTAAGAATAACTTAGATGCCATGAAGGCTCCATTTGTATATGCTCAATCTCACCTGTGAGCCTCTAAGACATTAAGTAGAGTGAATTAGTCATGTACCCTATTTTAAGTATTAAGAAATCTAATCTTTATTTGAACTTTTATTAATGATAAAGAATGGTCATGGTACCTATGATGAATTTGGTTTATATGTCTATATTGTTATTGTAATATGAAATGAGTGTAATGTTATAAGTTCATTCCATTTTTATAGAGTAAATGTGTATGAAAGATTTTGGTTTAAGATTTGCATCCCTGTAATAAATGATGATGTCAACCATATATTTTAAAAATACTAAGTATATAAATCTCATGCACCAAGTGTTCCTACCCTTGCTAAGAAGTGAGAGCCTAGTATGATCACTTTAATTGAAATCCATCCATTGACCCTTCAAGTGTTGATATGATGTGAGGCTATAGTCAAACAAAGGCTTGCACCTTATGACTAGGAATAATCCACCTAAAGGCTTAAACCTACAGACCATTAGGCTTATCCCATGAGAGGATTATGCCTTTAAATCTACTTGAAACCTTCTTGGAATTGACCAAGTCCTAGAATTGATGACTTTTACCATGTCACAACTAGCCTAATGTAGGCCTCAATTTTTTCTCTACTATACTTTGGGTTAGTGCATAAGGCTTGTGACTTATGTGAATTGATGCTGGTGTAATTGAGTGTAAAATGTTGAGTGAAGATAGACAATCCCATGTTTATGCCTAGTTGTAATAAGCCCAGAACTAACTTAAACAACCTTACACCCCTAACTTTTATATAACACATCTCATCTAAGCTCTAATAAAAGGATTGATAACAAGGGCTGTGTATTGGACTAACTGCTACCATTATGTCAAATAATATAATGCATTTGCTCTTTATGTTGCTAAAATCAAAGTAATAATATGAAATAGGTAAAATCCAATTTTTTAACAGTTAGTGTGAGAAAATACCAACTTTGAAACAAATTTAGGAGCTAAAACTAGAGCTAAACATTGATATAAATGATAAAGAAAAATAGAAATTGAAATGTTAAATAAAAATGACAATTAACCTATATAGACTATTAAAATATAATTTTAATCTGACACTATTTGTTAATAAAAATAAAATTACAAAATATGAAAAGTAGTTTATTTTGTTGATAAATATAAAACAATATAATTACAAAGTGATGGTAGTATTTGGTAACAAAAAAAATAAATTATAAGTATGAGATGTGTGTAGACATCCAATTCCTAACACCATCTGTGTTGAAATTATCAATCTTACTCAAATTGTACTCAAATGCACATTTTAGGCTAAAATCCATAAAACACCCTCAATGGTTCAAACTTGTCATTTACAAGTGTCAATTTAGGTCAAAGTATCCCTAAATGGGGCAATGCATTCTATGTGATACCTAACTTTGATCAATTCATTTTGAGTCAAAATGACAATTTCACCTTTTTGTGCTCTGGATCACTCTTTTCTTCTAATTCGTTGGTACACATCATGTACCTTTATTATTTTATGTTGGCAGCATCTTAAAAGGGAATATGGTTCCAACACATCTAACATCGACTTCCAATTCCAATCTAGTCAAATTTTGAGCCAATAATATGACATTTTAACCATTTTGATTAATTTGTGGACAAATTACCAATGTTTTGCATCAAAGTTAACTAATCATGTTTAAGACTAATTAAACCAAATCAAGAGATTAAGTTAATTTTCCATGGAATTTTTAAATATTTATTTTTAGAAATTGATTGTCTATAACTGTATCATCAAATGACATCATCCTATGGGGTGGCATCCATAAGCCATAAATGCATAAAATATCAATATTATATGTTTCCCATGCCTCATGAAGACCCTCCATGCGTCTTAAATGCCCCTCTATCCCAAATATTTATGAGGGATATTTATGAATTTAATTATATAATTGGATTAATTCATGGCCACACATTTCAATCTTGAGATGGATGGTCATGGTTGATCCTTACCAATCTCAAAAATATATAAATAGAGAGGCCATGAACATCATTTTTAAGATTTATTTGTGCAAATTTAGAATACAAAATTGTTTCCAAAATCTTTTGCATTTGATATTGATTTTAGTTGCAAGCTTCATTGATAGGCAAATTAGATAGTTACATATCATGAACCTAGGTTTTGTGGAGTGTTCTTGAGACATTGGAGGAGTTTTCCACCATTGTTGATGAAGACAAGAATGCTTTATCAAGGGAGAACATGTTTTTGAGCTACTCTTGGAGGATGGATTCACTATAGGTTTCTTGCTTTCTTTCATTTGTCTTTCATTGTCATTAGCAATTCACACATAAATAGATAGGTTTAATTTCGTTTACTCTTATGCATTTTTCCTTTGATTTATTGGACTAATTTTTGACTAATCATGTTATGTAATCATCTCTACAATGTGAGTCCTTGAGGAGAAATATATATAACTAAACACTATTGATAAAGAAAATGTATTGAAGTTTAGACTAGATTCATAAAATCCATTCACATTTTGTAACAAAAATAAAACATAGTTAAGTATTTGATGCGATTCCTCCATAGAAATAAGAAGTGTTTATCTTCACAATGAGATAAAATGAGTATAAATTAGTTAGTAATGTGTAGTTTCATATCTGAAAAAAGAAAAATTTTAGAAGAAAATTAAATACTTTAGTTTTTGTTCGATTCCTCAACATGTAAAATGATTTTTTGTTCATAAAGAGTAATTTTTTCTTGAAATCAAAAAGACTCTTAGAAAGTAGATAATACTCACCTTGTTTGAAAGATATCCATTGTATGAAATTATGTGAATGTGTGAAGGATTATTTTCAATAGTGGCTCTAAAAAAATGCATTGTATATTCATATTTTTGACAATTTTTAGATTACAAGGCAAGAGATGGAAATATACATATGGAGTTTCTTGATAGCATGAAGGAAAATTGAAGGTTGTGGTGTGGGAAAGTTATGTTAGTTGAATTATGGAACTGTAAATGTTTCAAGTGAGTTGGAATGACATTGAATATATATTGATTATTGTCAATGAACCTTCAACCTAGAAAAACTCAGATTGAAAGTGTTAGAATTTAATATCTTAAACTTAACTGCATATTGAAAAGGCAAATGTAGATTATGAAATTGATTATTAATAAAATCATGTAAAATACCTTTGTTATTGTGTGCAACATCACAAACAATTATTGGATGGAATTTTTAGCTTTCAATGGTGTGATGAATGTTGATTGAGTAGTTTTGAAAGTGGTTTCAGGGCTAGGGCATGTGATGATATTTTTGAATGATTACATTATAAATTCTTTAGACTATATTTTTTATTGAATTGCATGAAACAAAGACTCAAAATTTCTATATAGGTAAAACTAAAAAGTCAAGAGAATAGTTTAATTTTTTTAATTAACAATAGAGATTTGAGAATGTGAAGTATATGTAAGAGTAGAAGCATACCTTCACAATATCATGTTCATTATTTCCATCTTTTATTTATAAAATTAGTTACATTCTATTTTTATGAGTTCATGTGATAATTGCAGTGATTGTGGCAGTTGCATAGGCATCAATGATAGTTTCTAGTTTGTGGATTATGGAATCTAGGATGAAATTATATTCTACATAGACAAGTGGTATGCTCTTCAATATACTGGATTCATTAAGCAATAATATTGTATAAAAATTCCCATGATAATAATTTGTCTTGGGAGAAATAACAAAATGTGAAATATGCATTGGTTTTCCAGGCCAATTTTTTTGTTCGTGTATGTAGGTAAGGTTGTCAAGCATGCTAAGAATAACAATCATTTCACCTTTGACATTTATGAGATCTACACATAGAAATTTCTTGTTATGTTATCTTTGTAGCAATGTTTTGTAGGTAATAAGGACATAATCTTCAAAAGAATATCCTATTTTATATCTATTCATAACATTGATTGATATAAAATTAGATGAAGTTAGTGTGTTGCTACAAAAAAAGGTGCGATGTTAGTGTATATAGGTATAAAAAGAGATAGAGTTTGGAAAAAAGTACAATGTTGTTAGTGCTTATATTTTGCTTCTCCTACTGGTCCTTGATTACTTCAATGCTTTCAAATTACCTCTTCATGTTGCCTATGATTATGTAATTAAATTAGAATAATAAAGAGAGTGGTAATATATTTATGTATATGCAAATGTATATTGATATGGAAAATATAATTAAACAATTTGTGAAAGGATGTTATTATATGAAATTTGTCTTTTTTTGTTTTAGATTAACGTCAATGTGTGTTATATAAGGCCAAATAAATAATGTCATGATCACTCCAATAATAATCTACTTTAAAAATGTATTATTTTTTTATTTTAACATTTGACCATATGTGATCAATAATTGGTGTGGACAATGCATCTTGTCTTTACGGAACAAATGCCATTTTATGGGTTACCATGTGTCATTCAAGTGATTTTGAATTTTCATATTAAATTTTAATGTCGATATTAAATTTTATTAATATAATTATGTTTTATGTGCACCTGTTAATACATAAACAATAACAACTAAGATGTTTGAGATTATTGCATTCGATGCTACATACAAATTGACAATTGTAATTTGGTAGATAGTGGTTGTGATAATTTCTTTCATTGCTTTAATTTTTATCCTCATGTATTGCATTATTGTAAAATTATAAATGAAATTTTAATGGAATTTATGATTTCATGAACATGAAGAATGGAAATCTAAAATAAATGTTATAGTAAATTGATTGTTACAATGTTTTGAATGTGTGTCTCCTACAAACACTATGTACAAATGCATGATGTCATGATCACTGAGCATGTATTTTAGATGTGATTATAAGCTTATTGTATTCATTAATGAGATTATAATATGATTAATAATATTTAAATCATGTAATTTTTTTAATAATTTCCATTTTGTATTGGTTTGTAGGCATAAAATTTATGTAGTTATCTTTTCCTCGATGCTGAAATTTTTCATTGTTAAAGGGGATAAAAAGTATAATGACTCAATCAATTTTACACATGAAAATTACATATAAGCTAGCCCATGTTATGTGACTCAATATGTTTCAAATGTAACACCATACATCATGATCCCTTGATATCTGTGTATTATTTGTGCACATGCAAGTTGTATTGGAAATTGTTTTTGAATTATTCAAGCACCATTTTTACATGTGTTTATTATAGGTTTAGAAAAACATAATATGGGTGTCCAATCCTAAAGAATTAAATTATGATATAAGTGAACTAATTTTGTGTATTGGTGATGGTCAGTATGCCAATCATTAAATTTTATCCATAGTACTTCCATATCATTTACAATGTTGTGGGTCTTAAATTTCCCATTTGAGCCATTGATAAACCCATATTGAATGCCATAATTTACAACATATATTTCAACTATCATCTTAGGTTTCAATATGATGATAGGAGGAATCATAAATGAGTGATGACATGATTTTTTTCCTTCATATCTAATTTCTTGTTCATCGACGGTGTAGAGGATGATACTATTTCCGAGAACAATTGATAACATTCTAGCATTGTGTTTATTTACATCATCATTTTTGTAAAATATATATGGAAATGTTGTATTATTAGGGACTAGTCACAAATAATTCTAATTGATATAAGATATATCATCATCCATTGAGATGCTGTGCAAAAATGATTAAGAACTACTATAATTTTCTTATTACTTTGTCATATTGTTACTTGAAATTTATAGATTTTTACATGTTATTTTCAAAATTAAGATGAAATCAGTTCATAATGTATTTTGGATATTCAAAGATCAAAGAATCATGTACTAGTTGCACTTGATAAAAGTCTCCACACAAAATCATATCCAAATTTACAAAGTAGGTTTTAATAATATGCATTATATCTCTGATTTTTGTCTATTGAATACAAGAACTGTGAGACTACTAGTGATATCTCATTTTAAAAAAATGAGCCATATCTAGATGTAATGCTTTGATAATGTGTCAATAATTTTTTAAGTAAGTGGAATGAATTCTGATTTGTTAAAATGTAAGAGGAATGCATAATGTACTGTGACTCCTCCTGTATTGTATACCGATTTTCCAATGTATGATAATATTAATCCTTTTTTATTAAGTGGGTCATTGCCAATGAAATTTTTATATAAATGAATCAAAATATCATATATAAATTTTTATGTTAAGGTCTTTCCTATTCCTACACCTACTATTAAAAATAAGTAAATTGGTGCCGATGGATTTTTACATTTTTTCATTGCTATGTCTTTTACAATTTGATAACAATCACTCCTTATATCACTATTCACAAAAATTTTCAAACTCAACCTTCATAATATCAAAATTTTAAAAGGTTTACATAGAAAAATTAAAATATCTACAAGTTCATATTTTCATGGTCAAGGTTTCTTACACTATTTTTGATTACAAACATCATATAATAACTGATCTTAACAACTCACTGTACCACAAACTTCACTTTTCTATTTAAGGACACAAGGCTTCTCAAAGAATATTTATTTTCATCCTTACCATATTAAACTTAAAAATGTATCAAGACTCTTATTTTCATTTAATTATCATTAATCCACATTATTATGTTACTCATTAAAAGGTTCAGACCCTTAAATGCATTCAACCCTTTTCTTATCTTACAAATTGAATATTTCAACCTCTAAGATATAAGATAAAAAATGATTTATATGATTATATATTGGATTATTAACAAAAAATTCATTATTACACATAATATGCATCTTACCTTACCTTCAATCACTTGAAAATAATGTAGAAACTAAAATCGATATTTTCCTTAACCTCACTAAGAGAGCTACAGGCCTAAAAGGCTCCTAAACAAATATTTTACAAAAAATATTGATATTTGGGGATGATAAAGGTTTAATTAACATCAATCCACATAATCAAATTATTTACAAAGTTTCAAAACTTCACTTTGGCTTGAATGTCACACTTGTCCAAAAGAGGGTTATTAGGGTTTAGGTTTAATTCTCATTAGTTGAGCCTTCTAAAAAAGGGATTAAGACTTATTTTAAAGATTTTTTTAGTCTTAAAATCATTAATTTAATTTAATATAATATATATCAAGTAACTTATTATAGTGAGAATCTTCAAACTTTTCAAAACATCAAAAATTGATCACTAATTAGTTCTATTTTCCTTGAAACCTTGTGCATAGGGTTTATCAAGCATAATTTTCAGTTAAAAAATTTTTATGTACAAAAAAAATACATTTAAAAAAATAAATTTGTATAATTTATCCATACCCAAACCCATTTGTCTTAAATCCCCAAGGGTCAAACCCAACTCACAAAAAACACAGTCCCTTTAAGGCCTAATTTCCTCTTTACTTCAGAAAATGATTGAGTTTTGGATATAAAATTCAAATTATAGAGTTTATAGTAAAATTAAAAGTAATTTTAGATAACCATTTTTATAATTTACAACATATGTAAAATTCATATATCATTGTTTTGTACAAATTTGCACATAATTGATGAAAACATCTCAAAATTAGGCCTCGTTACGCTTACAAAGAAGACTACCACTTTCAAATTTTGAGATTTAACATAAAAATAAACCTAAAAAATATTATATAACCTTAAAAACACTCTATTAATTTTTTTAAAACTAGTATCAGATTCTTATCACTTTTGACATGCATAAATCAACTTCTACCTTTATAAAAAATGGTTTTCTTACACTGAATAATTGTCTAAGATTGATAATTAAGTATTTGTATGCACTTTATATATCATCATCACCTAAAATAAATTTATAAACCTTAAAAAAATCCTAAAATTATATTTAATTTATCACAAAATTTAAACAAATCTCAACTATAAAGTTACATTGAAGAGTGGCATATAACTTATCCCAAATAGGCCATAAAACCTAAGAAGACAAATTTTGTAAGATTTTGATCTTTATGTTGTTTAAATCCATAAAAATACATTTAATTGATATATTAAAAATATTTTAAGATTTAAAACTTGATTATAACTGATGATTGGTCACCGAATAAAAGAAAACATTATTTTACCATTATCATGGGTATTCACAACTTAATATAAAACAAAAACACACTAAATTGAATTTAATATACATAAAAATCATTTTCAAACCATCACACAACCATAAATACTACTTACAACATATATATACAAGCTCCATCTTCTCCTAAACCAGGAGCTTTCTTGCATTCCACACTTTCAAAGCTTCAAACTTACATAGATAGGATTTTATAGCCTTATTATATCTTATATCACTCTGGATAAAGCTCATAAATCTTCAAAAAACTCATAAATAATCTATTTTATCCCTTATATTTCGTAACCTTCCATCTTTCTAGCTCAAACATGCCTTTTTTGGCTTTATATGTTGATCCTCTTGTTCTAGATGGTGATGAGGTGGAAATTAAATTTAAATAATTAGAAAGATAATTTAAATTATTTTTTCCAAATTATATGACCATTCCTAAGGATTTATACCCTTAAAACTAGGTTATAAGGTTTATAGGCCTTACAAGATAATTTGTATATTCAAATATGAGGTTTTGGCAGGAAACCTCCAAACCACCACTAGATGGATTGGAATTTAAATTATAATGAATTATATGCATTTTAAAACCCATAATAATATATATTACACTTATATGTGGCCTTTAGTTTTAATTTTAGAGCTCCAACATGCTTCTAGGCCTTCTCAACAAGGCTTATTCTCTTTCCTATACTATTTATGTATAAAATTACAAAAATGGGTTGGTACTCTTGCATCATGATTGCTTTTTGTTATTTGTTTAAAGAGATTATTATTTCATAATAGTCATTATTATTAGAAATGAATTGGTTTTTTATTATTTTATTTGGCTTTATATTATATTTATTTTAAACCTAATTCTTGGAAAATTTATGAATCATATTTTAGATCATAGTCTTTGTGGACAAATTCATTGTCTTAAGTATTCAAATTTGTTGGCTAGAAATTTTTATTATTAGAATCAAAATTATCAAAAAATTAATCAATGTTTACCCAAGTAGAGTTCATGCAATAAGTATATCCAACTTCACTTTTTAGGATTTCTTTTTCATGGGAAGCACATGCAGAGTTCCATGTTTCAAAACCATACTTTATATTGTTTTCATTTTCTATGAAAGGAATATATAATAATAGTTTTTATCTACATGAATTTAAATATCAAGATGTTTATTATACTTGATGTATCTTATAACATGGGATTTATATTTTGCGCATTTTTTTTTACTATTTTTTGTATATTTAGAATCAAATTTAGTTATATCAACTTGGGCCAATGCTTCTAGCTGTTGAACATAATAATCTATTAAAGATTTACATATAACATATTTTGATTCATCAGGTTCATGGACCAAAAGTGTTTAAGGATTTAAAATGAATGTGTGATCATCTGATGGACTTGTGTTTATGAATATGCATTTTCTAGAGCAACTATTCAATGACAATGACAAAACTATGTGAATAACCTGTTGACTAGATATTTGTTGTCTATTAAGAAATATGTTTCCAAGGTACTTATTATTTGAATAACATATATATTTATAATTTTGTGTTGTTTATGGATTTGATCAAATGATTTTTTCATTGGTGTATCGAGCTTTGTAATGTAGGATGTATAGTAAGATATTGCAGCATAAACATTGAATACAAATTGTGCATATATATTTGTTTCCCATAGGTGTGGCATTTAAAAAAAAAAGTTATTTTTCCATGCATGTGATGAATTTCATTTGAATAAAATCATTGGCTACTTAAGTGTGATTTATATCACTTCTATGTATTTGTTTTCATCTATTTATAATTACACTAAAAACATGTCAAATGTTTAGAATGTTCATAACGTATATTTTACAAATAAGCATAAATATGCATTGAATTTTTGATATCCAAGTTATTTTCCTTTATACATAATTTAAATAAATTATTCTTCGCATTGTTGGAATAATAAAATTGTATTTGCAATGTGTTTTGCCATTTTTATTACAACTTCTAATATGGTAGTGTTCATATAATTTGGATATGTTTGAATCAAGTATAATTACATCATAAGTTATGTGATTATAGATAAAGCTTGTAATGTTTGATTTTTTGTCCTTTCCATAAACTGATACAAATTCTATCCACAACATAAATTGCATGTGCTGATTTCCTCAATTCTAAAATTCTGTGACTGATAAATGATCTTGTAATCTCCCAAAAAATTCATATTTGTATATCATCATCAACATTGCCTTTATTTTATGTGTATAGTATCATGTACATGTAATGAGATCATTTTTAATTAAGAAAACATGATCCTCTGTATTAAAAATGTTAGTTTTATTTATTTCATGTTGTTTTAGATGGATATTATGCAATTCAGATAATGCATTTGTAAGTGGTTACCAATAATGTTCAACGCTTGAGAATGTAACAAAAAATGTTGGTGACCCTAATTAGTAAATCATTGAATTTTTTTTTCTCTTATTTGCTATAAATAATCTGGTGATATTCATATTTTTTAAAAATTAATATATCTGATATTAGATTTTAATAGTTTTTATTGATTTGGTCTATATTCGAAATCTTTTGCCAAACTATTTCTTTTTTTTTAATTTCCTTTTTCTAATTATCACCCACATTATTTCCATTACCTGGTCAATTATAATTTTCATTACCTTGAAAAAATATTTGTGATATGATATGCTAATGCATGATTTGTGTGCTGCAATTAACATTAATCAATTTTAGCATATGAAAATATAGTTGTTATGTTTTCATTGCGTGGCTCACCATAAAAAAGGGTTGGGAAGTTCATTTCCTATGCATACTTATATTTAAAAATTTCAAGTGGTTGTTGGTACTCTAGTGGTGTAGCTTTTTTATGATTCATACTTATAATATTTGAAATATGTATAATATAATGTAGATCAAAACAACAAAATAGATATTAGTGGGCCAAGATGCCCAAATATTCAATATATTCAGAAATAAAATAATGCTCTTAAGTTAGGGAAACACCATACAATACTCCTTTAGGATGGAACAACTCCACAATATCTCTTTGAGGGGATAAACTCCAATGTCCTCTTACAATAGAAGACTCAATGCTTACTTGATTGATTTACAATGATATTCACCTCTTTATATAGACATCTATATAACTAACAATGGATGGGTAACCTCCTAATCCAAATGTAGGTTGACCATTACCCAATGCATTAATTATACAAATTACTCATTTATCCTAATAAATTGGACCGTATAACTAACTAAGGGGGATGTGTGACATATGTTAGGATCTCCATTAACCCATATACATTAATATATCATATTCCTAGGTACATAACATTTCTTCCCTCCTTAACATGCTTCATCCTAAAAACATAAGAAGAAACCAAATGCTAAGTGTGCTTCAAATAATTGCAAACTTATCTCAAATATCAATCATCCAACCACATGCATGTGATATCAGTGTGTGATAACTCTCCAATCTTATTTCCAAATTCCATTATGTCACTCTGATTCTATTCATGATAATAATTATATTGCCTTGGTGTCCATGCATAATTATTACTCCTTTAATTCCCTATACCATATTCCACTACACTACTCTGATTCCATGCATGACCATAATAGTTATTCTATCATGTATATTCATAGTGATTTTCCCACTGATTCCATGTTCCATATGTTGCTACACTACTTTGATTCCAAACCTGACCATAGTAGTTATTTTTTGGATTCCATGCATAGTTATAGTGATTATTCCACTGATTTCTTGTGTAACCATAGTCATTGATACTCTAATTTCCTATATGGGCCAATTTATTGTCGTTATGACACTCCCTTACATGGCTCCATGATTTTTTCCTCTCATGATGATGTGGGTGTCTATATACCTCAACTTTTTTTGATACTTTGATCTTATCAAATTTTTAATCTACCTATTTCACCTTTTTCTTTGGTGGTTCCTTTGTCTCTTGAGTATATGAAGTGTTATTATCTACTTATATTGTTTCTCCATTTATTTCTTCATCTGAATATTCCACAGGCTCTTCTTCAGTTGCTTCAATCTCATCTTCATAATCTACCCTTTTTATTCTTTGAGCCTTTCCAACTATGATATCTTGTAAAGTAACCATGTTTTTCCTATACCAAAAATTCATGAACTTCTTATGAACATTAATTTTGATTATTCCCAAAGTATCTAACCATGGATATCCAAGAATCATATCCAAATCATCCATATCCAAAACATAAAAATATGAATGCAAAACATATTTATCTATAATGAGCTTCAAATATTCAAAAACCTAAATATTATGACCATCTATTTGATCCTCCTTGATATTACTTGCTTGAATATGTAGATGTTGAGCCACATCCATGTTGATGAATTTATACTTACTATTAGGGTTTATGGACACAATGACCTTTTTATTTTGAATGCATCCATGAATCTAAAAACTAACTATAATTTATTTAGATCTAAACTAATCTTACCCTTACCATCTAATCCTTATTTTTTATCTTGGAGATCCTCTACCTCTCAATTTGTATAATTTATAATATCCTCATCATCATTATGTGTTATTTCTTCTTCATCATCACTTTCATGTTCTTCCTCATTGTCATTATTTTCTTCCACTAGTTTTTATTCTTCATCCTATCCATTATTTTCTTCATTACCCTCCTCATCATCCTCTTCTTAATCTTTTGTATTTTATTTTTCCTTTATACCCCATCGATCTAGGAAAACCCATTCCATTTATTACCATCAAAACTTCCATCATTTTAGTCCCAACTTATCCCACCAAAGTGTTGTAGGACCATAAAGAAAATTATATAAATGTATTTGCCACCAAATTTTTCAAAAAATATTCTCATTAAAAAGGAGCTATCATTATCTATCATCAATATCATCGTCACTTGAAAATACTTGTAACTTCATGATTCGTAAAAACTAGGGTTAATGAAAAACCCTAAAATTTCAATAACTCATTCAAAACTTATCCAAATAGTCAAAATTTTTTATTGTATCTTCCATATATGATAATTCAAATTTAGTGAAAAAATTCTAAAAATTTCATCCAATAAATCGATTCTATGAAAAATCATAAAATCATAATAAATAACTCAAAACATTCTAAAAATTTGGTTGTAGCTTTTTTGTATGCTAATATCATACCCAAAAAAATTCAAAAACAAAATTCCTTATATTTTGGTAGATATTATAAAATTATTAAAAACCTTAAACTATCAATAACTCCCTCAAAACTGACCATAAAACCTTGATTTTTTTACTATGACTCCATTAAAATATTCATCTCCAATAAAAATTGTGCAAAAATTTGAAACTGATTTCAAGATATTAATGATTTCATAAAACTTGGGTCTTTCCCCACACAAATTACCCAAATCAAAGTTATGATACCACTTGTTATGATCTACACTTATAATATTTGAAATATGCAAAATATAATGTAGATCAACACAACACAATAGATATTAGTACACCAAGATGCCCAAATATTAAACATATACAAAAATAAAATAATATCGTTAAGTTAGGGTAACACCATACTATACTCCTTTAGGAAGGAATGCATCCACAATGTCTCTTCGAGGGGATAACCTCCAATATCCTCTTACAATAGAAGACTAAATGCTTAATTGATTGATTTAAAATGATATTCACCTCCTTTATATAGACCTCTATATAACTAACAATGGATGGGTAACCTCCTAATACTAATGTAGGCTGAACGTTACCTAATGTAATGATTTTACAGGTTACTCATTTATCCTAATATATTAGACAATATAACTAACTACAAGTGATTTATGCCACTTATCAGAATCTCCATCAACCCATATACCTTAATATATCATATACCTAGGTACATATCAAACTTGAATAATTTTATCTTGTAAATCATGAATGCATATCGAATCTATGAATCCATGCAACATGGTTTAAGTGGGAACATTATATTCTTTAATTGTTGTTTTGCTACTTGTCAAAATCTCTATTTTGTATTGTTTCATGCTATCATTAGTATGTAATAATTGTTTCCAATATTTTGTAATTTTGACATTTTATGATCAATAAAATTTTATCTTACATAATTTTTTTAAAGCAAACATGATTATGTTTGGATGAACACTTATTTTTTGTTATGCATTTTTGTATTTTAAATTACTCTTTAGTTTAATAACAATTGTTGATGTTTCCTCTATTGAGCGTGGTAATGATTTTTGTATTATGTCACTATTCGATGGCACATTGATGATGGTGTCAGTTAATATAATCTCTAGTTTTTTATATCCTAGTTTCTTAATCTATGCAAAAGTAATTCATAATAAAACAAGACACTCTTCAAGATCTGTTAAAATTTCAACATATGTTAAAGGCCTATTTAACCATATGTGTGTAGGAGATGTAAATTTTAGAACAATACCATTTTTCAATGAAGTATTGTATCTAATTCATATTTTTTATATCACTATTTCATTTGTCTTTGTCAATTCCATATATGTTTCTTTTTCTGATTGCTTGAAATCTATAATGTTATAGTTGAAGTGCAATTGGATACACACTAAACACACATGTTTTGGTGTGTCTCATATGTATTTTATGAAGTTATTTGTTTTGTCAATTTTTTATCCAACAAACCCCATTTTTTAATTAAATAGGGGATACCTCTTTTAAAACACATAAATAGAGTTCACATACCCATTCTCTCATTCTGGTTGGCTCCTCTTGCACCAAGTTTCTGAAATCCCATGTCATCTGGTTTTTATCCCTGAGCAAATGGTATGGATAATGACCAATTGATCTAACTTGTAGACCTTAGATATATATGAAAGATAAAAATTAAAATCCCATAAATAATCCATGGTTAAGATAATATTTATTGATTTTAAGGTTTAACACGTTAACTTTGCAGGCCTACTCTTACTCGAAGATTCCTAGAGTCTCAATCTTGTTCCTAGTGTATCAAATCCTAGAGTCCTACATAGAATTTTAGAATGTAATTGGTGGTTAGATGAATATTTAATTAGTATCTATTAATTTTTTCACTTAGTCATTTTTTATTTTTTCCATAGGTTCTTCCACGTGTCAAAGTCCTGACACTACATAACTTCAAGATGTTTGGCTAAAGAAAAGTTAGGGATTTTGCAAGAGTGTTGTCATGAAATTTTAAATTTCATGACAACACCTCTAATAAAACTTTCATAATAAATTATGTGTTTCAATGGCATGGATGGTAATTTTTTAAAAAAATGGGACATTGACTCTGTAGCTCAATAGATAAGGTTTAGGTCACTTTCTAAGATTTGTACTATCCTTCAAGCTTCAAAATGGTGAGCCATTAATTGGTTTTTAGAGTAGAATTTTGGATGGAAATAAATTTGAAAAGAATATCTTGGTTAACCATAATTAAATAATTTTGAGTCATAAATTTGGGGTGTTGAGGATATGTTTATAATTTCTCTTTTGATAAAACAAGACCTTATCAGAACTTGATACTACTAGAAACAACATTTATGGGACCCAATTTATCTACCAAAAACACCATTAGAGACTAACATATCTACATGCATCTTCACCAGATCCAAACTACTATGTTCACATTCCTTTTGGATCTTCACATATATGCTAACAAATCCCTCATATCCTAATCACTCTATTTACAGACCTATTAAACTCCAAGCCCTCTATATACACACTTATCAGAGAGTATGCATGAGAAATTCAAGTCAGGGAAGAGTTGTACTCAAACATCGGTAGTTGGATCACATCATATGTCAAATTAAAGCTCCCCAATAGAATAGTAAAAGAGAGAAGTTAGGAATTCATTTGACCATATCAACACTAGAGTAAAAATGTGAGGTAAAATAAAACTTCTCTAAAAGTTCCCAATTTTTATCCCAATGCAAAGACTAGATCTAAGAGATGAATTTTGACTATAATCACATGGCATAAAAAATTCATCTTGACCTACTAAATTAAGGAGGAAGAATTATAGTTATGCTTACACATCCATCATAACCTGATGGGGTTGCTAACACACCTATCAAAACATGACAAGGTTACTAACACACCTGCCAAAACCTGATGTGGTTGATAACACACATGTTAGAACCTGATGGGGTTGCTATCACACCTATTAGAACCTAATGTCAATGTTTGAACTACCATCATAATCCACCACTTGGATAGGCAAAAATTGCAAAAATTGGGTTTAATCTCCCTTGGGTCATAAATTTTGCACTTGAACTTTGATTTAGCTCCCATTCAATGTGTTGGAAAGATAATTTGATGAAGAACATTTTTTCTCAAGGACATATGGTGAAAATATTTCATTTTAAACTTATAAAATCAAGGGGAGAATCATGATTGCATATACAGGGTGAACTTCTCAATTTTCAAGTTGTGCAAAAACACTAATGTACTTTTTTAAGACATTCAAATTAGTCATCTCACTTTTGTAAGTTATGAAAATTGATCAATACACTTTTTTAGGTTTCAAGTCATGTAAAAAACATCAAATCACTTTTTCAAGTCATGCAAATTGGTCATTGTACTTTTTCAAGTTGTGCAAATTGCTCAATGCACTTTTATAGGTTTCAATTTATTCAAAATTTTCAATGCATTTTTGAAAGTTTTTAATTGTGTAGATTTATTAACATGATTTTTGAAGTCCATGAAAAAGCAAAAAAGGTGGTTTACACTGTAACCACCCATTTCAACCTATAAATACCAGGTTGTGGCTTATTTATAAGGGTTAACAAATTTTTGTTTGGATTCTAGTTTTGTTTCAAGTTTTGGTCTTGGTTTTGGAGTTATACTATGTTGGCTATAAATTTTGGAAAAATGGAAGGAAGGAGGAGTATATACAAGCCCATGAAGAATTAATATAGAGATGATTTACAAGACTTTGTGCTATGAGTTTTTCTAAATGATGATATGCATGAGTATGTCAGTTCACTTTGATTATTGTTATTTCATTTTGATAAAATGCTATTGCTAAATATTCAATGAATGTAGAAAGTTGTATTGAATATTAATTATGAATTATTATTGTTTTGAAGCATTGGTGGTAATTATAATATGATTTTATGCCTATTTTTATTGGGAATTATAGGATTGTTGAATACCCTTCTTTGAAAATTTATCCAATCTCCCCAATGTATGCACTCTATTCTTATGTCTAGAATATGTATTTCCCATACCATTTATATGGTAAAGGCTTCCCATGTCACAAACTTAAATCTCAGGCCAATCTAGTGAGTATATGAGTTTAGTTACCTAGAGTCATCCTTCTTTCTTGGAGTTTAGTAAATTTTGTGTTTAACTGGATAGAATAATACATTCCTTTCCTTTCTTAAATTTTCCCTCTTTTTAATAATTTCCTTCATTTCCTTTCTATCTACTTTCTATGCTTTTTGGTTAAAAGTATGAATTACTCTATAAATAATGTTTTTGCTAAAAATAGTTGTGAATAACTCTTTTTCTATTTTCTCTTTTTGGTTTTCAATAAAGGTAACTCTACCTGCTAATAAGAGAGGGATTTTATCCCTATTTTTTTGACTAACATGAATAATATATGCCCATGCTATTGATAAAAATCCCACATTTATCCCCCTGATAAATTTTTTAACCAACAATGAGTAAAGCTCCGAGTAAAAATTTTGAGGGCAAAGTTGGTGAAGACCAATTCAAAGATAAAATCATGGAAAGGTAACAAAGGCCCAATGTAGTAAGAAAAATACACATGACTTGTGTTAGATGCTACAATATCTTAGACCTAACAGAGATGTCAAAACTTAGGGGAGCCTAATGCAATCAAGAAGTGCCATAGAGCCCCATATTAGAGACCATCAATACTCTAGCTAATCACCCCATGAAAAAAAAAATAATAATGTCCAATTTATCAGATTTGATAGAGACGTTAGATCTTAGGAGAGTGTGACCTAACTAGAGAGTGCCATGTCAACCAATGGTAGAGTGGTTAGTCTCCTAGTTCTGATAGAGATATTAGATCCTAGGAGAGCCTAAACAAATCAAAGGATGTTGTGTGCCCTAAAGGTTAGAAGTGTTTAGATTTGTCTAATGATTTCTCATCATTGCCAAATGTGTTAGTCTCCCAGTATGACAGAGGTGTCAGAGTTTAGAAGAGCCCAACATAATAAAGGATCACCACACAACTTATTGTCAAAAGAGTCAGTCTCCCTTTTTTGATAGAGATGTCATAATATAAGAGAGCTTGATGTATCACAACACAACACATGGGATAACTAAGTAATTTATTAGGTGGGACCCTAAAATCCCCAGGGTGGCCATAATGAAACATGGGTGGAATCATGGGGGTTAGTTAGAGGATGCCACATATCCTTAGTTGACATCTCATCCCCTACAAGGGTATAACATTGAAGTGATAAGATGCGATTAGGTATTGACCATTGACATGAGGACCAGTTAGGAGGTGAAAAATGACATGAATATTGAGCTCTTGGGGGGTTTTATGGATGAGGTGGACATGTACCTATGCCACTCTAGACATTGATGAAGTGGGGAACTAGACCCTAATTGGGTAATTTAAAACATCACATCAAATTTACTTAATGTGGTAAGTGACATATAATCATATGTGCCAAAATTTAAATATGGATTGGGAAATCAAGTGGAAGATTGAGCCACCCACTCAAATTTGAATCCATAACAAGTGATCCAACAAACACCTTAAATGCAAGGGTATGAATGTGGATTTATATAAGTATTCCAAAAAAGCTCATTAGTTGTTATATCTCTAGACTCCCAAATTAAGACTTCTTATTTTTTACTTCCACCTATTATTTTTTCCACCTTATCCTTTAACCAGAGATTTTTTTCCAAGTTTCATCTCACTACAATGGCTGCTTCATCTTTGAACCCCAAGGCCAAGCTTAAATATACAGAAACTTTTTTCCCAAATGGTTTGACCAAATTTAAACATTATAATGAAGTATTTAATGCCATAAACCAAGTGCCCAAGGAGTTAATTATTGATGATGATGATCAAGCCAAATTTGAAGAAACCCTATGAGCATATGAGAAGTATGTCTTGTAACAAACAACAACCAAGACTGAAGTGATCCCCTATGTTTACTTGTTTGATATACTAATTCTCACTACCAAGTGGGTGTAGGACAATGTTCACAATTGGGTTTACTTGGCTAGCTCTTGACATTATATTGCTGACATATCTATAATAACTTATAAAGCCTATTATAATCTCCTAAACTTCACTCTTTCATATGAATTGGCATTGGTGTAGACCTATATTGAAATATTCCAAATCTATAATATTTTTAAGGACTAGGCCAAGAACTTATATGCTAAATGGGTGAAAAAAGAGGATGCTAATGTATATGGTTCACACCTTTAAGGAGGAGATTCAAATTAGTATGATCCTACTAAATCAGTTAGTTGGGGCCCTAAATTTCCTTCATGTTAACATACTATGAGTGCCCCTACTTCACATGATCTTGGATAGCTCCCAAGTCCCTAACCTAAGAGGAGTGTTTAATCTCAACATGGTCAAGGCCATAACAAATGCATTGGTAGGGATACACTTTTACATGATGAGTTATCTCATAGATGTAGTATGCAAGACACACACTTTTAAGCCATTTCATTTTCCTTCATGGGTTCTTGGAGGCTTTATGGTTCATGTAATTTTATATAAACTATATGGCCACCAATATAGAAATAACATATAAGATATTTGTGGGTTTTCCTACATGATGGTATATAGTGTGATTAAAGATACCCATATACCTTGTTTATCAAAAAAATTTAGAGACTCACTGGCTCTCATTAGAGAATACTGGTATTTCTAAGAGGACACCATCATCTGATTCATGGGCATTCTTAGTAAGCCCCTCTACTTATCCTATTACATACTAGATCACCTTGATGAGATGGAAATTGCTTACCAATTAGTGGAGGGTGTTTTTAACTATTGTATTATTCACTAGTAAAAGGCTTTCCCACCTCTTCTAATTATCATGAAACACCATGTGTACTACTCTTTCCTTCCCCTATAGAATATGGTGATTGGCTAGGACTCTTTGGCATAGGATAGAGTTGAGTTGTGGATTGGGACCCTAAGGGTATGATCCAAGCCCATTTAGAGAAGTATTTGGCCCATCTACACCTAAATTATGACCACCAACTAAAGGATGATGATGATTTGTATTTAAATTTTGATGATGACCAAGAGGTTATCACCAAGATATAATCCCAAAAGAAGGAGGAGAGTAAGAAGATACAAACTAGACCACCCTTGAACCCCTCTACATTTTATTAGTCTTCAGGTGATAACACCCTAAATCTCTCCAAAATTTATAGAAGAATCCTACAAGGGATCCCACTGCCTTCTCCCCTATGAGTAGTAAGTACCCCTTCCATAGATCCACCTCAAATAACTAAAGCACCTCAACCCTATCCAAGTTAGACCCATGTGACTTAGTGGTAAGTGACCCGAGCATAAGTATTTCCAAAGTGGGCACCTCAACCCCAAGCTACCCAAGCTCTGAGGTTTGACATCAGTAATAGCCTAGAAATAAGCCTAAGGTGGGACCAATAATAGGCACTAATGCAAGTTCCTCCCTTCACTCCTTTTATTTTCCAACTGCCTGCTATGGAACCACTCAATTCCTTGCTATTTCTATGAACCATTATGATAGAACCACCTATTTTCACTATTTTACCCCTTCTACTCTTCACCCAAACATATATGGGCTTGACCATCCCTAACATCTTAATTTCTTCATTTCCTCCTACCCCTTACATTATCTAACTTTGAAATTTCTAGGTGACCTTACCATCTATTCCTTAGATTTAAGTGCTTGTGAGTGCCCCATCTCCATCAATCACCTTAGATATTAAAAGAGTAAGTACACCCATGTGCACATCTCTAGTGATTAGGACCATCTTGGTAGTTCCTTTAATTACTCACCAACTCCCACAGTTGACCCAATAACCCTCACTACCTTGAATCCTTTTACAACAATGTCTATAGCTAACCCAACCAAAACATTGAGGAATAATAAAAAGCTAGTTAATGCTTAGCCCATAATATAGGTACTGACTACTTTAATTATACCTCCCTTACCAATCTCTTTGGCTCATCCAAAACCAACCCCATTGGATCCTCTCATAGCTCCTTGACCCCATTTTTTCATCACCTTGGGTACCTAGGGATTAAGATTTAATCAACCAATCTCTTCCCTTCTACTGAATACCCCCTCTTGAGAGATATTTCCCCTCAATTGGACATGACCCAAAGTCAATGGAAAGTGTAGATGTTCCCTAAGGCCTCTCCATTCATATTTCCCCCTTTTGACCCCATGCCTCCTCCTCCACTACTTTCATCATTCACTCCCTCCACTTATTCTATTCCTACTCCAAATCATCCTCTACCTATCACTACCTATTAAGGACTTAGATTTCACCCTAGATGAAAGTAGAAGTGTTCTAGTCCTACTCTCAAATTTGGTCCAACATGGGAATGACCCTAGGCTATGGGTTACCTAAACTTGGGTCAAACCTCTAGGATTTTTAATGAGGCTAACTACTCAGATATAATAATATCGTCCCTATTACTAAACTTGCATTATTGGGGTGAAAATGGAGAAAAATATAATGAATAAAATATATACTAAATGTGGTGATGAACCAAATTTTCTAAGATCCACTTTTAGCTTGGACACTTTTATGACTAATAATGAATCCAATCAAGACAAGGGCTGATCAGAACCTATGACAAGGTTACAAGAATAAGTGTTTTGTATAAAGGCTATAAAAAGACATATAACTTGAAGGTTAGGTATGTATAAGTCTATATGAGACACTATGTACTTATGACACTTCAAAAGGGAAATCATTATTTAACACATCACACAACTTGTAAGAAACTAAAAGAATTGAAGCAAGGTACATGAAGAGTACATAGATGATGAATAGAAACATACACCTGTTATCATTCAACCAGAATGCTAGAAATGTCTTAAATTTCTTCAAAAGAGTGTTAAAAAGTGATTTTGATAGAGCTTCTCTATCTCCATCCCTAGGGTTCTTTAATTAAGGTTTAAGTCAAGTATATATAGGAAGAAAAGATGAGGGATAGAGAATAAAATTATACTAGGGAATCCATTTATGAGCTCAATCCTATTCAGAACAACCATAGCCACCATTTTACTCAAGCTTGCTCTTGCATTAAAGTCACTTATCTTTTTTGGTGTGGTTAAGGTAGGTTAGGGGGAGCCATCCTTATTATTATATGGTCCTTTCCAAGCTTTTATATGTTGTTGTCCTTTATTTCTAGGGTGAGGTATTTTGTGTTCTTGGGGGGCATGTCCAAGTCTAGTTTTAGTGGATATTTACATAGGCATGGCTAAGTCCAAGGATGACTAGCCTTTTCATTAATTCATGGATCTACCCTAATTACATATTTTAAACAGTAATCTAATATAGACAAAAACCAATCTACTTAGTTGGTTTTCCCATATTTTTGAATTGTTAGAGCTTTGCTAAAAACATGGCCTCACTTTTTCATTTAAACCATTGATACTTTACTTGTATTAGGCCTGGGAGACTTAATTTTGTCTTTGTAGAGCTTTAATGATGATGCCTAGTATTTATTGTTATCCTGGTTTAACCCATTTTGAGATTTGAACTCAGTTTCTATGTTTCCATTAGATTAAGTCAAACTCAAGCTTGACTCTATTATTTATTCCATTTGGGTCAAGTTGGTCTTGGATTTTTCAACATGCCCTAACTTAGTCTTTTCTCATTAGTTATTGATAATCTTACTCAACTCATTGACTCACTAACCTCATCTTGATCCATCGATCTACATGTGTATGGATGTCTACAAGCCATTGATATTCTACCTAACCCATGCACTTTTGACACTTATCATTTAATTATTCACCCTTGAGATTTGCTAACCATTTTGAATCTACCTCACTTTGTCTAATTTTGATGAGCGATTAAGCGTGAACCCTTGATTTAGCTTTGAATTGTCAACTTTATCTCTGCTAGTGCCACTTGTCAATCTTACATTAATTCTTAAGATATTGTCAATCTATTAGTTCATGTGATTACACCATGTGTTTAATTCTCATGCTCTTTTACTACTTGACCCATCTTACTCTATTAGATCAAGATGTATGACTGAGGGAGGATCATTGATCTCGTCAGGACCCATAGTTTGAAACCTAATGGCTAGTTCATGATCTTAAATTTGATGGTCTATGGGAAGTAAAATGACATTCATGTGACCATCATTGAAATTTGTGTGACCATAAAATTTAAGCTCAAAATTAATTAATTTATTTGAGCTCAAACTTGATGTTAACACAAATGTCTCACTACATGGGTTCAACTTTAAAAACTTCCAACTTAGACTATAAAAGTTGACATGGGTCCAAATTTTTTTGAGGATGATCTTGGCATGTAGAACTACAATTGTGCATGATCTTCTATTCATGCAAGACTTTTTGATCAAAGATAAAAATTGTATAAGTGAACTAGTCCATTTTTTCCTACATGACATCTTAGTGATGTTTTGGTCCCTTAAAACTTGTTCTTGACCCATTTGATTGAATCTTTAAGGCTCGAACAGGTCTTAGGGATTGATAAAACCTACCTAAGACCTTGAACTACCTTGACCATCATGAGGACCTACTCCTTAAACATTTAACAAACTACACTTTAAGTAAACTTAAAGTGTTTCAAAAGCTTTATAGGTTGAGGGTGATCTCAAGACCATTTATTCCATCCAAAACTTGGTTCATCTATTCATTCATTTGATCATTTCATTCAAGAAAAACTCTACCCATCTAATCCAGTCCATGCTTGACCTTCAAAAAATTCACTGTAGTTGGGCAAACTTGGTATGTTAGCCAAAATGGCCAACATTTTTGGTAATTTTGTTGGCTTGACCAGCCTACTAGTCATGGAACCTAGAACTTGACCAAGCTCATTCATGATAGTTAGAAAAATAAATAATTATTTATAGAAAGATCGTATCTATCTCTTTGAAAAAAATTGAAGTAATGAGATGCAAATGAATAACAATAAAGCAAAAAAATAACAAACAACTTCTTGAAATAATAAGAAAACAATAAATAGAATAATGTGCAAAGGCACTCGAAAGAAAAAGAGACCTGTCTACCTATATATAAAGATTATGATATAATATTAGTAGAAAAATTTGAGATACCTCGCATTAATGGGGATGGGAAGGATCTCTCAACTTAGTCTAGCAAGCTCAAAGGTGTTGCTCTCCTTGGAATTTGTGATGATATAAGGTCCACTTCAAAGATTGTCAAATTTGGAGTGTTTTATTGGTTTTGCATGGTCCCCATCCCATTTGAGGATTATATCATCTTACTAAAATGTCTTTGAGGAAGATATCTTGTCAAATTATTTTTCACTTGATGCTAATTAGACCACATAATATGCATAACAATGTCCCGTATCTCCTCTAGTTGCCTCATATCATTTAACCTTACATGTATAACATTATCTTCTAGAAGTTCAAGTTGATGTGAAAGCTCTAATGTAGGAAGCTCGAGAGATATAGGAAGTCTAGCCTCTTTCCCATAAGGTATGGGGAGTTTCTAGTAACTATCTCAGGCATCACTCTATCTACCCATAAGGTAGTCCTTAGTCTAGTATGCCACTCCCTTTGACTATCCTCCATGGTTCTCTTGATAATCCTCAACACGTTCTTATTTGTGGACTTTGATAGTCCATTTACCTATGGGTAATAGTTGGAGGATGTTTTGAGATAAATCCCATGTGAAAGAGCCCACTCACATACCTTGATACTACTTAAAACCAATGCATTTCTAGAAATGATCATGAAAGGCACACCAAACCTAGTCATAAGGCTATCATAAAAGTCCAAAATAGAGACTTCATTGGCCTCCTTGAGAGAAATTACTTAAACCCACCTTGTTAAGTAGCCTGTAGCTATAATGATCCATTTATGTCATTTAATTGAAGGGGGTGTATCATCCCTATGAAGTCCAACCCCCATTGCATGAATGGCTGTTCTACTTAAATTAGCTTCAAGGGAAGGGCAACTAGTCTTTGCTTGCCAACAAACATTTCACATTTTGGGAATTTACTTACCTAAGAGTGAGTATATCTAAACATTATGGGCCAAAATTAAACAACTCTAATGATTTTTGAGGCTTTGGTCTTGGTAGCAAATTTCCCACTAGCTAGAGCATCATGGAATTGCTCAAGTAACTTGTCAATCTGGTATGACTCTACACACCTCAAAAACATGCCTCCTATGTCCTTATTGAAAATTACCCCATGTATTAAGACATAAGGTATAATTTATAGCCTAAATTTCCTTATTTTTTATTTAGCTACTCCCATAGGACATTGGCCCATTTCAAGAAACCTACTTATATCTTGTGTCCAACTAGAGAGTGTGTCATTTATAGCTGCCTATTAACTATCATGGACTGCCAAAACTTAGTCCTTATCATATTTTACTCCTACTATAAGGTGATTTCATAACCCTATACCCCTTATAAGCTTTGTAACTCTGACCTCAAGGTCATACTCCATGCATTTTGATACCCATTTAACTCTTTTCTCATTGAGATCTTTATTGAGTATGAACTCTTTGATACTTGGATGTACTACTATGAGTATGATATTGATATTTGAGATCATGTGCCTAAAATTATTTAACCCTTTGACTAATACAAGTACATGATTTTATACAAAGATATACCTTCCCTCATATTATTTTAAGGCCTAAATGAATAAAGCAATAGGCTATTCCATACCTTGTTCATTCTACTACATCAACATGGTAGAGAATGCATCCAATGTATAGAAAGCATAAAAATAAAATTATTTGTTAAAATTAGGATTAATAAGTGTAGGGGAATAAGAGTCAGCATTTTTAATGGCCTCAAAGATCCTCTTACCTTATTTGGTCCATGTAAACTCTTTTCACTTTCTTTGCATGTGAGTAAGAGACTTGACCATCTCTACAAACCCTGGGATAAATCTTCTTATAAAATCAATCTTTCCTAAAAATATCCATATACCTTTCTTGTGCTTGGGAAAGGTTAGGTATAAGATAGACTCAACTCTTTCAATGTCTATGGAAAGACCATACTTAGACTATACATGACCCAACAATATGCCCTCCTGCACTCCAAATA
This sequence comes from Torreya grandis, assembly GCA_037957365.1. NCBI lineage: Eukaryota > Viridiplantae > Streptophyta > Pinopsida > Cupressales > Taxaceae > Torreya > Torreya grandis. Next base: position 958,573 of record JARHVA010002465.1, on the reverse strand, counting down.
TACATTTTTTAGGATTTAAAGACACACAAAACTCTTTGTGCCTTTCAAACACCAACCTCAAATGAAGAATGTGGTTAGCTGGGTCCCTTGAAAAAATAGTGATGTCATCTAGGTAAATGAGCACCATGTCATTGATCAATCCTTCAAATGCAATAACTATTTCCCTCTAGAAAGTTGCCCCAACATTGGATAGTCCAAAAGGCATCTTCATATATGAATAAGTGTCCCACTTAATGGTGAAGGCAGTCTTATGCCTATCTTCTTCCTTGACCATAATCTGATTATATATAGAGTAGCCATCAAACAAAGAGAATCTTTGAGAACCTACTACCTTTTGAATAATTTGATCTATGGAGGGCAATGGGTAATGGTCTTTTAGAGACACCTTATTGAGGTCCCTAAAGTCAACACACAAATGTATTTTCCCATTCTTATTCCTTATTGGCATAAGGTTTTCCACCCATGAGGAATGCTTAATGGGAATTATGATCTTTGATTCAATCAACTTAAATAACTCCCTCCTTATCAAATCCTCAACCTTTGGATTGACAGGCCTTTGCCTCTACCTAAATGGTCTTACATTTATCTATAATTCAATGGCATGCTGTGCAAGTTTGGGGTCAAAACCTTTCAAATCCTTGTATTCCCATGCAAATATATCAGAGAACTTCTAGCATAAAGAAACAAATGCATCTCTTTCTTCTGCTATGTTAACCTTTCCCAACTTTAACAATTTACCCTTGAAGATCTCTATCCTTTGATAATGTTTCTCTTTGGCTGAGATACATGTCTTGCCTTTTATTACTTGGTTATCCTCATTGAATATTATCTCTAAGGTCACAAGACCTTTAGGTAGCTTTTTGGATCTTAGCTATACTATTTGGTCATCATATTGATGTTGGAACTTATTTTAATTTTTATCATAGAACTCTACTTCCTGCATCAAAAAATATATAATTTGTTCGTCACTGTCAAACATTTTCCAACTTAATTCATTATCAGGTATAGTTTGCATGTATATGACTTTGACTTTGCCTAAACTCTGGTTACCCTTGACTCCCTCTACAACTTCATACTAAGCTCTAATGGCTACAAGCCTATCTACATGTTGATTTGTCTCTCTTGGTATGGATTGTATATTAAATTCCAAGAAGTCTTCCATGAGATCCCATACATGGTGCTTGTAGGCTTTCAAATGATGGTTCTTGATAGTAGCTATGCCTCTCACTTGTTATACCAAAATTTCATTATTTCCATTGACTTGAAGAAGTTTGACACCTCTTTTTCTTGCCTCTTTCAAACCATGTAAAAGGCCTTAATATTTAGTTTTGTTTGAAGTGAAACTAAATTGGAACCTTGTAGCTAAATAATATTTTTGATTTGAGGGTAAAACCAACATAACCCTAGCTCCACTACCATTTTTTGACCTTGAGCCATTAAAGAATAAGGTCCATATACCATTTTCTTCTTGAGTAGTGCTAGTTAAGGAAGGTATTGCATACCCTTCTTCATGGATACAATACACTCCTAATTCTATTTCTTTAAGATTGATAAAGGGTCAAATCCATGGTTGTTAGATACCCATTCACCTAGATATAGGTTTGAAATGACCTCAAGATGATCATGAGGCTCTTGTTCACTAACATTTTCATCTTCCTCAAATATGGTATAATTGATATTTGCAAGGTTAGGCATATAAGGCTCCAAATGGAACTTGGAGATGGGTTTAGACCTAATAGTGACCTTAGTCCCATATCTAGTCCTAAAAACCATATATGACTAGTCAGAGGACAAATAGCCCCCAATATTTGTAGTAAATCCCCTAGATAAACATAGGAAAAAATATGAGGGTAGGTCCACAATCATTACATCTTGAGTGATGATATAATTAGGGCATGCTATCAATGTGATCTTAAGATCTTTCATTATGCCTACCATTTTAGTGGGAGAACCATACAACTAGAGAATGCCTTTCTCATTGGGTATTTATTTAATCCCAAGCTCATTTGCTATGGCTTTAGACATAACCAAAGTTGAAGCACTTGAATCTATCATACAATTATGCACTAAACAATATTCTATGATGGTTGATAAATAGAAAGGAGGGGAATTGACAACTTTGGGAGGATGAAAAATATTATGAACCTAACTTTGATTTGGGACTTGGTTAGAAACCTGATTAGGATAGGGCTGGCTAGTGTTTACAAAAACAATGTTGACCTTTTTAGTTACATTATTTATATGAGAAGGCTTGGCAAGTTATTGCTGAAGAATTTCTTTCTATCTCAAAATAGATAGAGTATCATACATAGACATTATGTTATTAACCATTTTCATATGATATACAATATTGAAAGGAAAATTGGCACCTTTGGGATGCACCTTGGAATTAGAATCATTATTTGGCACTTCTGTGATATGGGGAACAAAAGGAGACCTCTGTTGTTATCAAGGTTGTTAAGGTACTTTTTGAGTTGCTAGAACTTTATTAGTTACATTTGAAGTGGTTCGATATTGATTGATTTGTTGAGGTATGAAATAAGCTTTAGACTACTCCAAATTATCCTCCAACATTCTTCTCTTATACCTAGTATGAGATGCAACTGATTCATCTGACCTTTGATTAGTCTGCCCCATATTTACCACCACATGGTCAAACATATGTTCCCCTTATTAAAATGTCATACACATGGTGTCAATTGGTGGTATACCAATACTTCCTTGCCATTGAATTTGAGCTTCTAATGATGTCATGGTAAGTACATTACCTTGGTTCATTAGAGGGGCTTATGGTGGGGAGGCATGGCGTCAGGGCCCAAGAATGAAAAAATTTGCTATGAACTAAGGTCTTGATACATCTCTCCATTTGTAACCATTACCATCTCATTATACTATTCCCCTAATTGACATTAACCTTTTTGTACAAGATTATTTTGTGTGGGGACCAAGGCTCTAAAGCTACTTGCAACTTTAGGGTTGTAGCTATTATGAGGTCTACCTTGAGTAAGTTGTCCTTAGGTTTATTGGCATGATAGGTAAGGGGTATATTATATGATTAAGTAGGGTATTATGTTTGGAAGGGACCTTGGTATGAATATGGCCTATATGAGGTTTGATACTATCTCTCTAGAGTCACTATCTTGTTATTTGTGCCTTTAACAAGCTCTAAATCTTTACAAATTTATCCACTTGGCCATCATCAGGTTGGGTTTGGCTGCTTGGAATGGGTAGTGAAGCAGTGGTAGGTGGGGTTAGATGAAGTTTGGAAAAGAGTGGCATGAGGGGCCTTGGCATGAGTTTACATGCTTGTATCAAATAATTTTTTGCTCTTATAACTGTCTCATAAGCCCCATGCAGAGTTGTTCCACCCATAGATTAGATCATGACTATAAGGTCTAAATTCAATGCTCTAAAATAGTAAAGGAAAGCATAATTAGGTGTGGGATTAATGATGATAGGGATCTTATCCCAATTTTTTTGGAATCTATAGTTGAAATCAACCATAGATTCTTGAGGTGCTCTTTTGATTGAGGTAAATTGTTTCAAAAGTGATACATGGTCACTTATATCCTCAAAATTTTTACATAAGCACTCACCAAAATCATCCCAAGTATGTATTGAGGCAAGAGTTAAACCTCTATACCATTCCAGGGCTTTACCTTTCAATGATGTGGCTAGTAGTCTCATGGCTACATTATTTTGTGTAATGTGGTGTACTGCATAAAGGTTTGCAATGTCAATAATGTGATCTATAAGCGTGGTAGAGTTTTATCTTATAAATTATGGTAAAATATTCAAAGAGGCAATAGAGATGTCATCATATTGCTAAAGGTTAAGAGGGATCCCCCTATTAAAGGGTACAAAATTTTGATTTCTCAGCGACATTGTGAATGGAATGGGAACTAATCTTTGCCTAGAATAGAACCTTATAAATAGAGGTATAGACTATGCTCTATGATGTGAGTGGATTATGACACACCTTCTGATAGGGGATAAGGATGATCTTACTCTTCTTCTTCTTGAGGGCACTATGAGCTCACTAAAATGGAAGTTGATACCCCTTGTAGATGATCTAGTAGTTCTTGGCATGTATGTAAAGGGTTGGCTTTTATGAGATAGAGGCATTTAGATTCACAAGGTGATCCTACTAAGTGTTTTCTATACTTTTTAACTAAAAATAACACCAAATATTTAGCCCCTTTCTTTGTCTATCCCACTGGGCATGCCAAAAACTATTAAAAACTTAGATTGCACCCTAGCTAAAAGTATAAGTGCTCAATTTTAATCTCAAATCTTGTCCAACATGGGAATGAACCTAGGCTGTGGGTTACTTAAACTTGGGTCAAACCTTTAGGATTTTTAATGAGGATAGTTCCTTAGATATAATAATATAGTACCTATTACTAAACCTATGCTATTGGGGTAAAAAGGAGGGATAAACATAATGAATAAAATATATACTAAATACGATGATGCACCAAATGTTCTAATATCCACTTTTAGCTTGGACACTTCTATGACTACTAATGAATCCAATTAGGACAAGGGATGGTTAGAATCTATGACAAGGTTACAAGCATGAGTGTTTTGTATGAAGGTTAAAAAGAGACTTACAACTTGAAGGATAGGAAAGGATAGGTCTATATGAGACACTATGTACTTATGACACTTCAAGAGGGAAATCACTAGCTAACACTTCACACAACCTACAAGAAACTAATAGATATGAAGCAAGGTACATGAAGAATACATAGATGATGAATAGAAACATACACCATACACATTAAACTTCAATAAATTACACTTAGCATTCAACTAGAATATGAAAATGTCTTATATTGATTCAAAAGAGTGTTACAAAGTGATTTTGATAGATCTTCACTATCTCTAGCCTAGGGGTCCTTTAATCAATGGTTCAAGGCAAGTATTTATAGGAAGAAAAGATGAGGGATAGAGAAGAAAAATATACTAGGGAATACATTTATGAGCTCAATCCTATTCAAAAAAACCATAGCTACCATTTTCCTCAAGCTTTCTCTTACATTAAAGTTACTTCTCTTTTTTGGTGTGGTCAGGGTAAGTTATGGGGATCCATCCCTGTTAGTACATGGGCCTTTCCAAGATTTTATATGTTATTGTCCTCTATTTCTAGGGTGAGGTCTTTTGTGTGCTTGGGGGGGCATGCCCAAGTCTAGTTTTAGTGGCTATTGGTCATAGACATGGCTGAGTCCAAGGATGACTAGCCTTTTCATTAATTCATAGATCTACCCCAACTACATATTTTTAACACTAATCTAATGTAGGCAAAAACTAATATACTTATTTAGTTTTCCCATAGTTTTAAATTATCATAGATATACTAAAATCATGGCCTTATATATTCATTTAAACCATCGATCCTTCACCTATAATAGGATTGGGAGACTTACTTTTGTCCTTACTAAGCTTTAATGATTATGCTTGGTCTTTATTGTTATCCTAGTTTAACTTGGGTCAAGCTTTGAGATTAGTTTCTATGTTTCCATTAGCTTGAGTTGAACTTAGGCTTGAATCCATTATTTTTTTCATTCAAGTCGAGTCAGTCTTGGCTTCTTCAACATGCCCCATCTCAGTCTTCATTCATTAGTTGTCAAGAATCTGACTCGACTCATTGAATCACTAACCTCATCTCACTCCATTCATCTACCTGTGCATGGATGTCCATGAGCCATAAATATTATACCTAACCCACATGATTTTAACACTTATCCTTGAATTATTCACCCTTGAGATTCACTAACCATTTTAAATCTACCTCATTCTATCTGATCTTGATGAGTGATTAAGCATGATCCCTTGATTTAGATTTGAATTAGCAACTCTATCTCCACTGGTGCCACTTGTCAATCCTACATTAATTATTAAGATATTTCTAGTCTATTAGTTCATGTGTTTATGTGACATGTCAACTTCTCATGCTATCTAGCTATTTGACCCATCTCGGTCCATTAAATCAAGATGTATGATTGAGTGAGGACTATTGATCTCATTAGGACCTATAGTTTTAAACCCAATGACTAGTTCATGATCTTAAATTTGATTTTTTGTGAGATGTCAAATAATTTTTGCATGACCATCATTAACATTTTTGTGACCATCAAATTTAAGCTCAAAAGGACTTAATTTGTTTGAGCTCAAACTTGACGTTAGCATGAACATTTTACTGCATGGGTTCAACTTTGAAAGCTTCCAAGTTGAACAAGAAAAGCTCGCATGGGTCTAAATTTTTTTGAGGATGATCTTGGCATGTAGAACTATAAGTTTGCATTATCCACTAGTCATGTGAGGCTTTTGAAGTAAAGATAAAAATTGCACAAGTGGACTAGTCTATTTGTTCCTATTTGACATCTTAGTGATGGTCTGGTCCCTTAAAGCTTATTCTTGACCCATTTACTTTAATTTTGAGGATTAAATGGGTCTTAGGGATTAATAAAACATACATAAGACCTTGAATTTCCTTGACCATCATCAGGACCTACTCCTTTAAAATTTAACAAACTACACTTTAAGTAAACTTAAATTGTTTCAAAAGCTTTACAAGATGAAGGTGATATTAAGACCACTTATTTCATCCAAAAATTTGTTCATCTATTCATTCACTTAATCATTTCATTCAATAAAAACTCTTCCTAACTAATCTAGTTCATGTTTAACCTTTAGAAAATTCACTGTAGTCGAGCAAGCTTGATATGTTGGCCAAAATGGCCAATACTACCATCTTTGTTACCCCACTAAAAGCTCCTAAAACTTGGGGAATGATCCCAATATCATAGGTTACAGAGATGATGATGTAAGGCATGCCAAATTATAATGGTATTTTGACCGTACCATGGGAAACATGCAGAGAATCCTCACCCAAAAATTGGTGCAAGAGGGAAACCCAATGGTTTGGTAGACACAAAAAGACTTGTTCTCTCTCACCAAGGTGAGGAATCATAAGGGAGAAGAGAAAATGGTGGAAGATCCACTCTCAATCCTTTAGGTGACTCATAAAGTTTATAGAAGCTTCTTAAGGATATGCAAAGTTAGGTCCAAACTCTTAAAGTTCATGTCAAGAGTTCCTTCCCTAATGGGATAATTGGGTGTGTCAAGTATACCCTCCTAAAGCTTGTCATAATTTTGGGAAAGGTGTTAGGTAATATGGTAAAGACCCAAGTAATCATCCAAAAAACCCAAGCCTATATGGAGAGGATTGATTTAATTAATGGGAAGTGTTGAAAGTTGACTATTATGATTAATAAAGGCATTTTCCTAGAGCTAAAATTAATGCCCACTTTAGATTTGGGCTTATATAAGACCTATTCTAGGACCATGAAGATTGATATGGAAGAGTGTCTTGCCATAGCCTAAATGGTAATGACACCCCTAAAATGTTTCAAAAGGAATATATTAGCTTATTTGAAGGAAGTAAAAATCTCAGTGTTATTTCACCCAAATGATACTCTACTAGATAAGGGAAAATTTGGAGTTCACCTGTGTCACTTTAACTATGTCATGAGGTGAAAGGTGACCAAGGTGAACAAGGAGGGAGCTTAGGTGGTTATCAAGATTTTGACTCAATCTAAAACAAGCATTAGCCAAGTGTTTGAATTATAGGTGTCAATAGAGGATCCCCTTTGGGTATACTAAAGACTATCAGTGTAGGTAGAAATCATATTTAGAGAGCCTCTGATGAACCTCACCAAGAGGGATTGGGAGTTTAACCTCATGGTATCTATTTTAGAGGCCAAGGAGGCAAATTCAAAGTAGTTGGGATCCATATCATCCATTCTTCCTCCACATATTAGTTGAGTGGTCCACCTATAGATATTTTTGGGAGCAAACAAAGGGATTTTATCTATTTTTTGAATTATATAGTTGTAACCACCAGGCATGGCCATCATGGCCTAGGATGGGAATATTACACTACTTGGGGGAGAATACCATCCTTATCTATAAAAGTACAACTGTATTATAATTTTAGGTTTTATAATTTTTAGGTCAAAGGTGATATAAGAATCAAACCAATAGTTCACCTATAATTTTTCTTTCCCCTTTTGAATCATAGAGAGCTGGCCAAGATCAATATCTTTATAATAAAACTATTTATTTTAATGAATTTAATCTTATATTTTGTGTAACACATGTTTTGTTTATCAAAGTATCTCTCATTTTAGTTTTAAGCAAATATTAGTGTTTATATAATTGTTTTAAGGATCTATCACTTTATGAATGCAATGATTATGATGTTCTTGCATGTCATAAACTCTGTGTGAACTCATTTTGTGTTATTTACAATATTAATATCATATCTACTAGCCTAAAACTTATCTTGGAAGTTTGTGTTATTTAATTAGACTTATATTATTGGTGTTTAGTGAGGAATAATAAAATAAGCATTTTTCACTACTTTTCCAGACTCTTCTCATTGTGTAGTACCAGAGTTAAAACCTTTGGTGAGATTTAACACACAATGGTATAACTATGGTAGATGAATTTAGATCAATTGTTTAATCATTAATTTCACCCTAATTTGGAAACATTATTTACTACCTTAACCTTCCCTCTTTTTGTGTTTTTTTTAGAGATTGAACCCTTCCTTATCATTTATAAAATGATAGATAAAAGTGCATGACTATCAATAATAGAACAAAATAACTCACTCCATTACTCTTAACCATCCATATTGAACCCTTAGTGGTGGAAATACATCTCTTAGAGATTATTCCATGCAATCTCCATTGTGAAGCCAAATATCCATAGCCATGCCCTGGGATGATTTCATATTAGTCCTAAAGTGAAGTATGAAAGTTCATCAGTGTTCCCACTATTCTCTATGAAAATACTCAATTTCATGAGTAATTTAGAACAATATCTTGGACTAAAAAACAACTAGCACTAGAAGGAGGGAAATCACTTTTTAAGGATAATTATCAATAGGAACCCAAACCCTGATAGAGTATTTTATTGATTAAATCTTACTTACTCTCCTTTACGCTCTCTCCATTATTGTGTGATTTGAATACACATAACAACAAAATATGAAAGGGAAGACATTAAGAATTTATATATTTAGTGTCGACTTATTTTATATTATGCTTCTTGGTGATAACATACTAACTATTGTTTATTTGTGAAACATCTTGGAGTCCAATTCACCCATCACCAAAGCTAGGTTACATCACAAATAGTTAGTGGTTTTACCCTTGTAATTCCAAAAAAGACCCAAGCTCAGTAGATCTATTCCTACTATTATTCCAACTAACTTATCCCCTCATCTTATCATAAACAAATTGCCTAGGATGGCTTGGTTAGCTGGCTTAGACATTAACATCTTGGGAGTTATATATTACTTACCCATACATCTTGATATATCTTACCCATTTCACTCCTTGTGTAGGGTGAATTATTGAAGAACATTTGATCTCCTAAAAAACTACCCTAATACTCTTGAATTTCAAACATGAGGACATAACATGCAAATTTTCACATTCACATTGATGGACTCAACCTATGACTATTTCGTCAACCTCTCCAAGGACTCAATCCCCAGTTGGGACCATTATAATACTAACTTCTTTGCCCAATTTGGGCAAGTGATAGACCCCAGTGTTCTATACCAATAATTTTCTTGTATTTAATGATATCCCAATGAGCCTATAAAGAAATTCAATGATAGGTTTCAAAAGATGTATAATCAGGTTATTTTACTCTACCAACCCACCCCCTAATTAGCATTTGAAATTTATAAAATACCTTGGACCCTTGGATGGATATGATCTTGAGATGAGACCTAAAAATAGTGTACCTACCCTTGGATTATGTAGGGTCCATCAAGGTAGACATATATCTAAAAAAAGGGCCAGATGATGGCTCCCATTCCTAATGTGTTACCATAGATGTCTGTGTTGAGCCTTTTTCCCAATGCTAGTTAGAATATCCCAATGCTTCAGTCACTCCTTGTAACACATTAACCCCCATTGAGTCATGATGTACCAAACCAACACTTTAGTTTTATCTACATATAAAACCATGAAAATACTCCCTATTTATAACACTAAGTAATATTGGTAGTAGCTAACATTACACAAACCATAACCCAAGTGTCCATAAAGAACAAGCTGGATGCCATTCAATGAATGGTACAAAAACTCAACAATGAATTCCTTGGGATATAGATGAGGATGATAAAGTATAATGTGGAGAGTTTCTACAAAAACTTCACATATCAAAGACCAAATATGAATCATAACTATTCCCACAATCTACCAGAACCTTTGCCTAATAGGTTACCGATAATTAATATCTTCAAGATAGCATTTCCTAATTGGTGTCAAGTGCAAAACATAATATCCCATGAGAAACTTGACTAAAAATAGTCTTGTTATTCCTTTGATATTTTACAAAAGGAAATGGAAGAGTATGAGGTAGTTCCCAATTATCCAAAATCATCCAACACAAGTAAATCCCCTAATACTGCCATGGTGTTGAAAACCACATAATTCCTTGGCCAAGAAGAAAATGAGTTAGATGAGGGTATTAATGAGGTGCAAGAATTTAAATAGTTCCAAAGTATAAATCATTCCATTAAGAAGAGGAAACCATAACAACCCTTCACTACCTCAACTCCCCCAAATAATGGTGCAACCCCACCTAACCAAAATGCTAGGAATGACCCATCACCTCCAAGACCTCAAGAACATAAAGATCCCATGGAATCCCCACATATCTAGAATAAATGGGGTAATAATATAGGAGAGGACATGAATAAGATCAAACCAAACATCATGCTCTATGAACTTTCTTAGATTATAGAGCAATGTGATCTTCTACTAAAGTCCTTAACTAAAAAGTTGACTCAACCCACCCATATAAAATATAAAGTGGCCCATACCAATGTGCTCAATAAAAATAATAAGATGGAAGTGCCTCCCTTATTTTAAACCATTATATTATTATTAGCTATCTAGCTAACACCCAAAAGAGGTTAGATTTTTTCAAGTCTGACTTATACCTGAGCTAACATGGGAATGATTTAAGGCTATGGGATGCCTATATCTAGACCAAACCTCTAGGGTTTTTAATGAGGCTAGTTCCTTAGATATGATAGTTTGGACCTTTCTTTCTAGGACCTAAACAAGTTGGGGTGAAAAGAGTTAAGAGACTACATAAAATAAAACTTATTCTATTATATGGTGATGCACCAAATGTTCAAAGATCCACTCTCAATATTGAACTCATTAACACACTAATAGATTATGAATAGGATTAATTCAGTGCTTACAATAGTTTATAAACAATAGTGCTTCACCTAGAGGTTAATTTAATGGACTTAAGCTAGAGGGAAATGAGGGTAAGGCTTGATTGAAATCACTCATAGTCAACAATCCACTCCATACCCGAGACATCAACATTAAGACATGTTAGATGACCCATAAGGAAAGTTTATTAGCACTTAGGTTGAACTTAGACCTACAAAGGGAAGATGAACCACTTTTGCATCTCAAAAAAATATACAAAACACTAAGTATAGATAGGTAAATAATTTCAAAATTCTCTATTCATTACTCCAAGAGGTGTAAAATATACTTTCTGGTAGAGTCTAGTCATACAAGCCTGAGGGATCTTCAATAATAGATCAAAGGCCTTTTTTATAGAAAAAGAGAGAAAGAGAGAAGGATTTTGGTGCATAAAAAGGAATAAAAATGAGCACAACTCCATTTGAATCACAATTACAAATACCTCTACATCTATGCTCATCTAAGCCTCTTGATTAATCCAGATCACTTCAAATAGTTTCACTGTTAGATTATTCCTTCACTGATGCTTCTTTATGGTTACAATGGTGGGATCAAGTTGGTTTGAGCTAAGTTATAACATCAATGTAGTGAAAATAATTACATAAATCTATTAGGGTTTTTTCATGGCACTAAGTACTCTTTACTAGTTTGTCATGGCATTCAAGAGTGGAGAGAAGGGTCATTTTCATGTAGCTGGATTTGGGGATGAAGCTGTTGAAGTCTATGTTTACCTTGATAGCATCCTTCAAAAAATTGGCTCTCATTCAAATAAGACCATGCTTAAACTTGGATCTATGATTTTTTTTACTTTTCCCCATCAAAAATTGCTTTTTAGACCTTCATCTAAGTCACTTAGGCTCACCTTTGTTTGATTGGACATCAAAAATTGACTTAGATCATTGACCTTTTAACTCATCTTACTCCATTGATTTGCTTGATGCTAATGAAAAAAATCCATAGATCCTCTACCAAGACTCACATGTTTGTGCCACTTGTCACATATGCATTTTCACTTAAGGTTTACTAACCTCTTTGATACTTGCTCACCATTGATATTGAATGCATGATTAAACCTGCTTTGTTAGATCCACCTGGATCCACTAACGTATCAGTCATCACTCACCATTGGATCTTATATACAATTGAACATTGATGGTTTATCTTTAATGTTTGAAATCAAATGGATACTTCATGAGGATTTACTTTGACATTTTTTGAATGTATTTTATGTCTATGTAAATGTATTTGATGTCTGCATGTATGTATTTGATGTTCATGCAATCATCATTGAGATATTTGAAAACCAATAGTCATTTACCATGACTTTAATTTGACATTTGTGCACCTATCAATTTATGTCTATGGGAACACCAAATACATCTACATGATCATCAATCTTTGAACCCTAATGGATGACTGTTGAGCTTTATTTTGATGTTTATGCACCTATCACCACCCTACTGGATCAACTTTTCCAAAACAATTTTGGTCAATGTAATTATGTTTATAGGGAAATTATTATTAAATAATTTCCCTAAAATAATCCACCTATTTGGAACTTTTACATTATGCTATTTTCCTTAGGCATTTTTTATCAAGACATTTATTATGGACAAAATATTCAAAAGAATTAGGTCTTTGGGAAAATTATCTCAGATAATTTCCCTAACACTTAGCTCCTTTGCTATGGATAAAATGTTTAAAAGAATTCTAATCTTTAGGATTTTTCCTCAACCACTTTCCCTAAAATAATTATGTTTGTGGGATTTTTATTTTGGAAAAAATGTTTGAAATAATTTACACTTAGCTTTTTCTATGGACAAAATGTCCAAAATAATTATATCTTTAGGAAAATTGCTCAAATAATTTTCCCAAAAGAATTTGTACTTAGTCTTTTAACTTGGGATAATTTTTAAAAAATATTTACAAAACTTAGCTAAAATAAAACTTGAAATATTTCTTAAGTGTAAACTAGGCTTTTAAGCCTGCAGGCTATTCTGGACTTGTTCCTAAAACTACTCAAACACCATGAAAACCTGTTTGAACCCCCTCTATTTGTAACATTGATCATAATTATAATCCATTTTATATTTATTAAATTGGGACCTTGATAGGATTATTTCATGGTCTAGGATAAGCTTGGTATGTAGGCCAAAATGGCCAACATTTTTGGCAACTCAGCTGGCTTGATCAGCCTACTGGTCATGGAACCTAGTTATTTGACCAAGCTTGTTCATGATGACTGAATGATTAAGGTAATACTTATAAAAAAGACTCTGATTGATTCTTAAAGCACATTTGGAGCAATTGGGAACCCACAAACAACAAGAAAGCAAAAAATAGGACCAAAACTAACTAAATAATAAAAAGCTATAATGTGCAAAAGCACTTGGAGGAAAAGATAGACCTATATTCTTATGTACCAAGAGCATGAGATCTAAATAATAAAATAAATTAAGATACCTCCCATTAAAATGGATAGGAAGGATCTTTCCATTCAATATAAAAATCTCAAAGGCATTATTTTCCTTGCAACTTGTGATGACATAAGGTCCACTCCAAGGCTATCAAACTTGGAGTGTTTCCTGGCTTTGCATGGTCCTCATCCCATTTGAGGAGTATGTCACCTTGATAGAATGTCCTTGAAAAATCTCTTTTTTCAAAATTAATATTTACTTGATTCTATTTAGACCACATGGTATGCATGTCATAATCTTTTATCTCATCTAATTCTCTCAATTCATTCATCCCAACCTCTATTACATCACTTTCTAGAAGCTCTAGTTGGTGTGTAAGTTCTAAATCTGGGAGATCCAATGAGATAGGAAACCTTGATTCTCTTCCATAAAATAAGAGATAAGGTGAATTACCAATGGACTTATTGGGGGTGATCCTATCAACCCATAAATCAATATTCATCTTTGTATGCCAAGATCTCTAATTATCTTCCAATGTTCTTTTGATGATCCAAATCAGGTTCTGATTAGTGGAATCAACTAGTCCATTAACCTATGGCTATTAATTTGATGAATATGTTATATAAATAACTTTATCAAGAACCCATTCACATACCTTTTCAATAATGAATGCCAAACCATTATCTGATATTATAGAAGGTACTCCAAAATGGGTGACTAGACTCTCATAGAACTCAAGCACTATAGTCATATAAAATGTCCAAATTGGTAGTTTGAGTGTGGCTTATGACACCCAATCCATAGGTCCTTTTTGTATTCTATTAATACCATTATAGACACCTTTTTCCTCATTATCAGTCACCTAAAACCTTTTTAATGGTCATTCCACCTTAGCCAGACAATATTTCCCATGCCAATCTTGTTCCCCCATGTCTCGAGCCTATAATATAGGAGTGCCCCATTTGGATTATAGCACCCCATAGAAAAGTGTCCCATTTTTAGTGGTCCTATCCATTTTCACTTTGATCCCCAATGGTCATTTTCACCTAGTCCTTATTCTTAATTAAGTCAGCCTATCACGTATACATCTCACCCATAACCAATTCTTCCCTATAAAAGCTCACTCAAAGATCATTTACAAAGAAGGTGACCAAAATTACAAATCAATCAAGAATACAAAAAAATCACTAAGGTAAACTTCCCTATTCTTTGCATATAGTCACACAACATAGCTAAAAACCTACTCAAATTCTCATACTAATCCTTAGCCACCTCAAACACTATTAATTTGACATTTACATCCACATCACACTATTGCACAAAGCATACTAGGTGGGAGAACTACATATGGATTGATCCCTCTTTAGAGTATTGTTATGTAGGCAATGTGCCACATAAGGGGTGTGGATTTCACATTCATTACATCTTTCACACTAACCCCCATATTTTTCAAGTGACTCAAATGTCATTTTATCAAGCATGATGGAGGGTTAGGGTTTTGAAGACAAATTTAGCTCCAAAACCAGTTCCATTAACAAGTGCTTAATTTTTCATAGACACACTCAAATAGGCACAATGCAACTACCTAGAAAATTTTAGGTCTCTATGATTAATCTGGATAATAGTGGTAGGAATGGACAATAGTACCAGACACTAAATCATCCACTTTTTGGTGCTCCTATTCTTTCACCCATAAAAATCCAGATTCATGTTTACAACACCTTCCTAGTCTTGCGTAACCATTTTCAACCTATGTATCAACCATCTCAGTTTATTTTCTAGATATGTTATATTTCTTCTCATTTATTGCTATTTTTATAAAGGTGAAAAAGACAAATAATTGCACAAATATGGACTATATTTATTTCTATATTTTATACTAGTTTATTAATCTAGACCCTTAACTAAACTAGGAATAAAACTCCATTATTCCCAAATAAGTTAAATTATTTGGTGAACCTGACTTAATTTATTTGCACACAAAAAACTATAAACCCCAGGGAAAATTCCTTGCTGATTTTAGCAATATTCTTCTGATTTTTCTTACATATGTAAATCAAAATTTCAAATTTAATTTTAAAAATTCACCATAGTAATTTTAAAAATCATTTATTTAAAACCTTAGTAGAATATACCAGGTCCTTATATTTTTGGAGGTATCACCTTACATGTTAGTGAGCTTCGTATCCTTTTTATGCATATTCTATTTTGCTATTTTTAGGACTTTACACTTCCTTTATTTATTACTTTCCTTCCATTGTATTTTTCTTATTACAACTTATTAGAAAAAATTTAATACACTTTTTCTTTGTTTTCCTACTTTAACAATGGCCCAATATACCAGCTTTGATGAAATCGATAAGATGGAACTTTAAGAACTTTTAACTAAAAATCCAGATATGCAAGATGATATGCTTAAAATAATATAAAAAGAACAACAAAAATTAAACAATGGTCAATCCCCTCAAACCACAAAACAACCAATTGTAAATGACACTACGGGGGCAACTATGTCTTAACAACCCCCTATAGTATCCCAACCTTCCTATGTGGCACCACTAGTTACAGCTAGTACATATTCACCTCCTAATGTGGCTTCCCTTATGTAAGAGATTAATTCTCTTCAATCCAAGGTGATACATCTTGATAAAGGTGCCTCTAGATCAACACAAGCTTTGGACTCTTTTACTCTACTTCATACACCATTGACATGCCATATTGATTCTATACCCTCACCATCAGGTTTTGTTTAACCCAAGATCACTCTATATGATGGAAAAGGTAATACATAAACACACTTAAGATATTTTTTATTGCATGCTTAGATAATGTGCCAAATGACTGGTTACTAACCAAGACATTTCCATGGAGTTTAAAGGATTATGCTCTATAGTGATTCTATAGTCTACTGAATTAGTCGGTCAAAGCATTCAATCCTTTAGCTAACATGTTCCTAGCTCATTTCAACATTAACATATCTGACAAGGTTTCTTATGCACAAGTTTCACAATAGAAACAAAGGTCAAATGAGCATATCACAAATTATATTCTTAGTTATAAGACTATCTTAGATAAAATGACTAGCCCCATGATTGGTCAAGAATTATGAGATCTCTTTAAATAGAGTCTTATGCTAGTTTTGCATGAGTCAATAATGTTCAAAAAGTTTTCTTCCTTCACTAAGTTATGTCATACACTAAAGGAAAGGGAAGTCAAATTACTTTCAATGGGAAAACTCAAGTATACAAGCATATACGAAACAATAAACAAGAGTAACAATAAAGTCCCATACAAAGTAAAGGTTAATCATAGCAAAAATCAAAATAAACTTACAATTAATGTAGCTTTAGAGTCCCCTTAGTGAACAGTTTTATCAATGCCTCATTGGTGATCCTTTACCAATCTACCAATATCTCCAACTAGATTCTTACAATAGCTATTCATATGCAATGTCCTATCTCTCCCTCCTATTCAAGAAGTTGATACAACAAAGCCTCTTCCAAATGGATATGATCAGAATACATTCTAAAATTTTCATGGGGTACAAGGCCACACAATGAATAGATACATCAATTTTTAACATAAGAAATAGGATATGATAAATGGAAACCTTATTGATCTTGGCACTCTAGTTGAGCCTCCTCAGGGAAAACAAACATAAGACAAGGCTCTAAATTTTTTATTAGATGCTTTCCCACAACATTCTAAATAAGAGACAAGGGGAACATCAGGTGTTCACCATACATATCATGTATACCCTCTACCAAATACATACCAAGCACTTTTAGTTGAGTCACATCATTTGAGCAACATGATTGGTGTGTATAATTCCAGAATTCTAGCTAGACCTTAAATCTTCTTAGAGTAAGAGATAGTTGAGGATGATTCATATTACTATGCACTCTTTTTTAGAGCCTACATTGATAACCATCCCATTCATAGTATTCTCATAGATAATGGATCCAATGTGAACATGTACTTTATGATATTACTTTAGCATTTAGGATATTTAGAGTAGGATATCACCCCAATAGACACAATTATTAGTGGATTTAGTAGACACATATAGAGTTCATTAAGTGAGATTGTACTTCCTCTACAGATTGGTCTAACACATGTGGCCACACATTTAATATTATTCCTAGTGTAGGAGTCTTTTACATGTCACCTAGTTGACCATAGATCTATAAACTTCTTGCATTACTTTCTATAGTTCACAGATGAGTGAAATACATTCATGCTAATCAAGTTGTTATAATTAGTGGAATTCTATATGAGTTACCACTTCTCACTTTAGTTCCATACTCTACTCTGTAATCACCATTTTTATATCCTCTAATAATTATAGTTCTTCTTCTAGTTGGGATTCAGCCACAATTGAGGCCTCCCTCACCAACACACAGAGTTCATACAATTCCATGAAGGCTTCTCTTAGAGTGAACACTACACCAACAATATTTTTAGGACTCTAGATAGTTTCTATATATAATATTCACACCCAAGGTAGTATCATTGATGTCTCATGCCTCTACACATAGAGCACATTTTTAGATAGCTTCTTCTACTACCAAATGGGTCCATAATAGCCCCACAGTTGCATATACTTCTTAGAGTTATAGGGGGGCCCCACAATCAATGTCCACTATAGAGATTTTAGAGCATTTACAACATACACAACTTTTAGAGTCATAGTCTCAGCCCTTCCATCATGCTTCATGATCATGCATGATCCCTCTCCTTGATACATGACACCATGATAAGGAGTCTCTTATGAGACTCATCAGTTAGTATCATTTCTTCTTAGTCTTTGTTGTACATAATTTCTTAGTTTACTTATATATAGTTTATTTTCACTTTTTTGTACATGTTTTCTTTATGATTATTTGTACATAGCTTATTTAAAAATATCAAAAATAATACAATATTTCAAAATACCAAAAAAAATATAACATGTCAAAATACCAAAAATAATACAATATTTCAAAATACCAAAAACAATATAACATGTTGAAATACACAAAACATTCAAATAACTCAAAAAATCAAATTTTTTTAAACTGTATGCATTATCCATGCTTTACATTTCTACTACCATGCTAGACTTACATTTTACTATTATATGCTATTGTTTGTCAATTTATCTACATTACCATGATTCACTTGATCTTCTTTGAGTGTGTGTAGTGACACCCAAATTCTTGATTGCTTCACTCTACCCATTAAGGGGGCATCTTAATTTTACATTCGAGACATACATTGACATATCTACTCATCGAGGCATCTTCTACATAACTACACCATCTAGGTTATGTCATTCTTATGCCACACACTCTAGTTATCATGTTCATGTACATTACTTACTAGCTTACACAAATTATTCTATCGATACTCACTAGTATATAAAACTTGTGTATTTATTAACATCTACCTAGTATTGTACTACATGTTTTGCATAATTTCACTTTTTGATTTAATCAGTTAGATGTGATAGTATTTCTATCATTTACATAACATCCTTTCTTGCTTTGAGTAACTAGATGTGATTGCATTTCTCAGTTCCTATTTTGTTACTTGTGTGTGCCTTAGGACATTTACCAATGTCCTTTAATTGTAATTTTGTATATGCTTGTGGCCCTTATGCCAATCTTGGTTGTTTGTAATTATATGTATAAGTGGGCATTTGAACATGCCTTGTATGCTTGATTTTCCTAGTTTGAGTGACATGTGCCCATGTCCCTTATTTTCTTGGCCTCTTTTGTATGCTTCTTTCTTCTTGCCTTACGTGCTTATTTAATTCTTAGTTTTTTACAATGATATGATCCACATCATGCATTATCTTTCCTTCTTGGATGCCATGATGGACATCATGCTCCATCCCTCCTTGAAAACTAACCAAATTTGTAGTTTTTAGTTTAATATACTACACATGATATTACATTATTACATCTATCTAGGCATACCTCTATTGATCGAACAATATCCAACATAAAATATACTATATCTTGAGACATATTTTCAATCATCATTATTATATCATGTATTTTTTAGCATAACACACTTATAGAGCTCTTTCTTCTAAGGTAAGTCATTACAAGGTCTTCATTTCTACCCTCAGAAGAGGGGTCAATAAATAGGGGTTTTGTCATAGAGATCAGAGCCTTCTATCAGTCAAAATCAATTTTTATAACACTCAAAACAACAATCAAAATTCAAAACACATAGAACAAACTAACAAAATAGGGATGACCATAGAAAAATCATCATAAATAGTAAAGGACAAGAGTGCCCCATTTAGACTATAATGCCCTATAACAAAGTGTCCATTTTTTGGTGTTCCTTTCCAAATAGTTGAAAACCCAAATTTTTTAGAAACAAATAGAAAATTAAGGTCAATTATTGTTTTGTCAGCTACAATCAAGTTTATATTGGGTAATTTTAGTAAAGTTTTACTCAGGTTATCTAGATATAGGGGGCATCATGCATGGCATGGTGGCTTTCACTTCCAATTTAGATTGGGCAGTTTTTATAACTTCTAGATCAAAATCCATTTTATAGACACCAAGTGATTGGGGATAATGTGCACACCACATTTGCCTTCTTTTCTTTCTATTTCATTGTATTATCCAAGTATTATTAGTAGTTACATGCCTTATTCCATCTACAAGAGGTTGACATCATTTTGAAGTGGCTTTTATATAAGCCTAGTTCTCAATTTTGGAGTGGCTTTCATAAAATCCTAATCTACACTTTTTAGAGTGGAGAAGATTAGCCTAGTTCTTATTACACATTTGATTATCCATGCCACATTGTTAGATTATAGAGCATTCATGGGATTCATGAGCCATCTCATATGATATACATTCATACTAGTATTAGTTCATAGTTCACTCTTAGTGGGCAATAATGGAGCCAAAGGAATAGCTATCATTTGTATTCTTGAGCCACCTACTAAGAGGGATTGGACACACAGTCCAAACATTGATTAAAACATGAATGATAACATAACCTCACTACATAATTTGAAATGATGGAGCCAAAGGGATAGCCTTTATATTCTTAAGCCACCCTCAAGGAATTGAGCACTTATCTCCATTTACGGTATTAATATTGGTGTAACACATACCCAACATCACTCATCATCAATCAAAATCATGCAACATCATAACATGTTTTATATTGGTTCATGTACTTGGTGAGGTGTATTCATTCCTTTCTCTTCCTCTCTCTTTTACCTAATCTTTGTATGTTCTTATTTTGGACATAATGTGTCTAATAAGAACTAATCTACTCCTTATTTTCTCTTATAGATTTATGCTTCATGATATGCTCTCTATACACACACTCAACATCACACATCTTCATGGGCTTCACCCTTATAGGTAAGTTTAGGTATGCTTTCTACTTTTATTTTATCCTAGTATTTTGTTTTACTACATCACTAGAATAAAGGGGGGAAAATGTAGTCATATAAAATGTCCAAATTGGTAGTTTGAGTGTGGCTTTTAGCACCCCATCCATAGGTCCTTTTTGCATGCTCTTGCGACCATTCTAGATACCTTTTTACTCATTTACAATCATCCAAAACCTTCTAAATGGTCATTCCACCTTAGTCAAACAATATTCCCCATGCCAATCCTATTCTCTTAGGTCTTGAGCTTATATGAAAGGAGTACCCCATTTAGAATATAACACCTCATAAGGAAGTTCCCTATTTTTGGTGGTCCTATCCATTTGCCCTTTGAGCCCTAATGGTCATTTTCATTTGGTCCTTATCCTTAATTAGGTCAGCCTAGTGTAAATACATCTAACCCATGACCAATTATTCCCTATAAAAGCCCACTCAAAGCTCATTTACAAAGAAGGTGACCAAAATTACAAATCAAGAAAAAATATAAACAAATCACTAAGGCAAACTTCTCTATTCTTTGCATATAGTCACCGAACATAGCTGCAAACCTACTCAAATCCTCATACCAATTATTAGCCACCTCAAACACTATAAATTTGGCATTTACATTTGCATCACATTATTTCACAAAGCACACTAGATGGGATAACTACATATGGTTTAATCCCTCTTTGGAGTATTAGTATGTAGGCAGTATGCCCACACAAGGGGTGTGGATTACAAATTAAATACATCTTTCACACTAACCCCCCTCTTTATAAAGTGAATCAAATTTAATTTTATCAATCATGATGGAGGGTTAGGGTTTTGAATATAAAATCAACTCCACAACAAGTTTTGTTGACAACTAGTGCTCAATTTTTCACAAGCATGCTCACATAGGAACACCACAACTACCTAAAAAGTTTTAGGTCTCTATGATTTGTTTGGAAAATAGTAGTAGGAATAGAAAATAGCACCAAACACTAAAGTTTCCAATTTTTGGTGCTCCTATCCTTTCACCCAATGAAAACCAAATTCAAGTTTACAACACCTTCCCAATCCTACACAACCATTTTCAACCTTTGTATCGACCATTTCAGTCTATTTTCTATCTAAGTTATATTTCTTCTCATTTATTTCTATTTTTATAGAGGTGAAAAATACAAATAGTTTCACAAATTAGGATTGTAATTATTTCTATATTCTATATAGATTTATTAATCTATACCCTTAACTAAAATAGGAATAAAACTCCATTATTCCTAAATAAGTTAAATCAAGCTCAAAGTTCTCATTTGCCTCATTCAAAGGTAATGCTTCCACCCACTTGGTGAAATATTTTGTAGATATCAAGACCCATTTATGACTAGCACTATATGGAGGATGTATCATGCCAATGAAGTCTAAACCCCATTACATGAAAGGATGCTCAACCTAAATAGGCTTTAATGGCATAGTGGCTAGTCTTTATTTACCTGTAAACATTGCACGCTTTACACACTTACTAACCCATGCATGTGTATACTTAAATAACTTAGGCCAAAATTAACCAGCTATAATGATTTTTGTATCTATGGTCTTGGCTACAAAATGTCCTCTAGAAGGACTATCATGAAATTGTTTGAAATTTTTGTCAAATTGATTATCTTCAACACACCTTATAAAAGCATGCCTCCAATGTAATTTTTGAACAACACTCCATAAATTAGAATGTATGGTATTAATTTCACCCTAAAATTTATTCTTCTTGATGCATCTAATCCCATTGGGCATTTTCTTGTTTGAAGGAATCTAGTAATGTCTTGTGTCCAGCTGGATGGAGGAGTAGTTTCATCTTCCTATTAGGTGTCTTGTAGTGTCAAAACCATCTCTTTGTATTATTTTAAATCTTATAAAATATGTTAAAACAATAATTTAAATTATACCATAGTTGTAACCTTCACTTTGATATCATATTCCATGCACTTAGTGACTCATCCAGCTCTATTTTCACTTAAGTCTCTATTGAGGATGAAATCCTTCACACTAGGATGAGCTACCATTAGTATAATCTTTTTATTTGAAACCAAATGTATAAATTTTTTCAAACCTATTATAAAATAAAGCATATTATTTTCAAAAAAATAATACCTCTCCTCATATTCTTCCAAATTTGGACCAAAAAAACCAAGGGGTTGATCCAAACCTTCACTATTCTGTTACATGAGCATCGCTGAAATTGTACTAAATGTAGAAAAAGCATACATAAATAAATCCTTACTAAAATATGGATTAGTCAAAATAGGAGCTTGAATGATTACTTGTTTTATGGATTCAAATATTATCTTACCCTCTTTACTCTAAGTGAACTCTTAATGTTTCTTTAGCATTTGAGTGAGTGGCCTTACCAGTTCTATAAATTTAAGAATAAATCTTCTAATGAAATTGATCTTGCCTAAGAAGCTTTTGTTGTCACTTATATTTTCAACCTTTGAGGAGATGTCTCAGCTCTCCTCATCCAAGTGGCACAATTAAAACACCTCTAGACTATGGGTGAGTCTAAGAATTAGGTGAATCTCTAGATAGGGCTAGCTCCCTTGATGTACCACTTTGGATCACTACTATACCTAAAATTTATCGGGGTAAAAGGGAGCAAAAATGAAAGAAAAATATCCTAAAGGAGGTGATACACCAAAATAATTGATGACTATGAACCAACTATATATTACACATGAGAATAAGGGACTAACCAAACATACACTTCTCCAATCTATATCTTCTCAAATCAATGTTACATTATGAGGTTGTGATGAATTTTTAGGATAGGAGGACTAAACAAGAGGCCTATAATGGCACTATTTGAATATAATAACTCACTCAACCTTGAAATATCATAAAACACTTCATATGTCCTGTAAGTAAAAGCTTTTTAACTTCAAATAGGTGAGAGAATGAAATAATAATGCTAAGGAAACAACAAGTCATCACTAAGAAAAATCAATCATCCAAGTAAAACACATTATGAATAGTCATATAATAGGTAAATATTTTTATTTTTATTGATCAAATGATATGAAAATGATCAAGGCTTTTCCATATTCAAGTGGATCATGAATTACAAAGGCTAAAATGGTTAGTTCTTATAGAACTTGAGAGAGAGAGGAGAAGTCTAAAGGTCACAAGGAAACATGTCATGATTAGAGAAGGAGTTACATGTCCATGGGAAGAGAGTGTGAAACAAACCATGCAAGGTTAAGAAGCACAAGTGTCACCCAAGTCATGAAAATCTTGAAATATGGCATAGAAGTTATCATTATAGCTTAGAAAACTTCATGACTTAGCCCTATTTTAATGTCCCAAAACTAACTAGGGATAGGTCTTATGATTGGAATGAATGGGAAGGGTTTCAGACATACCTCTTCATGAATTTTTTGTAATCCTACTAATCTATAATCATCTAAAAATGAGCTATCACTACTTACACTCTAAAAAACTCCTTTTTCAATCACCCCTCACACTTATCTTCAAAATTAGCTTTAGGTTTCCATGAAAATATATGGGAAGTTGTGAATGAAACTTGGAAATACTCCTCATGGACTTATATTTCTTAGGAACACCTTAAAATCCATCCACTTGAAGTTTTCACACTTCTCACCATCATGATCACTATGCCTATTTTGACTGGATGAGATGAAACTATTTTTTGGGAAAAGTAATAATTGTTCTAAAGCAATAAATTTTCATGGGGATTTATCTTAAGTCTTAAGTTTCCCCTCGATGTGATTGGCATCTTTAGAATCCTTTTAGAACTTGTAAAACATAGAAAAAGGTCAAGAAAACCCTATTTCATACCCCATCCATACAATTATGTATAAATAATCCTAATGGTATGGATATTGAGTGAGTCCTATACAACCTTCAATCATTTTTTAAGGCAAAATATTCCATTTTGGTGCATTATCTCCTTCATTTCCTTCATCGAGTCTAAACTAAGTGTTTAAGAGGGTTTTATATAGTTTTACCCTCTTAACCATTATTAATTGAGATTTCACATTAAAATTTCAATTAAATGACAAAAAATAGTTTCCTATGATCCTATATAACTCCTCCTAGCTTCCTTGACCTCCATGCAAAACCTTTAAGGAGATATGGGCATTCAAAACTAGCATTTCAAGCTTGTTTCTCCACTTACACATGCCTAATGTTGGTCATAAGCCAAAAATATCTCTCTTTGTGGTTTATCTACATAAAAAGAGATTTAAAACCTATTTTATTCTTCCATAAACATACCCAAATGGATTATAAATCTCACCAAGAGCTAGAAGTGAAAGTGACATCTCTTTTGAATTTTAGTCGTAAACTTTGCCTAGTAGGCCTGCCTATACTTTTGAGGGTTTAGAACTCATTGTAAGAATTATATCATATATGATATGTTTTTCATGTTTCCATGCATTTTTTTCAACTTATAAAACCTCATTTAAAGGTCTCAATAGCCTTTGGTTCATCCTTTAACCCTACTTTCTAAAACCTATCATTTTATGCATAAGGGGAAGTACTCTTTATCTGAGATAAAACAAAGGGTATTTCCCATATTTAATAAGATAATTTAAATATCTAAATTTCATCTCTAAGTAATAAGGATGTATTAAAGAAAAATTCATCCCTTGGTTCTATGGTTAGATCCTCCAAAAGCATTAAAAACCAAAATAGACCTTGGTGAAATGGACTGTGTGCAAGATTCTTCATGTGGACTATGTGTTGAATCATGAGGTCCTTTATTTTGCATTGTTTTACACTAAAAAGAGACTATATATATTATCATGATAATCATGAATGTATTCTAGGTCTGGTTCATCATTTCAAACATACCCCTTTTCATACCTGATTGGTTAAGATAACATTTCATCTCTGATTGTGTTTTGCTTGTTGGCACCATACCTCTAGATGACCTTATATTGTTAGACCTTGAAAACCTTTCATAAGTATATATGACACATTAAAAGATCAATTATTAGTTATTTTACCTATCCATTATATATTTAGGCCATACCCATCCCAATAAACTCACTCTTATGCCCTCTGCCCCTTCATAAAGACAATCAATTGTGCTAGGACCTGTAGGTGTAAATGAGGCTTAAAATACAATGTTATAACATATTTAGATGGAAAATTAGGTCATAAAAACTCCCTTAATATATTTAAAAACATTTAAACATCTTCTAACCCTAATTATTCCATTCTCAAGTTTCCATCTTAGAATGTGTGCTTCTACAGTCAGCTGTATGTATGCATTTGCATGGTGGGATACCTGTAGGTGACCACTAGACTTTAAAACATCATTAAAAAATTCCTCTTAATGGTATTTATTACCATTTATATTTATTTCACTCCATAAGTTATTTCAAACATGGGAATATGCCTTGGCATTGTAATATTGGATGAAGGGGTATCTTTTAGTTCAGGCCTATAGATTTCACTGCCCAAATTTAGTGGTTAAAGATGCAAATTTAGGCCTCCCAAGAACTAATTTACACTAATAATCTTCTATCAAAACCTTTAATGGATATTTTATTATTTATGGGATACAAATTTTAATCCCTTATATTCCTTATTTTTTTTGGAAACCTTGTTATATGACCCTCACTAAAATACATTGGGCCTTAATTTTGCACTTTTAGAGATTAGGTTTTTGAACAAGTCTTTGCACCTTTAGAGATAATATCCCACTTATAATATATCAAAATCATACTTTAAAAGGGTTTTATATACTCCACATAACATTCCATGACTCCAAATAAGGTTCTAACTTGTTATAATCTCCTAGGTGACACCTCAACACTCTTTTAAGCCACCCATAGGTGGATGTTTTCATGTATAGGCAGTAACATAGAATTGGGTAGTAAAAATGGGATATAGATGTTTGTGATCATATTTAGGAATTATAAAATTTTTACAATTCACTCTAAGACTCCAAAATATTTATATCAATTGTCAAATCTCCCCTTTTATCATGATTCCATCAAAGAGAGACCCCTATAGGTAGACATTCTTAGCTGTATGTAGATAGACAATAAGTTTAGGTAGTGTGAATTGTTTTTGATATGTTAATTAGTTTTAGTCATATATCAAGGATTAAAAATAGATTTTTTACATTTTTAAGGACCTTGCTCAGTTCTAAAACTTACTTCCAACATGATTTTCCCTTTCAAACACCTACAGGTACACATTCTAAATTGCATATAGATAGGCAATGAGCATGAGTTGGATAGTGTGCATTGTTTTTAGCCTTAAATAAGTATTAATAATATTAAAATACATAAAAATGGAATTTAAAAACCTTCTAATGGATTCAAAGATCTATGTTCCAAGTTTTCATGTGATTTCTTTCTTCTAAGCACCTGTAGGTGCACTTTCATGATATACTATTTGCTTGTGTGGTATATGACTATAATTCATGGAATGTTGCTTTAGAGGATAATATTTAAATGGGAGGGATTAATAGGAAATTTTAAATATATTTATGAACTTATTTACACCCCTATAATTACTACCAAAGCATGAGAATCTTAAAAATAGTGGAAACCTACTTGTTACATAGAAAAGTGTCTTCACTTGCAAGATGAGATACTTAGCCCATTGAAAATATTTTTAAATGATAAAAAAAAATAGAGAGAATTATAGGATGGATTAAACATACTCTGAAACCAATATTAGCAATTGGATTGTATGAAATCATCCAAACAAGAGAAAAACTTGTAAGGTACATAGAATAGCAAGCAAAAAAACACAGTCAACTTCATGAGGATGGTTAATAAATAACATGCCACCATTATTAAAAACATTTTTATTTAAATTAGGATATATAAATTTAATTTCACCTCCTAAAGGTGTTTGACCTGGAAGTTATCCAACTATCTGTACCAAGCACAAACCTGCTGACCACTTCTATGTGTCTAGAAAGGCAAAGAAGGAGTGGAATAATTTTAGCTTAAAAATGGCACTTATAAATAATTTAAAGCAAGAATATGAAATTTAGGAATATGAAAATACATTACATGACCTTATCCCATGTGTTAACCTCCCTTATGGGCCGTACAAGTGCCAAACTCACCTTTTTCAACTGATTACTTGATCTTTAGCTAGATAACCTACAAGTTTTAGATAAGAATAAAATTATTGATAGGTAATATGACTTTTTGGATGTTTGGAGTGAAATTAGGATACATTGGAAACCATGCCACTTGCATTTATGACCCCTAAATGCCCACTAAGTGACCCAAAATGACAAATAAACTAATTAGGCTATGATCAAGGCTAAAATAACATTAAATTACATCAAAAAGTATATAATACACCCTGTTACATAATATTAAACCTCCTATAATCCTATAAAGATCAATTTTTTACCTATAGGGGTCCCAATTTGACCTGTAGGGTCAAATTTGGTTAAAAGCTTTACAACCCTTTCTTATGTTTTGGCAATGATAAAGCAAAGATTGCTTCTATTCTATCTAGATCAATGGAAAAACCATATTTGGGCACTGGATGCCCAAGTAGTCTCCTCTCATGCATTGAACAGATATGATTCTTTGGATTTAATGAAACTCTAAATTGTCTACATCTATTAAAAACAACTCTCAAGTGTGTTAGATGACCATTAGGATCCTTTGAAAATATAGTAATGTCATCAAGATAAACTAAGACCATTTCACTCAAAATACCTTTAAAGTCAACATCCATTACCCTTTGGAAAGTGGCTCTAGCATTAGAGATCCTGAAAGGTATCTTTTAATAGGCATAATTACCCCATTTGGTTGTGAAAGCTATTTTATACTGATTTTGCTCTTTCACCAATATCTAGTTGTAACCTGAGTACCCATCTAATAAGGAGAACCTTTGTGAACGTGATACCCTATGTAAGATTTGATCCATGGAAGGAAGTGGATAGTGGTCTTTCAGTGACACTTTATTCAAATCTCTAAAATCCACACATAGTGTTATTTCTCCATTTTTCTTTCTCACTGGTACAAGGTTTGCTACCCATGTTGAGTTCTTGATAGGAAATATTAAAATTGACTCAATTAGCTTGGTAAGCTCTTTTCTCATGATAATTTAAACCTTGGCGTTGATGGGCCTTTGCTTCTATCTTACTAGTTTTACAACTTGTTCAAGCTCAATAATATGTTGTGATAATCTGGGGTCAAACTCCTTTGAATCATGGTATTCCCAAGAAAATAAATCCATGTACTCATTACTTAATGAAATAAAATCAAATTTCTTAGAATCAATGTTCACTTTACCCCAGTTGAGTTGCTTACCTTCAATTATGTGAACTTGCTCGTAGTGTTCTTCCTTGGAAGAGATGCTTATCATTTATAAGTTGATCATATTCATTGAAAATTATCTCCAAAGTTACTAAAACTTTAGGTATCTTGTTTGATCTCATTTGTACAATATGATCTTCATATTGGTGTTGCAATTTACTTTGATTCTTTCATCAAAATTATACCTCATTCTATAGAAAATAGGTGTAGACACCAAAATTGTGTCTACTCCTTGGTCGACTCCCCCTTGGTCCCCTTGGTCCACTTCTAACACATTTCTAACCCACACACTTATTAATTTAAAATAATAACTTATTTTAAATTAATAACACCTCCTTTGACACCTCACCCTTAGATTCCTCACCCTTGGATACCCTCATTCATTGCCCTATGACTAATCATTCCAACTCTCTCACTAATCCCCACACCTATTAAACCCACCTTCGATCGTTTAATCACGACCACTAAACTTGGCAGATGGAGGAATTTGCAAAAGGCTAAAAATAGCCTTTTTACCTGTCTTCCAACCACTGACATTGATCAACCATCGACTGATGCCAGTGGCATCACCAATGTCAGTTGCTTAAAACCAACTTGCAGGCCGAATGGAAAAGGGATTAATCAATCAATCACAACTCGAATCATAGACCTGAAGGCTAATTCTCTAGCTTCTGGTATTTGACCTCTCTCTCTCTCTCTCCTAGACACACACCAAGCATCACAGGCTATAGGAACTCTGCATCAGTCACTCCACCCCTGATTGAAACATTGCAAGAAGTCTTCTACATCAGCCGCATCAGCAATAGGTCTTCTACACTTTTGGTTCTCTGCTAAGGAGCTAAGTATTCTTATTTTATGTCATTTCAATAGCTTAGAATGTATTTAGTTTATTCTTACTCCTTCTAAGTATTATCAACCAGACCAGACCTGACTTTCTTCTCAGAGAGGCTGAAAATCCTTGTTCATACTCTTACCCCTTTTCTGACAACCTGTCTCCCTACCTTGTCCCTCCTAAGACCTTATCTACTATCCTGCATCCCTACACAGACTCTCTGACTACCACAGAGCATTCTATCAACCAAAGACACACCCTAAAACCCATCTAAGGCCATTGCCCTGACCGACATCGATCATTTCCCCTATCGATGTCGGCAGACTAACCAACGTCGGCAACCTTAACCAACCAATGATGGTAGACTAACCAGCGTCAACGACTGTGGGAGGCAAACAATAGAATACAGGTATTTATTATCTTTATTTCTTTTGTTTATCCTTTCATTATTTCTCTTTCTATCAACATTATTTTATCAACTAGTGGACTGTCATCCCACAAGGAAGTCTTTATACTTTTGGGACCAAGCTTTGATTGGTAGTCCACCTTATATCCATCTAGCAATCTCTTTGTTTAAGTCTTTCTCTCTACAGGTGTCATCCTACACAGCCAAAGAGGAGTCCCTTCAATCATCTAGATATGGTGTGCAAACTTCATCCGGGTACGTACAAACCCCTGACCATTTAATCTTTAGTTTCTTACTTATTTTGAATGTAGAAAAGTGAAAAAATAGTTAGAAACAATAGGCTATCTATTTGTCACTATCAAAGACTTGCTAACTTAACTCATTGTTTGGAACTTAAGGTCTTCATACAAACTTGATTTGGGTTTAATATTTATTGTTTTTGATCTGGTCCACTATATCATAGTTTGATCATATGGTAGCAAGTCTATCTACATATTGAATGGCTTCTCTAGGAATGAAGTAGATATCAAATGCTAGGAAATATTCCATGAGGTCCCAAAATCTATGTTTTTAGGCCTTTATGAGGGGGTTATTTTATATAATTAACCATCTAACTTATTGCATTACCAACTCACTATCACCTTTCACCTGCGAAAGCTTAATACCTTTCTTTCTAGCTCACTGAAGGCCATGAATAAGAGCTTCATATTCTACAGTATTTGATGTACAACTAAATTGAAATCTAACTGAAGAATAAAATCTTTGATTTTGAGGTGAAACCAATATTACACCATTTAAATTCCTATTATTTTATTTAGATGCATCAAATAATAGATTTCATACTCCTTGATCTTGCTTTGAGGTGGTGAGATTAGGTAAGGAGTCACCTTCTTTATACATGTAGTAGACACCAAAACCAACTTCTTGGATACCTTTGTATGGGTCATACCCATGGTTATCAATAAACCACTCATCCAAGAGTAGATATATTATGAATTCAAGTGGCTTAGAGGGTTATTGATCAAGAGTACCGTCATCTTCCTCTGAAATACTACAATTCATATTAGACATATTTGGCATATATGGTTTAAGGTGAAATATAGAAATAGGCTCTAATATTATAGTGAATTTAGTTCCATATCTATTTATAAAAACCATGTATGATCAATGTGAAGAAGGTAACCTTCTATTTTAATAATAAAATATCTAGATAGGCATAGTGAAAAGTATGGAGGTAAATCAACAACAATTGTATCCTAAGAAATAGTGAAATTTGGACAAGTAGCAAGTAAAATCCTAAGATCTTTGAGGATTGACATAGTCATAGTGGGAGAACCATCTAACTATAACAATCCATTTTCATGGGGTTCATACTTGAGCCCTAGTTTGTCAGTTATGGATTTAGGCATGATAAAAGTACTAGGTCCACTATCAATCATATAATTATAGACAAGACAATCTCTTATGACAACTGAAAGATAGAATGGAAGAGGATTATTTACCTTAGGATATTGAGATTCAAAAATGAATTATATTTGGTTATAACAACACTTACCCTTTCCTTTTTAGGTGGTCTATCAGAGATATTGAGCTTTGAAATCTCCTCTTGTAGATACTTCTTTGTCCTGGGATTAGCAGTGTATCCCACATTAAAATTGATATCAAAGTTTTCTTCATATAATCCACAATATTGAGTGGAGAATTAACTTTCCTTAATATCAATTAAGGAACAAGAGGGTACCCTAGATGTTGTGTGAACTAAGGGATGTAAGGCCCTTTCACATTTTTCCCTTTTAGATCTTAAACCTATTGAGTTGATGTCTTTTGAGGCAAATCATAAGTGGTGGTCCTTTGTGGTGGCTAAGAAGGAGAAGGGTCTGCCTTATTAGGACTTGAACCCTCACCAATTTACATTTTATTAGATCTAATATGTGTTTTAACTAAATTATCAACATTAGGCATATTTTGAATTTGATTTTCAATTATGTGCTCAAAATAATCCTCACCTTCTTGAAAATTTACAAATGTAGTTTCAATAAGTGCTTTATCATTCTCTCCTCCTTGTTGAGTTGGAACTTATATTTAGGTGAATGAATAAATGTCTCCATCTAGTATAGTGACTTCCTTATTTGACTAGTTTTCATGTGGGAGAGGAGCTAAACTCTACTACATATAAGATAGATGTGAGCTCTCACCAATTGGCACCATTACCATGTCATTTTCTTGATCCCACTAATTATTTCATTTCCTTTCCTTAGCACAGTTTTTCTAAGTTGGCATCTCTAGAATTGATTGAAGTATTAGGATTTTATTGATTTTACTTAGAATTTTTCCCTTGTCCTTATTGATTGGACTGATAGGATGGTCTGTTATACTAACAATTCTAATTAGTATTTTGATATGGCTTGTATGGTGGAGCTTGTTGTCTTTCCATTGAAAAAACTTGTTTTTATGAGTTTTGAGAAGACTCTCTATCTTTCTCAGTCTGTTAGCTTGATCACCTTTTATTTGATAAAACTTTATTAAATGTGGAAGTGGAGCAATAATTGGAGCAGGAGGGTGGATATCTAGAAAGAGAGGCATTGGTGGCCTTGGAGAAAACTTGCCTTCTTGTATAAGGCAATTCTTAGCCTTGAATACTATTTCAAAAGCCTCAATTACAGTGTTCCCTCTCATGGATTAAATCATTATAGCTACATCTGAATTGAGAGCCTTCAAATAGTACAAAAAAGCATAGTTGGTGTAGGCTTAATCACTATAGGAATTCTATCCCAAGTCTTATGGAACCTATAATTGAAATCCATAATGAATTCATGATTAAATATCTTGATTTTTGTAAGATTATCCATTAGTGAAAGATGATCACTATTATCCTCAAAGTGCTTGCACAAGAACTCTCCAAATTCATCCTAATTATTGATTGATGCAGGAGCCAATCTTATGTACCATTGAAGCACTTTCCCTTTGAAAGAAGTTTCTAACAACCTCATTGCTACATTTTCTTGAGTCACATGATATATTGAACAAAGGTTAGTAATATAAAAAATATGTTCTATAGGAGTAACTATATTTTCTCCTATAAAATAAGGAAGAGACTTCAAATATGAGACTAGAGTATCATCTAATTAAGTAAGATTTAGAGGACTACCACTATTAAACAACATAAAAGCTTGCCTTTTAGGAACAATCATCTAAGGTATGGGATTTATAACAATGTTTAGCTGAACAATATTGGCTTGAACATGAGGATTTTGTGAAACAATAGGGGAACCAGAGGTGTAGTTGAAAGATTTGACTAAGAGGCTTTCTTTTTCTTTATTGATTGAAAAGATAACTCAGATAAATCTCTCTTTCTCTTTTGTATAGGATATTTTGATAATTCTTAGGGGAATGAAAAATATGAAAATTTAGAAATGAAACTCTATAAATTACTATATACTCAGATATGAAAAATTATGTAAAATAGTGGTTCCACTGGGCATGCTAGAGCTGTTAGCTATCTAGATATCACCCAA
Organism: Torreya grandis; assembly: GCA_037957365.1. Lineage (NCBI taxonomy): Eukaryota > Viridiplantae > Streptophyta > Pinopsida > Cupressales > Taxaceae > Torreya > Torreya grandis. The sequence goes on along the minus strand of JARHVA010002465.1, from coordinate 924,392 downwards.
TAGAGGTTAGATTTGTTCAAGTCTAATCCATACCTAGACTAACATGGGAATGATATAAGGCTATGGGATACTTATATCTATAGCAGACCTCTTGCGTTTTTAATGAGGCTAGTTCCATAGATATGATAGTTTGGACATTTATTTCTAAGACCTAAACAAGTTAGGGTGAAAAGAGTTAAGAGATTACATAAAATAAAACCTATTATAACATATGGTAATGTACCAAATTTTCAAATATCCACTCTTAATATTGAAATTATTAAAACACTAATGTAATATGAATAGGACCAATGCAATGCTTATAATAGTTTCCAAGCAATAGTGCTTCACTTAGAGGTAAATTTTATGGACTTAGGCTGGAGGGCAATGAGGGTAAGGATTGATTGAAAGAACTTATATTCAATAGTCCACTCTATACCTAAGACATCAAAATTAATACATGCTAGATGACCTATAAGGAGAGTTTATTAGCACTTAGGTTAAACTTAGACTTGCAAAGGGAAGATGAACCAATTTTGCATCTCAAATAAATATAAAACACTAAGAATAGATAGGTAAACAATTAAAAAATGCTTTATTCATACTCTAAGAGGTTTATAATATGATTTTTAGTACAATTTAGTCATACCAATCAAAAGGATCTTAAATAATAGCTCAAAGGCCATATTTATAGAAAAGGAGAGCAAGAGAGAGGGATTTTAGCACCTAAAAAGGAATCAAAATGAGCACAAATCCATTTGAATAACATTTACAACTACCTCTACATTTTTTCTTATTAAACCCTCTTGATTGATCCAGGTCACTTCAAATAATTACACCAATACATTATTCCTTTACTAATGCTTCTTTATGGTTGTAATGGTGGGATCAAGTTGTTTTGAGCTAAGTTCTCTCATCAATACAATTAAAATAATCAAATAAATTTGTTAGGGTTTTGTCAAAGGTGCTAACTACTCTTTACTAGTTTGTTGTGGCATGAAGAGTGGAAAAAGGGTCATTTTCATGCAACTGGATTTGGAGATGAAGTTATTAAAGTCTATGTGTACACTTTAGTGGTATCCTTTAAAACATTGGCTCTAGTTATAATTGGACCATGCTCAAACTTAGCTCCATGATTTTTATTTATATTATCCCATCAAAAATTACTTTGTATACCTTCATCTAAGTTACCTGGGCTCACCTTCATTTGATTATCCATCAAAAAATGACTTGGATCCTTGATTTTTTTCTCATCTCACTCTATTGATCTCCTTGATGCAAATGAATGTAATATTTAAATCCTCTACTAGGACTGACATGCTTGTGCCACTTGTCACTTACATATTTAAACTTAGGGTTCATTGACCTCTTTGACCCTTGTTCATTATTGATCTTGAAAACGTGATCAAACATTCTCTATCAAATCTACTTGGACCCACTAACCTATCAATCATCACTCATTATTGGATCTTCTATATGACTGAACATCGATGATTGATATTGAATGTTTGAAATCAAATTACTTCATGAGGCTTTACTTTGAAATTCATGTGAATAAATTTGACATCTATGTAAACATATTTGATATTCATGTGACTCTCATTAAGATATTTGAAAACCAACAGTTATTTTCCATGACTTGAATTTGATGTCTATGCACCCATCAATTGATGTCTATGAGAACATCAAATACATTTGCACAATAATCAATATTTTAACCCCAATGGATGATTACTAAGATTTATTTTGATGTTTGTGTACCTATCACCACCCTATTAGATTAATTTTGTCAAAATAATTTTAGCTGATGTAATTATGTCTTTGAGGAAATTTTTGTGGAACAATTTCCTTGAAAGAATTAACTTGTTTTGAACTTTTGGATCAGGCAATTTTTCTTGAGCCTTTTATATCGAGACATTTATTGTGGATAATTTTTTTGAAAGAATTAGGTCTTTGAGAAAATTGGCATGGAAAATATTCCCAACACTTAGCTCCTTTGTTGCAGACAAAATGTCTAAAAGAATTTTACTCTTTGGGATTTTTACTTGGCCACTTTCCCCAAAAGAATTATGTCTACAAGATTTTTGTTTAATATAAAATGTCTGAAATAATTTGCATTTAGATTTTTCCATGGATAAATTTTTTGAAAGAATTCTATCTTTGAGAAAATTACTTGGATAATTTTACCAAAAGGATTTATACTTAGTCTTTTGACTTCGAGATAATTTTCCCAAAATAATTCCAACACTTAGACAAAATAAACCTTGAAATATTTCCCAAGTGTAAACTAGACTTTTAAGCCTGTGGGATCTTCTAGACTTGTTGCTAAAATTTCTTAGACACCATGAAAACCTATTTGAACCCTTCCATTTGCAATGTTGGGCCTACTTAAAAGACATTTGAAATTTATTCAATTGGGACCCTACTAGGCTTCTTTCATGGTCTAGGAAAAGCTTGGCATGTGGACCAAAATGGCAAATAATTATTTGGAAAATACCCACATAATTTACTAGTAGACTTAGGATCCTCAACTAACATAATTCTAACAAGCATCTATGAAAATCTAGGGTTGGTCTTATCAAGTTAGATAAAGTAGTGGTTCACCTAGATAAATATGAGGTTATAATGGTAGGAAATTTTTTAAATGTACACATATAGGTAAAAACCAAGCCTAGGATTCAGGTAAAAACCAAGCCTAGGATTCAACACTTCATAAACATCTAGGTGGTAGAGCTTCCTAAGGCCTATGGCATGGTCCTCAGTAGTGATTGATATAAATATTTAAATGGGTATATGGCCATATACTTCTCTCATATGTTGCTACCTTAGAGAGGGGTAACTAATCAAATCAAGGTAGATAGATATCCCCACATGAAACACATGATAATTGAGTACAATGCAATCAATTAGAAATTAAACTTGACATCCTCAAACCTAAGTATCTATGTATTTAGTATGAAACTAAACAAAGAAACAACTAATAATCAACCAAAATTTATAGTCCTATGGTCTCTCTATGTAGATGGGGCCCATTCCAAAAAAGTTAGTGGGGTCAGTGTTCTGATAATAGACCCTTAAGGGAAGAAATACCTAATGTCATACAGGCTAAAGTTACCCTATACAAACAATCTGGTAGAGTATGAAGTGTTAATCCTAAGATTATAATTTGCATTGAAACATAAGATGAATGGACTAAGAATATTTAGTGACTCTAAGCTAGTAGTCAACTAGACCAGGAATAAATTTAAATACAAACTATCATACCTTAGAAGTTATAAGCACAAATTTTTGGAATTGATTGAATTTTTAGTGCATTCAATGTCATCCCTATCCCTAGGGAAGAAAACCAAGTTTCTGACTCACTCATGTTTGTAACAATGATCTTAACCTTGTTAGATGACACTGAATTACAAAGATTATTTGTGGAACTTGTCCTTTGGGATTATATCCCTAAAAATGTGATGAAATTTCATGTCTTTGAGGATGACCAATAAATCATCTAGTTCTTTAAAAATATAGGTGTATTTAAAACCCAAATCATTGATTAGGTAGACAGGGACAACCCTGGGAATGAGTTAGATAAGGATGGGATCCTTAATATTCATGGGAATCAAATCCCAAAGGGGATTATTTAATTAGAAAGCATTTGATATTTTAGATCCCACATTATAAACAATGAATCCTAAGTTTAAAAACCAAAATTTTTGTTTCATCAACCTCAACTAGATAGAAAACCCTCGAATGGTCAATGTGGGTCTTGACTATACAGACTCCAAATTGGGGTAGTTGAGAAAACTACTATTAATATACAAAGATGTAATTTCATAGGTCTATAGAGACCTTAAGGTCTTCAAACTGAGAGTGATTACTTATATTATCCCTCTCAAGCTAGATTAGAGACCATTTAGATAAAATCAAAGATTGGTAAACCCTATCATATAACACTTAATACATAAGGAGGTCCATAAGTTACTCACTATAAGGATAACTTTCCTAGTTTTCCATTCTACCTAGGTGGCCAACTTAGTTCCCATACAAAATAAAAATGGGGAAATCTACCTAGGTGTATAATTCTATAGGTTAAACCAAGATTCAAACAAAGATAATTACCTATTACCTTCCCTTGATAAAGTAATCCAAATAGTGAGCATATCTTAGATGATGTCCTTTTTGGATGGATTTTTGGGATATAACTAGGTCCTGGTTAATTCATAAAACTGGGCCAAAATTGCATTCACTACCAAATGGGTCACATTTACCTATAAGTGAATGCCTTTTGTGATGATCAATGTTGGGGAAACCTTTCAAAGAGCAATGGATTTCAATTTCAAAATGATAATTAATAAGTGTATAATAATTTATATTGATGACTTGATAGTGTTTGCAAAATGCAAATCAAATCACATAAGACACTTGGATAAAGTGTTTGAAGGTGCAAAAGGTATGTTATTTACTTAAATTCTAATAAGAGTGTGTTTAGTATCATCGAAGGTAAGATTCTCAGTCATATTATCATAAAAGAAGGTATTACTATTAATCTAGAAAGAGATGATGTGATTTATAAATTGGCTTTACCTAATAGAAATAAATAATTAAAATCCTTCTTTGAGAAAATCAACTTTGTTCATAAATTCATTCATGGGTTATATAAAATTATGAAACCCCTAAATTCTATGTTGAAATAGGATACATATTTTGAATGACATGCAAAATGAAATAAAACTTTTTAGGAAATCAAATATGCTATTAAAAAATCCTTGATCATTATTATCTTAGACTATACAAAAGATTTATATATCTACTCCTTTGATTGTGAACACATCATTGCTACCTACCTCACCTAGAGATTAGATGGAGAGAAACTTCCCATTGCTTTCATGAGCACCAATATCAAGGAAGAAAAAATAATATATTCTACTCTCAACAAACATGCCTACACCCTAGTCAAATCAATGAAGAAATTCATGCACTAAATTCTCAAGAATAAGGTGCATGTCATCATCCTGAACCTGACCATAAATCAAATGTTGGGGTAGAATGAATTAGGCAATTACAGAGGCTGATGGATGACTAAATTGTAGGAGTATGACTTAGAGATCAAATCAACCAAGCTGATCTAAGGATAGGGCCTTACTCAGATGATAATTGAGATAGATACAATAATAAGTATACAACAAATAAACTAAGATCTGATGCTATAAATAAATTATTATGCCTCAATCATGCATTTATTGTTCTACAAAAACACACCTCCCAAACTCAACCATATGTAGAAAATATCTTTTTGGTTGAAGGTCATATAGTATATGTTGAAGAAGGGAATTCTCTTCATAAATAATCATGGAGTCTACCATAGATGAATCAAGGAAGTGATGGCAAGTTTTAATAAAAAATTGGGAGCTAATCACGCTATAATAAATGCCACAACACATAGGGTCCTTAAGGAAGGATAGTATTAGCCTAATTTGTTTAAAGATGTTCATGCTCATGTTTACATTTGCCATTAGTGTCAGACCTTTCCTAAGAGGGATATCCATGTGACAACTGCACTTCAATCTATGGTGTATTTGACACCATTTTTTTAATGGGGGCTAAATTTTGTCAGGATCATCAACCCCAAATCATCATATGGCCATAAGTTGTTCTCATAGCCATAAATTATTATACAAGGTGGTTTGAGGTAGTTGCAATGAATATTAAAACAACTACCAAAGTCATAAAGTTCATGGATAAAAATATAACCACTTGGTTTGGGATCCTAGTCTCTTTGGTATGTGATAATAGTTCCACCTTCCAATCTACAAAGTTTATAGAATGGGCCTATGACAATGGTATCATGCTGAGATTATAATCCAATCAATATCCAAAAGGAAATAGATTATTGGAATCCACCAATAATAATTTAATAGGTTCCATCAAGTAATATTCAAGAGAGAATCCCTAGGAGTGGCACTCATTATTGAAGTTTGTGTTATGGGCTGACTGTACTAGGTATAAACAAGACCTTAAGATCTCTGATTTTTTAAAGTCTATGGATTAGAGCCAATCATGTTAGTCACACTCAGACTACCAACTTATAAGTTCATCTAATAATTCATGGAACTAGATGATAAAGTGAATTCTAGGCTCCTAGATATCATTCAATTAGAGGAAGCCTAGGATGAAGCTCTATTAAGCTTCAAAAAGCATCAGGGTACTATCAAATGATGGATTGATAAGATGGATAAGATCAATGACTTTAGGATTTATAATCTAGGGTTAATGTGGGATAAATACCATGAAAATAAAGGCCAACACTTAAAAGTTTTATCCTCTTTGGATTGGACTGTATCAGAGAGCTAAAATCCTAAGATAAAATACCTTTTGTCTCAAGGATCTAGAAGGCAAAGCCCTATCACTCCCTATAAATGGATAGTTTTTGAAGCACTAATTCTAAGCTACTCTATCTAGTGTAATTTTATAATAGTCTTAGTGAGCGATGGTAATTTATATAAGAGGTTAGTTTCTTTAGTTATGTGTTTAATTTTCTTATTTTATTCTTTATTTCTTTATTCTTTTGTTTCATTTATTTGGTTATGTCCTTTTATAATTCACCTCCTCAAATCTATCCCCTAATTAAAATTAAGAAAATCAACTCCACTACAAGGGCTCCCTAGAAAAGAGAAGTCAGTAACCACTCCAAGTGATGACCAAAGCCTAGAAGCTATTTTTATGTTATAGAGGACCAGAGTTGAGTTTTTGATCCAAACAAACTAGGGATGGTGAGTGAGTCCTTTACACTTTATCTCTCAAGGGCTAATGATTCTCAAAGGAACAAGTGGATTTTAAAACAACTTGCATCCTAATAGAGGCCACCAAGTTGAACTTAATATAACATCTTATAAAATGTGGAACCATTCAAGCCAATAAAAAATTGACTAGATATTCAAAGCTTTCTCTTCACCCTATCACCCATGGCTTGGTCCTGAACCCTCAATGGATAAAGACTACTAAATTTATTTACAAGGAACCTTAAAATGAGACTAGAAAAACATGCAAAGTTTAAATTTTGCGTCTTCCTCAAAAAGGCCATTTAGGTAACCTCCATCATAGGATTTCCAACTTGGATAACAATGGAGAGAAGATTCAAACAAGACAAAAGGTATCTCTATTGGGGATATCAATTCTTAGCTAGTAACATATCAATATCCATGCCATTCCTCTTTAATCCATGAAATTATTAACACTCTCAAAGAAATATGATGCCCAGTTCAACCTTAGTTGCTTGAATGAAGTCCATGATTGGATAATTTAATTGAAAATCACTCCTTACACATAGTGGTGGTATTATATAGGATAAAATATCAATATGTCACTTTTTATTACATGAATTTAGTTCCTTATTTTTTGATATGTCTAAATATCTCTCTTGTAGTCTATGTGTTTTGCAAGAGCAAAGGGTTAACATGTCAAGTTCTAAGTGATTTTTGTATACAAGGGAAAGTGAAGATGATCTATAAATCAATCCTAGATTGGATAAGATAAATCACACTTAATCTTTCACTTATTGGTACATTTAAACATTTTGAACACATCTATCTACTGAGAGCGGGGTGAATCAGTAGATTACAAAAAACTAGATTTTTTAAAGTTCTTTATGAACAAATCTTAAAGCATAAAATAAAGAATAAATACAAACATCACACTCACACATGCAAATCTCATAACCCCAAAATTATATGTGGAAACCCAAAGGGAAAAACCATAGTGATAAAAGCTACTATTCTAATTTAGCCTTACAAAGAAATGCCTCATTGGCTACATTTAAGGACACCCAACCCAAGGAGACACCCATCCCCTATTTTTAAGAGCACCAAATCTAAGGAAGCACCCACTCCTTATATTGAGCACCAACATAGATTAATCTGATGGCACCAACTAATCAGACATTTTAGTTACAACTCAATTAGATGAATCGGATTCATAAGAGAATTTAGGTCTATATTCTTTTATACACATCCAATCTGCAACTACTCATTTTTCATTCGTCACACTCTTGTGTGATCTTCACTCTTCTGCCCCCTTCCTCTATATCTAACATATGTCTATTTTTCACTATATTATTATTTTATTCAACCATTACAACAACATACTTAGATGCGTCTCTTTTCTTTACTTGACTCTTCTTATTCCAAGCAAAATAACTATCTGTATTCTTTTCTCTCTATCTTTTGGAATTCTACCACTCTTTCTTTGATTTAAACACTCATAATATATTAATGATTCTAAGATTAGCCATTTTTTTGTTTATAGTTTGTTAAAATAACTAACTATTGATTTACTTTAATCATCATACCATATTCTTATAACTAACTCACTTTGTTAGATTTTTGAATGCTTTCTAACTTTAAAACACATCTATCAGATATTAAGACTCTAACTCATGCAAGTCATTTGATCTTATTATATGCATGATCCTTAACACACTGGTTAAGTATCAAGCTCCTTGTATCATATTGCTACCTCCTATGTCTTTGGATCACTTTCACTCCATTGATGTCCTTGAATATGCTCGATCCGTACTTAAAACACTAGTTAACTATCAAGATCCTTGCATCATCTTCCTTCCTCTTGTGTCTTTGGATCACTTTCACTTTATTGGTGTCCTCAAAGATGATCAATCCTTAACTAATTATTGTTTTACTAAACAATGATCACTTTGTTCCATCTAGGTCTTTACACTTCATTAGATTTTTCCTATCCAAGATCTTGTGTACCATATGATCTTAGTAGGTGCATGATCCTTAACTAAGACAATCATTAACCTTTAGTATGTAGACCTCATCTTGCTTATTTTGGTGACTATGGATATTTTTCAATGTAATGATCTCTTCAAACTTGATCAGACTTTATCTCATCTCTATGCCTTTCTAGAGTTCAATGTAACATCCTTTAACACTAATGAAAGCACCCTACACTTATTTCAAATTATCCTTCAAAGACTTGTAATGGTCCTTGACCCATTTGACTATATCCTTTAGCTCCTTTACTTAGGGATAATGTTATTTAGAGAAATTATCCTATACTCCATCAAAATATCCTTTAGGACTTATTAATTACCCTTCAAATCTCTTTTTATTAACCTTCAAGACTTGTGTTTGTGGCACATACCATTTAGAGCATATCTTTCAGACAAATTATTGTGAGCTTTTTGTCTAAGGGGCTTTGAGATAATTTCCCTGATAAAATGTCTAAGTGCCCTTTGGAACTTTTGGCATGTACCCTTCAAGGATTTTGAAAAATCCTTTCAAAAACTTTTCAAGTGTCCTCTACTCCATTTGAACTATCTTTCGACACTTTTTAAAGTGCCCTATGATCCTTCAAAATAATTGCATGTGTCCCTTTATAAACTTTACAACAAAACCTTTGGAACTTGTGCAAAAGTCCACATAATCTTCAAAACTTTTATTTAGGACCCATTTCATTTATAAATTTTGTTGTGGACATTTTTTCCAATAAAGACTTAACCATTTTTCTCGAAACACTTTTTTTGAAAGAATTTGGTGAGGTATTTTCTCTAAAAGAAAACTCTTCCTTTGGAAATTTTGTTATGGACATTTTGTCTAACAAAGACTTAACCATTTTTCCTGAAAGATATCCCAATTCAGTTTTTCCAAAAGAATTTTACAAGGCACTTTCTCTGAAAGAAAAGACTAAATTAAAAAATTGACTAAGTGTGGAGACCAAACATCTTGTTCTTTGTATACTTCGAGTTCTCCAACATTGCTTATCAATGACAACCATTTGAAAGATCTTCTTGAGTTCATCACTATGACTTTGCCATTAATGTTTGCACATACATATTTTGTTATCAATGACAACCATGACACAAATCTCTTCCTGAGACTCTGATCTCAACCATGACTTTCAAATTTCCAACAAGATAATCAGGGTCATGACCAAAATGGATCTACTAGACCTAACCAAGGGGTTTATTACTATAATAATATCACTAGAGGTGGTTCTAAATACTCTATTCAAGTAACACCATGCAATAACCCTAGCTAGTTCCTATATTTTATTATTTCACAAAGTAAATAAAAATCTAACTTAGTGCTCACCAAAGTTTATGGCACAACATGGGGGTAATAAACATAAATTTAAACATGCATAAAATATATCTACTCAAGTCAATGTAGAGGAAATACTAATGCATATGGAGAGATAAAAATATAAGCTAACAAATGCAAATCTATCTACTTTAATAAGGAGAAGTAAGAGTTAGGAATAATTACCTTTGAAGGTGAACCCATCGATCCTCAATCTCTCCCTTAGACAAGGTTTTTTACAAGAGGTTATTGTGGTATCTAAGGATAAGAAAGACAGGTCATCTATAGGCTACATGACTTCACTTATGCATCCAAAAGACTTCTCCACAAGACAAGATTTATATCTCCAAGTGTAGTATTAAAACCCTAATAAATGCTCTTAAAGTAGAATGGTGGATAAACAGATGCACAAATAATGATGTTCTTATTCTATCTCTCTAAGAAATGGTATAAAGTATGTATATATATAGCTTGTTCTAACCCTAAACCCTTCCAAAAGTTTAGCTTATAGAGTCATCCCAATCGACCCTATATCATTAATTAATAAAAGTAAGTTAGGTCCTGGGCTAGGTCAACCAAGGCTGATCTAGACCCATAATGTGATAATATAGTCTAAGTACAGGGTTGAGCCAGGTTAACTTTATTTCATAAATGTTAAAAAGAGTTTTTAGATTAGGTAGGGGTTGTTTAAGGCAATGATTTTTTTGGAGGAGTGTGTAAAGGAAGTGTCAAAGCTTAGGGAAGTGTATAGGAGAGGTTTGTGTTGGTTCTAGGTGGTGGTATAGGGGACAAAAATCTTAAAAAATGATAATGGTATGCTCACCCCTTTCCTAGTGCACCCTCTAAGGTGTGTACTCAGAGAGATTGAGACTCGATGGATTCCTGCAAGAGAGAAAGCATTAGTAATTGATAAAGGTTGGAAATATTATATGTATACATATGCCCCACTCAAATCTCATCATGTGTCACTTAGGTGTAACATGGGATGGTCCTTCAGGAAAAGAGCATGACAACACACAACACTGAAGCTAAATAAATTGTAGTGATAAGAGAATAATATAAATAAAAGGACATAATTGAAAAATACATACCTTTACTTACCTTAGTGTTGTAGAATAGGAAGTGAAAGAAATGTGAAGGTGTCCAATGTAGGGAACATTAGGATACCATATAAAAATAAGTGAAAACTCAAATTTTTTGACAAATATACATGTAATATATGAAAATATTTTCTACAATGTTAGGATTCTAGAACATTTTGTGGTTTGAAAAAATAGATAATAAAACAAAGTTATGGTAAAAAAAATAATCTAATTGTAAATAATTAATAGGTAAATAATTTTTAATAGTAAATATAAATAGGTTGAAAATTAATTCATTTGTTATTTTACTATTATGAGAAAATATTGTTCTAAGAGACCCAATTTGAGCCACAAAATTGGCCATGGTGAGGAGATGATAACTACAACATGGATGACACCTAGTGGCCATGATGGGTACAACTCAGGTATGTGAAGCATTAATTTGAAATTAAGATAAATATATAAAATTATATGTTAGGACAATTATAGACACAAAAGATGACCCTAATATATTTTTAGGTAGACCAGGGATAGAATAGGGTTCTGGGTAGGAAAATATTAGAGAAATAAATGGCTAAGGCATTTATGGTAAATGGTCAAAAAGTAATTACAAACTAAAAATAGAGTTAGCTTGTCAACTCAGTTTGTAAGGTGAGATAAATCCAGGGAGCCAATTGTGTAGAAGTGGGATAATTTAGTATCACTCGAGGTAGCTGATCATGTAGTAGAGGGATGATCCATTTAGAAATGGGGAAATAGCTGAAACATTACCTTCTATCCAATGTAGTATATACTATGTGACTGATATAGGATGTTAAATGATGCTGATTGTGAGGTAAAGGGCTGATATAGTATGCTAAAAATAGGAAAGGGCTGATTTAGTATTAAACAAGATGATTGTGTCTAAAAAGGGGAAAACAATACAAACAAGCTGATGAAGTAGTTCATTTTTATTTTTTTTGAGAATAAATAAGAATATATTTTATTATTATAACATTGAGATCTAATACATTCTATATTATTTGATATTTTTTAGAGGCATCAAATATTTTGGCATTTGATGGATACATCCTAGCCATATTTATTGGAACATTTATCAAACATAGATCAAGATTGACTAGTTGCCTTGGGTTTTGGAGGCATTATGGAGATGAGATGGATCCTGCTGAGTGTTGATCTTGTTATCATGTTCCTAGGATCATGGGAATGGTTGACCAACACTTTCCAATGGAATGTGAAGGGGGACACTATATAGGTGGATATCTCTTCGGAGGATGTTCATGCCTTGATTGGACTTCTTATTGTTGAGATGTTATGATATGTGATACACCAGAGTTGAAGGATGAGAGATGAGCCTTAGCCTAGTGGGTGATAGGTTTGGATAAGATCTATCCTAGTTTATGTGTTATCTTGTTTGATGTTTATATCAAATCTATTTTAGATATTCAAAAGGCATTGATAGGGTTTTTGATAACATGAGTGTTATGTCACAAGTTAAATAGTAAAGTACTACTATATATGATAGTCTTGTGTTAGTCCATCCTAGATTAGGGTGAATTATATGATCTTGGTTCTATCATTTGGGTATACCTCATGCATGATATATATGGGATGATAACTTGGGGGCAAAAGATGATGGGCCCTATCATTATGCTAAGTGTGTGGATCTATGAGAGATTCCTTATGTACCAGCTGGTTGGGTTATCCCATGGGGTTTATGATAGGTTATATCAAGTTTTACAATAGAGGTAGGACTATGTAGCATGTGCCATGACCCATGTTCCATATTTTTAGTCTGTTACACAAGGAAAAATTGTGTGGCATCCTACATTGATATTGATTCTATATGGACACCTTGGGTGACTATTGCTACTAGTTTGGATGCATGTGGATCACATGCCACTATACTTCATGGGTGGAGTCTTGTCCAATGGATCATATACCTAGATAGTTGGGGATAACACATCCAGTGACTCCTATATTAGTGCCTACTTATTAGGCATGACATGTTAGAGAGATGAGAGGAAGAGGAGGTGTAGGGGTGTCAATTGATATACCTATGATTAGGACTTAACAAATGAGACCATGGGTAAGTTAGGCATGATAATAAGACAAGATGAGGGCTAGAAGAGATGACACTATGGATGTGTATGTAGGATATGTTAGAGCATAACATGGACCATAATAGAGGTGACAACAACTACTATGAGCTCATTGAAGATGGAGACACCATCAATGACAAGATACATAGGCATTGACAGTTGCACAAGGGGATTTTACAATAGTTGTAGGACATAGTTGGTATATAGAGAGGCCATTGAGGAGGGGGCCATGATGGGCTTAGGTGGTGACTCCAAGTTTTTTAATTATGTGGAGGTAGCCAAAAGAGGAGGTGCTCAATGAGTGCATAGATAAGGAGATTATGGTTGGTGATACCAACATTAGTGAAAAATGTTTTTGATTTATTTTAAGTTTGTGACATAGATCACTAATTTTATCATTATTTGTGATAGAATGGTTTGATAAATATATATATATATATACACACACACACACACACAATGAGATTTGATGTATATTTGGTTTTTATTTTTATAGATACTACTGTAGAGGAGATCAATGAGGAACCTTGATTATAGTTATGCACCATGATATTTTAGATGGGGCATTGTCACATCATGAGCCTTACACATTGATACATCTTATGGTACCATCTACCCCAATTCATACTATCTAGTTTATACTAGTGGGAGAGGTTTCTCAGTAGATACATGCATGAGGTGATGGTTCATAACCCCATATAGGGGTAAGCATTAGAGAGGCTTAAGCTTGGTAGGCTTTGGCACATGAGAAAGATGATCACATGGTGACCATTATATAACTTGGATGGTATAATCCTAGGTGGAAAACCTACATGGTTAGGTTGATAGATTGAGATCCCAGACTACCTCATTATAGTGCACCATTTAGAGGGGCCAGTCACATGCATCTATGGGTAACATGGATAGGCCAAAAGATAGGCATGATGGAACACAACCTTATATGTATAGCTATTGTATTTTATACTTGTATTGTATAAAACTCATGATATATATATATATATATATATATATATATATATATATTGATATGGATATTTCATTGATTTATGATTTTTACTTGTATGTGGATGAGTGTATGGATATATTTCATTTCTAACACATGTATTTTAATTTTTTTGTATATGCTATGGGAAATATGTGATGTATTTTTTATTTTCTAGAATTATGTGATACACATGCATGGTTAAAAATAAAAGCAAAATGATTTTGAAAAGTATAAATAACCAAAATAAATGAAACACACACTATATCATGATGGGAAATATGTAAAAACAAAAGATGAGTAAATATAATAAACTAAATGGTAAAGTAAAAAGGTAATAAATGTTTTAAAAACATAAAAATATTTACACAACCTAAAATAAAATAAAATTCATACTATATCATGTTAGGAAGAATGAAAATTCATAATAAAATGGAAGACACACGAAAACCAATGGTATAAAAACAAACAAACAATAAATTCAATCAATCATACTAAATAAAGATGGTAAGTATGAAGGGAAAAATAAAATGTAAGTGCAAATAAAATTAATCATACTAAATCAAGATGGGAAGTATGAGAAATTTAATAAAATGGTTGTAAATATACATGCAATCAGAAAATAAAAAGATAAAAGTGAAGTGTTTATGAAGTAAGCATAAAACATACTAAATCAATATGGGAAATATGCCAATGACGTGTAAATCATAATGTAACATAAATTATCTCAAATTTGAAGTAAGTAATTTTATTTTTACTTGGTTATAATATGAATTGGCTATTAGAATATTTTGTGAGGAGGGCCTAGTCCTATTCAAGGTCTTACACTGTAACTCACAAAGGGAACACCAATGAGGTGGAAACAACTATGAGAATAATTTAAAGATGTTTTAGTGTGGTAATTTATGTGGTGAGCCTGGTCCTATCCATGGTATTTCACTACAAATAATAAGGGGAACAATAATGCATGAATGGCAATAAGGATAAAAATAAGGAAATGTTTTATTATGGTAATTTGTGAGGAGAGCCTGGTCCTATCCATGGTCTTACATTACAACTCACAAAGGGGTACCCTAGGGGGAATGATAAATTAATAAAAAAACATTTCTCAAGGGGAAATATTAGGATTATTGTAATGAAATAATGAATGTAATAATTATAACATATGTGTCTATGAGAAAACCTTAGGAAACATGAGGCGTTCTAGGTATAAAGGAGAGACACTACGAGTCTAGTGACCATCAAAATACAAAGGATACTTTCTCACAATAAACATAAAGTTGTATAGGAAAATATGTGAGATTTAGTATCAACTCATGAGGGATATATGAAAAATTAAATTAAAATGGGTTTACCTTCCTACAACATGTTCCCTGTTCCTTAGAACCTCTTATAGATATATTGGTCTATTGTGAAGATTAGGTACTTGTGTGAGAAAAAGGTAACACTGATAATTTTTTTTTCTCTTATCCCATTCTACTAGACTACCACACCCCAATGGACCTCGACTCTATCATGAAGCCAAATTTGGAGTTTGATATTTGATTAGGAATAGGGGATGTGCTATGAATCATGTCTTTTGGTGTGATTAGACTTTTGAATTTGTATGCTGCCTTTTGTTTAAATGATTTGGATTTTAACATTTTTATGGATTTTATGATTCCTCCTCCATATGGATTTGGAATAACCAACATGAGTAATATTAGTGATACACATGAATGATCTTTAGAATTTGGTTTAAAGGAGGATAAATAACCAAAGATATGATTGAATAAACACTTAGGTTTACATATGAAGCAATATGTAATCTCAAGTTTCAAACATATGTATGTTTAGTATGTGAAGGGAAAATAAGGTAAAAAATGAGATCCAAAATAAACCAATATATGGTATTAGTACAATGAGAAGTCTTGTTTACTAACTGATCATATGGTAAAGATAGGTTATTAAGGGAATCAAGGTTGTATAACCAAGTCACAATAATAATTATTTGATTTTTGAGTGAAATAAGATAACAAACAATCATTGTAAAAGAAAATAAAAGAATACATAAAAGAAGTGAACTCAAAATCATAAGTGTGTATTTATGAAAAGAATGATAAGAATCCATAAGAAAAGGTGAAAGAAAATGGAACCATATAAAACACAAAAGCATAATATAATGATCCATGTAAAATAGATAAGTGAAATCAAATTTGACACATAGTCATGTGTATAAGAGATATAAAAAATGGATCACCAATCCAATCCAAATCATAAAATAGAACAATGTGAAAGAAAACCATGTCATGTTCACAAATACTAATATATTTGACCATAGATATTATCCATAACATTTGAAACATCTATAGAAAGTTGAATTATGATGTTAGCTAGACTCTCATCAATATTCACAAAAAGTTATGCAAAGAATTCCTTCTATATTGTATCAAATAAAAAATTTAGGTGTATCTGATGAAGAGTAATGCTCATCTGGGATCTCATGAGTAGGATAACCAAGTCAAGAAATAGATGTCTTGATTGGAATAGCATCTAGGGGGTGAGAAGGATGTTCAATCTATAGATAAGGAGGAGCCTTCTTACATGTGTGAAATGTATAAGGAGGAATGAATGGTGATGGTGTTAACTATGGGAAGTCATGAAGATGTTTCTAGAGAAATTGGAAGAAATTGGTATGATGTGTACCACATTACTTCCAAAGATAATATACTTCCCCATATTTAGGGATATACTCTAGTAACAACTTAGGAGGAGGTATGGCGTTATCTTTAGGTGGAGAAGTGGTTAGACATAATGTGTTAATGTAATACCCAAGTTTTCATAAATGGGTGGTAGAGTGGTTATATATCCCATCAAAGCAACAAATACAATTATTAGTAGACTATGGGGGTCTACTAGCTGAAGGGGTGGAAGGAGAAACTTAGGATGGTTGATATAATTGGCAATCTTTGGTCCAATGTCCAATTTTTTTTTGGGATATCATAATAAGGATAATACGTCCATTGTGAAAGCATGGGATCAAGACATGGTGAGGGAAGAAGGACATCACCAAGGAAGGGTGGGGATAGAGTAGAAACTAGACTAGGCTCATTGGTAGGTAAGGTTGGTTGTACATCAAGTTTAAGTACAATAGCTAGAATCTCTATAGGAATAAAACTATAAGGGTCATGGTATCTAACAAAGCAATAAAGTCCTATCATGTAATGATCCATTAACATACTCCTAATGGGATATTTTATGACTGGAGGCATACTATATGAGTTATCCATCTATATCCTATGACAAATAGTGTAAATACTAGTATTAGGTGATATAAAGGAAGAAATGCTAAAAGACAAGAAAAGACTAAAATAAAGAAGAGAAATATCAAAGAACTTTAGAATTTCAATCTTGGATGAATCCAACTAAACATGGGTTGTCTAAAGCATAAACATCATCATATTTAGGTTTATGCAAGTTGATGGTACATGTAAGCATGAATTTGATGTCAGAGGGAACATGATAGATAAAGTGTCTAATTTTGGTTAAGATAACAAGTATGTTATTAGAAGGTGGTTAATGGGATTGAGGTTATAAAGAAGTTGGAAGATAATTTTAGAGAAAGATTGACAATTTTGATATTAAGGCTTATCTCATCTAACTCATCATAATCAGAGTCTAAAAGGTTAGATGGAATGTTCCCAATTAATTTAGGGTGACCATTATAACCATGAGTGGAATTGACTAGATAGTTAAAGAGTTGGGATTCCTAAAATGGGACACTAGGCAAGGGTTCAAGGGTGGTTATTTTAAAGACACCATATTCTTGTAATTTTTTAGAATTCTAAGGGTTTGTATCTCCTTGAATATTTTAGATAGATCCATTATGAGGGAATTTGACACATTGGCATGGGGATGAAGTAACTGATCTCATATGATGAGTCTAAGGTCAACCAAATGAGATGTTGTAAGAATGTGGAAAGTTAAAGATCATAAATTTCACATGGATGGTAATAGGAGGAATGTTAATGGGAAGCCAAAGAAAAATTAGAGGAGGCATTTACCTTCTATCATATCCTTGACATGTAATACATGTAGATTTTAAGTTGCATTGAAAATTTCCTAGTGTGTTAATGAAGTCAAAGGAGGCAACATAAGTGCCTAAACCTTCATCAGTTAAGGCTTGATTAACCTAGATATTTCCAATTTAGATGCTAATGAATAGAGGAGGATCATCCACATGAAGCAATATCTCATCAGGAATCATGGAAGTGATAGGTAACTTACGTGAAATAGAAGTGTCCATTGTTTCATCAACATGGATGAACATCTCTTCACACTATTCAAGCATACTATCTTCAGATCTAGATAAGGTAGATTCACATCCTATAGGAAGATGAGGGATGTTCATTTATAACAATAATTGCATTAAGTGTTTTCAATGGAGGGGAGATGTTTTCATTAGTTCTAAGAAAAGTATTTGAGATGGGAGATGAGGAATTTCTACAATGGGATCCCATTCATCATAACCCATGGGAGGATTGTTAGAGATAAGTGCATAGTATTTCAAGAGATCCTAAGAAGGAGGGTTGGAGGTAGAATTTAAATTTTATTGTTAGGCTATGGTTGGTTTAGGTGGATTAAAAATGGATTGAGTTACTTTAGCAGATGTGGTGGTTAGTTGAAGTATTTCTTGTGGTTTGGTAGAATAAATACTATTGGAAGTTTGGGGTATGTGGTCTTATTGTGTGGATGTTGGGGGAAGAGTATAAATGATATGAGAGGTATAATAAATTTTTCTGGTTGGAGGTGATACTTATATGGTTATAGGTTCATCTTACCCCAATTCCATTAGATGGGATGGGGAAGTATCCTAAATGATGTAGAATGGTTGAGAGGTGTGATTCATAGGTGTTGGATTTGAGTCAATAAAATTAACTACTCTTCTCATATTAGTCATATTGACCATGTTTTCATCATTGGTAGTAAGGTGTATATGACTTTCAACATTATTTGTAGGAGTATGTTTTTTGATGTTATCTTGGTGGTTAAGAAGAGAATCTTTGTAGATATCAAGATGAGCATTATATTGGTTTAATTCTTGGTTTTTATTTTACATTTATGAGCTTTAAAATATATGTCATAATCTTTTTGATTCTTTTGAATAAGGGTTTCATGATCAAAGTTAATACCAAGAATAAAATCTATAGCAAGATTGCGTAATTATATATAAGTCTCATGATATTGACCCCAACTTGCATGAAACCAACAAAATTTATTTGTATCATACCATGTTCATAAGATGAGTAGGGTCAAGATCTCATAGTAGAGGTCTTGTAAGACATGTTTAAATTTCTAATAGGGATAATGGTTTATGCACATTAGTGCGGTTGGGTTGAGAAAATGTGGGAGTAGGAGTGTTATTAGTAGGGGGAGCATGCTCCATGGAATTTTTGGCAGAAATTGCTTAGATGGTATGAATAATGTCATAGGATTTGGTAACACCACCATTGGTTTCATGATAATTTTTATTTTTGATGAGCATATGAGTGCCCATTGTAGTTTGAGGTGGTTCAAATTGATTCATGATGAAGTCTTGTCATTTGGATTTGTCAAGAACTTTTTATAAGGTTTTTAGAGAGAGGGTCCTAACCTGATATTGTAATTTGGGGTATAGAAAATTAGTGAATAGGTGGAAGAGTTTATAATCCACTATATTATGTTCACATTTGTTATATAAGTTTTTCCATAATTTGATGAAGGTTTGTGCCATTTCAGTTTCTATTTGTTTACAATTTATATAGTGGGATAAGTTATTCTCGAGAAGATCACTAGTTTAGAATTCTTGGATTAGTGAGTTTGCCAAGTCTTCTAGGCTAGTGATAGAGTGGGATTTTAATTTACTGTACCAATCTAAAGCATAATTTGAGAGTGTTTTAGCTAATAATTTGGTAGCATTGAATGTGTTAAGCTTAACCCAATCTTTATAAAGGTTACCAAATGTTTGTAAATGAAAAGTGGGGTTGGTAGATACATTATAGGTGATGGTGGGTGTGATACCTCTTATGTCAATGTTATCAATTTGAAGTACTAGAGGTTCATTTTTTAGATGTTTGATGGTTTTATTAATGAGTGTTGGTTTTGGTATAAGGTTACCATGGGAATCCCTAAGGGGGTGGAGGGGCATTAGGATTTTGCGCTCACTATGAAACCTATTGAGGTTGGTTTTGGAGGTTAATGAGATGATTTTACATTTGCATAATCTAATTTTCATTATTAGTTTGAGAGGTATGAATTTGATTAAGTGTTTTTAATAAGAGCTAGTTAGTTTGAGCAACATTTTGACTAGTGGACATAACATGTGATGCATTAATGTTAATATTAATATATTGAGTTGCACTATGAGTATGGGATGAAGTAGTAGCATGTGCCACACTAGTGGAATGAATATCATTGGTATAAAGGGAAACACTAGTGGCATGAGAAGCATTGGTATCAAAATATGCACTAGTAACATGGTTAAGGATATGGGTATTTTGAAGAGGCCCATTAGAAGCTGAACCTGCCATGTTGGTAGAAATACTTGGCATGGAGGTTAAATAAGACATACAAAATGATTTAATGGTGTGGGAAGGAGATATTATAGAGGGAAAATGTTGATATTTAAAGAAAGTGGTTCCCCCAAATCCATGAGAAAAGGTAGGGGAGGGTGAATGGGGTTCTCCTATATAAGGAACCATCATGAGATTATATATGGTTGTAGGATATTTTCCTCTATGTTGAGGGTATTCATTGATAAAAAGATAATTTTATTTGTGTAATATAAATCATGCTCATGTCTTAGTGAGAACAAAATGTTAAGAGCTGAGGATGAATGGGGAGGAGTCCCATCATTGGTAGTGTGAATGGCAACATAGACATTGCTTTGATTCATGGTGGGTGCCTTGAGATGTGTCTTAGGGAACCTATTAGGGTTTTTAAAACTCATGATTTTTGATTTATTAAATTATAAATTTTCATCAAATAAGAAATTCATGATGAAGGAAAGATACTAAAAACTTATGTAAAATAAAGATAAACTGGTAAGATACAAAGTTGAACCAATCAACAATGTTGTGCAAGACAGTAAAAAAATAGGATATAAAGGACATAGTCATATAGGTCAAATATGTATTATATATGGATAAATTAAAGGATTTAAAAAGATAACATAGTCAAATAGGTTGACTGTGTATTGAAGATAAAATAAATAATTATCCTATAAGAGATTGAGTCGACAGGGTCGACTGTGTTCTGAAGACAAGAATTTTTTTGTAATATAATACATAATAAAATTAAAATGAACACACAATTAATTAGATCAAATGTGTTTTATCTAATTTTAGTACACAACACAAGCCTTGTAACAATGCTAGCTAGTACAAGTTTTGTAATACAAAATACAATTTGCAAAGAGCAAACATCAAAATTGGAATGTAAATGCTAATCTTAGTGGTCGTTCCTAAATGTTTTTAAGTTATAATAATTTATTAAATTAATGTGATAGAGATTTGGCTATAAGAAGGAACTAGAAAAATAATCTATGGATAATTTTAGGTAGTTTAAGCTAAAAAAAATCTGTATTGGTGATGGTACTAGCTTGGTATTAGGGCCTACCACCCGACTTCACAATCTCATAGTGATAAGGGTGTCAGGGGATTTACCAATATATACTATCAATCATGTGTTTATAATTGGATAGAAAACCAAGTCAACTTACCCCTTGGTGATGAAATCTAAGTAAGTAGACCTTGGGAAGAAATTGTTTAATATTTTTTTTGGTGTTATGTGATTTGGAAGTGTGTGAAAAAGAAAAATAGTGTCATTAAATCAGGAAATTAAAAACCTCATATTTAGTGTATGATTATTAATCTAATTAAATAAGCAACATAAATGAAAAGTGAATTAATTACTAGTAATATAGGTTAATTAAATTATTTTTGAAGAGTACAGAGTTGGTTTAGGCACCACTATATACAAATAGTATAGAGTAAAGTCAAAAAGGTTATGTGGTCCATGGATGAAAGATCCAAAATAACATAGTTGAATAGCTCAATTGAGTTTTCTAGATAGGAAAACAAGCTACAAAACTATGTCAATCTAGTCAACCTAGTTCTTTATAGGGTTATAATTTTGTAGACTACAAACTGTGAAAAGCAAGACTATAAATGAAAAATAGAAATGACTAAGAAGGTAAGAATGAAATTAATAATTTTTTAAGATGATAAATTTGTTATTTTATACTATTTTGTTAAAATGATGAGTTTTTTTTAGTTTGATAACAAAGTTGATGAAGTCTGAAAACCCTGTATGCTGAAAATGCCCTGGTAACTGTGTCAACTAGGTTGACTAAGTCTATAAACCTATGATTTAAAAAGAGAACTGAGTTAAGCTAATTGATATAGTTATCTATTATTGGATAAAACATGTATATATAAATATAGAGTCAATTAAATTTACTATGTGTTAAACTTACACACAAAATGTTAGACCGTATCAACAGGTTTGATACAATATTATAAAAATAGAAATATATAATAGATGATAATAAATGAATGCATGAAAGAAAACCTACAATTCTTAGTTGATGTCAAGTTTGCAAGAATTTATACAAGGAAAATTGAAGATAATATACAAATCAATCCTAGCTTAGAGAAAATAAATCACACTTATACTTCTATTTGTTGGTAAATTTAGACAATCAAGGTCATGACAAAGATGTATTCGCTAGACCTAATCAAGGGGTCTCTTACTATATACACATAATATTTTAAAACTTTATAAATTATTGATGCTTTATCTCTTATAGGAACCCATCGAGTCTCAATCTCTTTGAGTACATGTAGGTAGACCAATAGTGCTTCACAAGATTATTATCCCCTATACCACCACTTGATATCTACATAAACATATCCTAAACACTTCCCTAATCTTTGTCTCCTCTCTTTCACCCTCCTCAAACCATTTTAAACATTTATTATCCCCTCCCTAATATTAAAATTCTTTTTTATGGTTTACTCTATGCTCTTAACCATATTGACCTTGTACTCTAATTGATGAAACATATTTAGGGTCTAGGTCGGCCCCTGGCTAACTTAGACGAAGACCTAAATTATTTTTATCAATAATGATACAAAGTCAATTGGGCTGACCCTATTATCTAAAATTTTAGAAAGGTTTAGGTTTAGATTCAACTATATATACACATTTATTTTTCCATTTATTAGAGAAGTAAGAGTTAATTATTCAATTGTACTTCTTTACAATATGTTCTTTTTCCATTCTACTTGAGGAGTTATAGTTTAGGGTTTACACTTGGATAAGAATATTATCTTGTGGAAAAGTCTTGGATGCTTTGGCCTTTTTTAGTGATTCTTACAAACCACAAAAACCTCTTATGAAACACTTTTTTCCAAGGGAGATATTGAGTCTTGATAGTTTCATTTTTAAGGGTGGTATCTCTAACTTTACTCCTCTATTTTAGTAGATAAAAGTATCATAAGTAATATATTTTGAATATTTTGATCTATACATGCATTAAAGTTTAAACTATACATAGCTTAATTAGGATTTTATTATGCATGTTTAATTTTTTATGTTTATTATGCCCATTTTATGCCACAAGCTTTTGTGAGCACTAGATTAGATTTTACTTTCCTTGTCATTTAATTTTGTGAATATGAAAACATAAGACCTAGCTAGGGTTATTGCATGGTGTTTCTTGACTAGAGGATTTGGAACCCTCTCTAGTGATGTTATTGTGGTAAGAGATATCTTAGTTAGGTTTAGCAGATCCATCTTTGTCATGACCCTGAATATCTAATGTATCAACAATCAAAAGTGTAAGTAGGATTTATCTTCTCTAAGCTAGAATTGACTAATGGATCAATTGCATTTCCATTTATATATATTATGGTGAGCCTGACATGAATAAAACACTTATAGGTTTTCTTTCACACTTTCATTTTGTCATCATATTATATTTTAATATTTTTTTAGCACTATACCGAACCAATTAGTATATTTCTAACATTTTGTGCATAGGTTTAACACACAATCACTCCAAAATGACTTTGTTCTGTCTATGTAGGTCTTAGATAAACATAAGTTATTGGACCAATCAATTTAGCACATTATTCTTTTCTAGATCCAAATTTTCATACATAGTCAAACTAGTCAATTTTTTTTGTAATTGCCTTCTTTCAACAAACTGGTCTACCAACATAGTCAACCTAGTTGACTCTATTCACAAATTCTCTTTTAGCATACATGGTTTTGAAAAATTCATCGAGTCAATTAACTTATAAAATTTTTGAATCAACATTTAAACATCATAGCATAATTTTTTTTTCAATCTAAGTATCTTCAATCCTATCAAGGTTCATTTCTTTCTCTCTTTGTCATTTCAATTTTCTTCTTTTAGTACTATTTTCACAAGTTTATAGTTTATAAAACTACAACCCTACAACAAACTGGGTTGACCTATTCGACATAGTTCTATAGTATGTCTTCTATCTTGAAGACATAATTGAAATGTTCAACTATGTTCTTCTAAATATTGTATCTGTAGAATAGTAGTGACCTAATCAATTTTGTTCTACATTTTTTACATACAATGTTGCCTGAACTAACTTTTTACTCTTCTCAATCAAGGAATTAACCTCTCTTTATTAGTAATTAATTCACATTTCCTTTTTATTTGCTTACATGCTTAGAGTAATAAACATAGATTAAATAGGTGGTTTTTCAAATTACTACTTTAGTTACATTATTTTTATCTTTTGCACACACTAACAAATCACTTTTCATTCAAATAACATTAAATATTTATCTTCCCATGGTCTACCTACTTGTATTTCATTACCAAAGGGGAAGCCAACTTGGTTTTCTAGTTAAGTATAAGCATGTGGTTGATGGTATATATTGGAAAAGTACTCGACACCTTTATCACTATGAGATTGTGAATCCAGGTGGTAGGCCCCAATACCAAACTAGTAACATCACCAATATAGATCCCTTTCATCCTAAACATCATGAAACTAACCTTAGATTACTTTTTATTTCCT
Source organism: Torreya grandis (assembly GCA_037957365.1). Taxonomy (NCBI): domain Eukaryota; kingdom Viridiplantae; phylum Streptophyta; class Pinopsida; order Cupressales; family Taxaceae; genus Torreya; species Torreya grandis. Next base: position 899,075 of record JARHVA010002465.1, on the reverse strand, counting down.
TATTTGACCTAACTTCCCAATCAAATTCAAATTAAACTTCATTATAACTATTAGTAATCAAATTTTTATCCGAAGGAGGCCAATCCGACCTCCTTAAATTTGATGTAACATTGAAACACCTCAAGGTTGTGGGTGACCTATTGAAGAGGTGAATATCTAGATTGAAGGGATAACTCCCTTGCACAACACCTATAATTAACCACTAACATAATTAATTTGAAGGAAAAGGGATATAAGGATTTTAAACCATTATATAAAAGAGGTAATGCACCAAGATACACTCCACAAGTCTACTTGAACCTACACTATGAAAGGCAATTTGTAAAACTAATCTCAACACCCAAGGTTCTCCTAACAAAAGTGTTTCAACATGAAGGTAAGATGCAATGTAGTTATAAAGGTAGATGAATATTAGGTCTGATAATAGAGACTAATACCCTTATTTAAACTTAAATACCACAAAATAACCAAACTACACATCATGTGACCTACTAGAAGGCAAATTACTTGCACAAAGCATGAAAGAGTGAGATGAACACAAGGAGAGATAACTATCACTTGCCATTCAACCATGAAATACTTCACACAATTAAGAAAGAATTTGAGAACTTAAAACCATATTTAAATATTTTATTCAAATTAAAAATTATTATTAAAATTATTATGGCTTCATCATACCAAATGTGGATATCTTACGAATGCCAAAGTGACAACTTATATAGAGAAATGAGGAAGAGAGAGGGGCATAGTAAAGGGAGAGAGAAAAGTATAAAAGAGAGTTAAAATAAAGAGATGGGTTATGGAATATTCTAAATAGACTTAAAAATACACATGTCTCTCATTTTAAGATATTCCATCATCCAAAGTGGCATAGGAGTTAGAAACTCAGCTTGACACCTTGTATATCTCCTCAAAACTGCCTTTCTTTGCATATGAGAAGTGAAAAATGGAATTTTCATCATACAATCAACATGATATGATTTAAAACATCTCATTTAACACCTATAGTGCATTTATAAACTCCCTTGATCTGAAATTTTAATGGTAATAATCATTCATATGCTTAGGTGTCTTGAAACCCCTTCATCTACTGTACCTAGCCTTGTCCAAGTGGTTCAAAACTCGAGTTAATATTCTTAAAGAAATTTTATATCCATAAAAGGCATTAAAATACATTATTATACCTAAATAAATAAATTTTGGTTCCTAGAATAACTCCTAAGAATCTATTTTTCTCCTTAAGCTCTCATTTGGCCTCTTTTCCTTGTAGACCTAAAATCATGTAAACCTCCTTGTGTAGGATATTTTAAGGATTGTCATGGGAAAATGAATACATATTTGAAGACCCAGTATGGATTTACATCTCAATTCCCAATTTTAGGTCTTGAGAGTGAGTGGAAGTATCTTTTTAATGCATTTTCTCTCCTCAATTAAGCCTTAACTAGGCCTCCTTATTTAGAAGTCTGATTTTCTATTCCAGATCCCTCCCACACAAGTGAAACCGCACAAAATCATATGATTAAATTTACCTATAATTTAACCAATCTCAATGCCAAATTTTAATCCTTGAGACCTTGTGGAAGTATGAGAACCATGAAATGGTCTTGAAGCCTCATCTCATTTTGAGCCTATTGAAGACTGCCTTAAAAAAAAAGGTTTGTTTGATCACTTAAAAGATTAATTGCATATATTTTAAGGATTTAATAGGTGAAATACACACCAAAGTATTTCTCCTAATAGTTTTAAAGTGTCCAACTATTCAAAAACCTAAAAAACATGAAAAATACTTGTAAAATAGGGCATTTAATGCCATTTATATAGTTTCAAGTATAAATAAAGTACATGGTTTAAACCTAATTGGAGTATATAAATTTTTTCATGAGGTTATAGGATAAAATTAGGTCATATAATGTACTTTGGATACTAATATTCCACATATGGTCTTTATTAGGGTTTTAGGATGGTTTAAACCTATTTTGGTTCTCAGTAATTATTCATAAACCTTGGGCCCTCAATCCCTGAACCAATGACATAATTTTCAATTTAATAACCATACTCAAATTTCCATAAGTTATTATGGTTCCATTCATCTTTTTCATATAGTTGTGAGTGCAAGAAGTTGACTCTTAGTTTGTAAATAGGCCATTAGAGAGGGGTCTGAGTTCTTAACCATTGTTCATGCATGTTTGAGACCTAATATAACAATTGATGAAACAATATTGTAGTGTATGGAACTTATTACATATTATGAAGTCATTTATATTTATTCATAGGGTCATGGCCTCACCAAGCAATAAAAATTAAGTCTTGAATTGTAGTCTTGTATGAGAGAAGTTTGAGGTGGTTTCAAAGGCTAAATTGGGATTTTATTGTCTTTAACCTATTGGTGGATGATTTTAGAGGTATATAATATCATATTAAACCTTTAAAAGTCCTCATAATTCAAATCTACTCCCAATAAGTCACCCTTTACATGACTATTCATATGGGTTTGTGTGTTTAGTCTTAGGCTTGTTAGGCCTAAACATGGCTTAAACATTTTCCCACTTTATTAATGAGTTTTAAGGTCTCATGGATCTATGATATCACTATGAAACCATATAAAATTATTTACATCTCCTCAGACCTCTTTTATTCACTCTAGACAAGTAACTTTTACCTAATAAGGTAGACAAACCTGTGTCTTTCACTGACTGTGTATGGAGAGATAAAGTGAGTCTTGTAGACAATGAATCTTATACCTAACCTATATTTATGTCCATTGAGTTATTTGAGCTAATATTTTTTCATTAATTGGTCATGATCTCATTAAAACTCCCTTCTCATTGACTATGTATGACATTCTCTTCTCAAGCCTTAAAAATGACATGTCTTGCTTAGTAACCTGTAGGTGCTCATTTAGGTGATTGAATGCATTTAAGGGTTTCAAAGTCTTCACTTAAATTTTTTTAAAATATCAATAACTCATGTCATATTATTGAGATTTTAGTGCATTTTAACTTTCCTAAAACCCTTACACACTCACTTGTTCCTTACACATGTCCAATATATGGCTATAGGCAGGTACTTAGGGAAGAGTTGACATGAACTTAAGAAATATCCTCTCATTCCATCATGGGATCTTGAAATAATTAAAACCTCATTAAAATTTTACTTCCACTATCTCACAAGGTTCATTGGATCCTTATAGCATGTTACAAACCTTTACCTTCTTGTCTTACACTCAAACCTATTTGTGAGTACTAAGGCTATAAGTTTAATCTTCTTCATCCTCCTTTGACTCAAAATGGTTTAGTGTATAATTTTCCTATGTCTTCTTTAATAGATACATGGAATCATGTTTCCACATCTACCTTCATCTGATGGCAATTAGTTTTAGTCCAAAATGAGGACCTATAGGTCTGTCACCTGTAGGTCTTCATTTTGCTTGCATAGGCTATTAGGAAGGCATTTCTTGAGTCTTTTGACACCTTGATATTTTCAAATATTATCATATTTCTTATAATATACTTAAAAAACTATATACCTCCTAAATAAGCATTGTGCTATCCTTAATTTGTCTATTTGGTCTGTATAGGCTTGTGTATATAGTTAGTTCATATACAAGGCTTTGTGTATGAGATTTGGAGTCTAGAATGAATTTCATGATTATTGATGATAAAATGGGGTATTTAAATGTCAAATGGATGTATACAAGTATATGATACATCTCTGCATTGTTGAAACATCTTAAACATGAACTTAGACCCATGAATGCTCACTAACAGGTCTGTAGACTTGTGAGTGACTAAAACACCTTATAAGCTTGTTTGAGAGTACATTTTTATCTAAATTATCATTATATTATACATCAAATGTTATATTTGTGTCCTTTAATACTACCATGGTTTCTCATTGGCATTTGAGCAAAGATTGATAGTCAGGGATGTAGAAAACAATTGATGGACAACCATGCTTCCAAAGAGTGAAAAACATGATGTTTATTGAAAGGATATTTGTAAATATATAATTATAAAGAGATAAAAAATTAATCATGGGATATTTAGGAGTTTTTACATGAAAAATAAAGTACTTGAAACCTCTTAAAGTGACAAACACATCAAACTAGTCAAAACACCTTCAACAGGGATGATATGTTTCACATGTTTAAGGTACTTATTCCTTTGATGAAGGAAATTATTAGAGTTGATTTATTTGATGAAAGAACATTAAAATTATTAATTTTACCTTTTAAATCATCCCATAAAACCATTTTTCTCCATTGAATTTTGTTATGAAGAAATATGAGTAAAACTAGACCCTACTTGAATGGACAAGGCATAGTGACTTGTTTATTCATAAAAGATGGGCCATGAAAATAAAAATAAATGACATTAAATTAAATATAATTATGACCCTTAAAAATTCCCAAAATTTTAGCCTCCAAATTTCTCTCTCCTAGCCATATCATGCATATGAATTTTGCCTTTCTGAGTTTATGAAGGCAATAATGGAGGAGAGAGAGAGTGTTATTTGCACTCTTAGGACTTGAAAATTGATCCAAATACTAAAAATAAAAATTTTAAGTCTAATATACTCTCTTAAACCATTTTCAATTGCAATTTTATCTTTCAAGGCCATACAAGTGCCCAAAAGAGCTTGTAAAGGAGTATTTTTCTCATTTTAGGAATTAAACTAGAATTTCTTCAGGTTCTAACCATTCTCTAACTCATATAAGACATAAAGTACATTTAGATTATTATTTAAATGTTTTTAATTTGGGAAAGTACGTAAAAATCTTCAAAATTAGGCCTAAAGGTGACCAAAATGACTTTGTGGTGCATGTCAACATAGTAAAGGTTAATACATGACAATATATCTTTCAAGACACATTAAAAACCTTTTATAATGACTCAATATGATTTCAAACCTTTTACCACACTTGATAACACCAATACCTTATAAATTACCTCTAGGATAATACAAGTACATATAATACTAGACCTCAAACAAAATTAATCAAAGACCAATGTGACCACATGAAGACCATTTTGAAGAAATTACAAGACATTATACAAGTTTTAATAACCCTATTACGTACAAGGGTTGACTATTTTTGACTTGGGGTGAAACATTGGTCAATAAATTGGTGATTCATAGGGGTATCATGCTTGCAATGTTAATAGATCAATGTCCTTATCTTCCTATTAGGCAATGGAGTCACCCTTAAGATATAAACTAAAACTGACATGCCTCTAAAAGACTCAAACTCACATCACACCACACCACACAAAAATAATGAAACACACTATTCCAAGGGCATTTAGGGAAAACCAAAATAAGAAACACTCAAAACAACACACCTAACCTATTACGTACAAACCTCAAAACATGTTTGAGTTGATGAAATAGCTCCTCTTGATTCAACTAGCATCAAAAATAATGTTTTTAGAGTCACAACTACTCCATGAGATCAAATCATCATCTGATGGATGTTTATCAATGATAACTTGGTTATGAAGGTGATAAAATGACTTACCACTCATTAAACCTCTACTAGTTGTAAGTTCACCATTTGAGACTCCTTTGAATGATCCCTTTAGCTCTCCTTGAGGTTTGATTGACATTATAGCCTGCTTATTCTCCCTTATGCTTACTTGATGATTCTCAATTTGCTCTTTGGGAATCATGGAACTCTTCCCAAATTCACTTTCATTTTAACCATGATATGGTAGTGCTTAGAGGCATCAAAATTGACTTCTTTCTTTCCAAACACATCTAAAAGTGACTCAAGATCAACTTGGTATTTATGCTGATCTACACTCTCATAAAATTTTGCCTTGAATTGGTCACATTCTTCCAAGGCTACCATATATTCAGTTTATATTTCACATTCTTCTTCATGCTCATTAGGTCTACCATTGACCTCATCATCAAGATCATGCTTATTTTGAGGAAGAGTAGGCCTACGTAATTATTCAAATTATTGCATTATGTCATGGTACTATTTCCATAGATCATCATTTCCTTCTTGACTATCATATTCATGAATCTCTTATTCTTTAGCAGGAATAATTGCATCATTTTATTGACTATCATTCTATAACACACTTGGGATATCATGATCATCATCCCTATGCAAGAAATAGTTACCCCTTATAGCTTGTTGAATAAAATCATCATAACTTACCTCAAGTAACTCATCATCTTCTTCATGTATGATACATGTGCCCATACATGTATCTTCAATGAGTTTGTATAGATCAAACCCATGTTGATCAACTCTCCACTCATCAAGGTAGAGGCTAGCGATGCCATTAAGAGGTGTTAAATATTCTCGGTCATTAGGAAAATATCCATCTTCATTAATAGTGAAGTTCATGTTAGATGTGTTAAGAACATAGGGGTCTACATGAAAATTGGCCAAAGGTTCAGACTTGATAGAGAATTTAGGACCAGTTTGAGGTTAAGTATCCCCCAATCTTAATGATAAAGTCCCTTGACAAGTAAAGGGAAAAGTGAGGTGGCACATTTGCAAATACCACATCTTGGGAGATAAAAAATGTAGGAAAAGAATGTAAAGTAAGCTATAAACCTTTGATGATGTTAACTATTTTGGTGGTTGATCCATCTAGTTGCAACACCCCCTTAGAATGTGACTCATAATTCAACTTCAACTTGTTTACTACTTGTTTAGGGATGAATGATGTACTTTATCCACTATCAATCAAATAATTGTGTACCAATGAGTCTGTAATGATGATATAGAGGTAAAATGGAAGATTTTTATCATTTCTTTTAGTTTTGATTAGATGACTATCCTTGGTCTTTAATTCATTTATCAAAACTACCCCTCTTTCACTAGGCTACATTAAGCTAGGAGAGCTCATTTTGGAGAAGGTCTATTTATCGAGGAATGGATAATGTTTCCTACATTTCAATGATTATGCTAACCTTATTCATTTACTCAATAATATTCATATGAGAGCTACCAAATTTGTCATGTCCTCTAGGAGCTATAACACTACCAATATCTTGTGTTACTTGGTGCATAGGAGAGAGCATATAAGGATCTTTAGCATTCTAAGTTTTCTAATTTACCTAATCTATAAGAGATGTATTTGGCACACTTGATCCTTGAAGTGCTTGAGAGTTCATGTTTGGATCACCACTTATCCCTTTTACTTCCTCAACCACTCTCTTCTTTGACCTTGTATTTACATCTATGGAATTTGATCCAATGTTGATTACTTTGGTACTTGACTACACATGAGTGTCCTTAAAGGTAGTTCATTAAGGTGTAATTTTATTGAGCATATCCTCTATTGTTCTCTCCTCCACTAAGAATATCTCTTGAGTCATAAAATGCATCATTCCTCATTGAGCCATATAGGCTTGATTTAATGCATCATTTGCATAAGTAGAAGAGTCATGAGGCTGGTCCCATGAATTTTACTCTCCATTATATTGTACAATATTGTTTTAGATAGGTACAAGTACTTTGGAAGTAGAAGGAACATTCTGATTTTGTCTATTGTGTTGCCTCACTTGAGTTAGTTGCCCTTGTCTTTGGTATTGACCTTGAAAAGGTTATCTAAGAGCTTGATAATATTGGTAGGTATGGTAAGGGCCTTAAAAATACCTCCATTATTATTATCTCTTAAGTTTTTGGTTATCTTATTGAGCTATCTTAAGAGCTTTGGTTAGATCTTCCTCTTTTGAGTTGCTTAGCTGATTACAGGCAAATTTATTATACTTAGGTGTGGGAATGGGATCAATAGTTGGCATAGGAGTTTGCACATTAGGAAAAAAGGCATGGGAGGTCTAGGCGATATCTTACTAGTTTGAATAAGGTAATTCTAGGCCCTTATAGTAGTCTCATAGGCATTAGGCAAATTATCCCCTCCCATAAATTGAATCATCATATATATGTCACTATTGAAAGATTTAAGGTAATAAAGAAAAACATGATGGACATTAGGCCTTACCGATATTGGAATCCTATCCCAAGTCTTTTGAAATCTTGTATTGAAGTCTTGTATGGCATCTTTGCTCTCTTTATTGTAGTCAACTACTTGGTCGAGGATAAGTGATCAGATTTTTATTCAAATATCATTCTCAAAGCATCACTATAAGAGCCAAAGTACCATACCAATAAAGTGTCTTCCCCTTGATATTAATATCTAACAATATGATTACAATATTATCTTCAGTGATGTTGTTTATATTTAAAAACTATGTAATATTTCTTATGTGTTTAATAGTAGTGGTAGCTTCTCTCGTGTATGAAGGCACACTTATGAGGGATGACATATGGATGTCATCATAGTGAGAATATTTTAAAGGAATATGGCCATTGAAGGCAATAGAGGGAAGGTTCCTTGGGGATACCATCTTGTAAATTGGACCCAAGAAAAGTAACCTAATAGGTATGTGAGCAGGAAAAGATTTCTTGGAGTATGGATGGGTGTTAGCAAACCTCTTAGCTCTAACTAAATAGTAAGGTATCTCTAAAAATTCAAATGGAATGCCTTTATTATAATACTTTATCCTTACATTTGGCATGAAAATGAAGCACTATTATGCAACTAATAGCTAATGAATGCTGGAGTTGCCAGATACTGCATGAAAAAAACTTTATAACTTTAAATTTGTCAAGATCAACATATACCTTTGATAAATTATTAGACCAAGAGGTCCCAAAGGACATGAAAAAACTCTTTGAAATCAAATTTACACCCTAAGGATGTCTACTCCATCATCCTTAAATTTGATGTAATATTGAAACACCTCAAGGTTGTGGGTGACCTATTGAAGAGGTGAATCTTTAGATTAAAGGGATAGATCCCTTGTAAGACACATAAAAATGACCACTAACCTAATTAATTTGAGGTAAAAGGGATAGAAGGAGATTAAAACTAATCTAACAGAGGTGATGTAACAATATAAACTCCATAAGTCTAATTGAACCTACACTATGAAAGGCAATTTGTAAAACTGATCTAAACACCCAAGGTTCTCCTAACAAAAGTGTTTCAAAATGAAGGTAAGATGAAATGTATTTATCAAGGTAGATGAATAGTATGTTTAATAAAATATTGTAATACTCTTTTTTACACTTAAATACATACAAAATAACTAAACGACACACCATGTGACATGTTAGAAGGAAAATTATTTGCATGAAGCATGAAAGAGTGAGATGAACACAAGGAGAGAGATAACTATAAATTTAAATTCAAAAATGAAATAATTCACACTTAATAAATAATTTTATAACTTAAAACTAGTATTCAAGTTATCAGGGTTTCACCATACCAAATGTGGATGTCTTACAAATGCCAAAAGTGGCATCTTATATAGAGAAATGAGGAAGAGAGGGGTGTAGTAGATGGAGAGAGACAAGTGTAAAAGAGAGTTAAAATCAAGAGAGAGGTTATAAAATAGTCAAAACATAGTTAAAAATACATGTGCCTCTCCTCTAAATATATTCCATCATCCAAGTGGCGTAGGAATTTGGAATTCATCTTGACACCTTGCATAACTCAAAATTGCCCTTCTTTACATATGAGAAGTGAAAAATGGATATTTTCATCATATATTATCAATTATATACTTTCATAAATATAATTTTACACCTATCATGAATTTATAAACTCTCTTGATCTAATATTTTAGTGGAAATCATCATTCATATACTTAGGTGTCTTGAAACCCCTTCATCTACCACACCTAGCCTTATCAAAGTGGCTCAAAAATTGAGTTCATATTCTTTAAGGAATCATATCTTAATGAAAGGAATTAAAATAAATTATTATACTTTAATAATTCCATTTTGGTTCCTGGAACAAATCCTAAGATTCCATTCTTATCCTTAAGCTCTCATTAGGCCTCTTTTCCTTATAGCCCTAAAATAAAAACCTCCTTGTGTAGGATAGTGTACAAATGGTCATGGGAAATTAAATACATATTTTATAACAAAATATGTATTTATATCTCCATGCTAATTTTTATATTCTAAGAGTTAGTGGAAGTATCTTTTTTTTGCCTTTTTCTTGATTTAATTAGGCCTTAATTAGGCCTCCTTATCTAGAAGCATGATTTTACGATCCATATATATCCCATACATGTGAAACCACCCATAAGTGTGTTATTAGATTTACCTAGCATTTAAAAAATATCCATTTCAAATTTGAGGCCTTGAGACCCTATGAAAGTGTGAGAACCATGAAATGGTCTTGAAGCCTAGTCTCATTTTGAGCATGTTGAAGACTGCCTTGAAAAATGAGGTTTGTTTGATCACTTATAGGATGTCATGGAAATAATTTTAGAATTTAATAAGTGAAATACATACCAAATTATCTCTCCCAATATTTTTTAAGTGTCCAATTGTCCAAAAAAACTTATACAACATGAAAAATCCTTACAAAATAGGGTATTTAATGCCATCCATATAATTATAGGTATAGATGAAGTACATGGTCAGAACCTAATTAGAGTATATAATAATTTTCATGATGTTAGAGGATAAAAATAGGTCATCTCATGTACATTGGATACCAATCTTCCACATTGGGACTTTTCTAGGGTTTTAGGAGGGTTTAAACCTATTTTGGTTCTTAGCGATTGTTCATAAACCATGTAGCCTCAACAGATAAAATAATGACATAATTTTCAAGTGAATAACCCTCCTCAACTATACCCAAGTTTTAAATTTCCCATGCTTCTTTTTCATATAGTTTTGAGTTAAAAAAGTTGACTCTTAGTCTGTAAACAGTCCATTGGAGAGGGGTTTGAGTTCTTAACCATTGTTCATGCATGTTTGAGACCCAATATAAAAAATGATGCCACAATATTTTAGTGTATGAACCTTATTACCTCATTTTAAAGTCATTTATATTTATTCATAGGTTCATGGCCTCACCAAGTAATAAAAGGTCAGCGTTGAATTTTAGTCTTGCATGAGAGAAGTTCGAGGTGGTCTTTAAGGCTAAATTGGAATTTTATTATCTTTAATTTATTGGTGGATGATATTGGAGGTCTATAATATCATCTTGAACCTTTAAAATTATTCAAAATTTAACTCTACTCCCAACAAGTCACCCTTTCAATGACTATCATATGGGCTTGTGTGTTTAGTCTTAGGCTTGTTAGGCCTAGATAGGGCTTAAAATTTCCCCCCCTTTATTACTAAGTTTAAAGGAATTATGGATATATTATATAACTATGAAACCATATCAAATTATTTACCTCTCCTCAGACCTCTTTTCTTCACTCTAGATAAATAATTTTCACCTTAAAATGTAGGCAAGCCTGTGGCTTTTATTGACTATGTATAGAGAGTTAAAGTGAGTCTTTTAGATAGTCAATATTCTCTGTGACATCTCTTTAGGTCCATTAAGTTATTTTATCACATATAGTTTCATTACTTGGTCATTATATCATTCAAACTTCCCTCTCACTGGCTGTGTATGACATTCTCTTCTTAAGCCTTAAAAATGGCATTTCTTATTTAGCAACCTGTAGGTGCTCATTTAGGTGATTGAATGCATTTAAATGTTTCAAAGTATTCAATTTAAAAATTTGAAAAAATAAATAACTTATGTCATATTAATGATATTTTATCACCTTTCAACTTGCCTAAAAACCTTACATGCTCACTTGTTCTTTACACATGTCCAATACATGGTTGTAGGTAGTTACTTAGGGAAGAGTTAACATGAACTAAATAATGATCCTCTCACTCCATCATGGAATATTGAAATCATTAAAACCTCATTGAAATTTTACTTCCACTATCTCATGAGGTTCATTGGCTCATTCATATCATGTTTAAAAACTTTACCTTCATGTCTTAAACTCAGACTTGCTTATGAGCATTAAGGCTATAGGTTCAATCTTCTTGACCCTCATTTGAATCCAAATGGTTTAGTGTCTTTATTATCCTATTTAATATTTAATGTATACATGGAATCATGTTTCCACATCTACTTTCCTCTGATGGAAATTAGTTTTAGTCCAAAATGAGGACCTACAGGTCTGTCACCTGTAGGTCTTCATTTTGATTTCATAGGCCATTAGGAAGGAGTCTCTTGATTCTTTTGACATCTTGAGACTATAAAATCTTATTATATTTATTATTAAATACTTAAAAAACTATATACCTCCTAGCTAATAATTATTCTATCCTCAACTTGTCCATTTGGTCTGTACAAGCCTATGTATATAGTTAGTTCATATACAAGGTTTTGTGTATGAGAGTTAGAGTGTAGAATGAAGTTCATGATTATTGATGATATAATGGGGTATATCAATTTAAAATGGATGTCTATGAGTCTGTGATACATATCTCCATTTTGAAAACATCTTAAACATGAACTTAGACCCATGAATGCTCACTTATAGGTATGTAGACCTATGTGAATAAAACACCTTATATCCTTATTTGAGAGTACATTTTGATCTCACTTATCATTATCTTAGAAATAAAATGTTACAATGTTTTATTTTCATGATACCATTGTTTTTATTTGAAATTTGAGTAAATATTGACAGTCAGGCCTATAGAGAACCATTGATGGACATCCATGCTTCCAAAGAGTGAAAAACATGATGTTTCTTTCAAGGCAATTTGTAAAGAGCTAATTATAAAGAGATAAAACATGAATTATGGGATATTTAGGATATTTTTCATGAAAAATTAAGTAATTGAAACCTATATAAGTGACTAACACTTCAAACCCATCAAAACACCTATAATAGGGATGACATATTTCACTTGTTTGAGGCACTTGTTCCTTTGATGAAGGAACTTCATAGAGTTGAGTTGGTTTATGAAAATATAATTTAAAAGATTCATTTTAACCATGAAAAACATCCCATAAAAACATTCTCCTCCATTGAATTTTTTCATGAAGGAACAAGAGCAAAACTAGACCCTAGTTGAATGGACAAAGCATAGTGACCTATGTCACTCTTAATTATTGTTCATAAAGGAGGGGCCATGAATCTAAAAACCAATTACACTAAATTAAATATAATTAGGACCAATAAAAAATACCAAATTTTTATCCTCCAACTTTATTTCTCTTGGCCATGCCATGCATTTGAATTTTATCTTTCTAAGCTTGTGAAGGTAGTGATGGAGGAGAGAGAGTGTTATCTACATTTTTAGGACTTAAAACTTTATACAAAGCCTAAAAATAACCTATGAAAGTACAATAAATTATATAAAACCATTTTCACTTGTAATTTGATCTTTTAAGGCCATACAAGTGCCCAAAATTGCTTGTAAATGAGTATTTTTCTCATTTTAGGCATTGAATTGCAAGTTTTTAAGGTTTTGAACATTATATAACTCACATATAACAAAAGGTATGTTATGGTTATTCTTTAATTTTTTATCCTTTGGGATGATACATATAACTCCCTAAAATTAGGCCAAAAGGTGACCAAAATGACTTTGTGGTGCATGTGAACATAGTAAAAGTTTAATACATGAAAATATATATTTCAAGACCATGTTAAAACTTTTACCACACTTGAAAACACCAAGACTTTATAAATGAACTTTAGGACAATACAAGTACATATGAGACTAGACCTCAAATGAAGCTAATCAAAGACCAATGTGACTACATGAAGACCATTTTGAAGACATTACAAGACATTAAACAAGCTTTAATAACCCTATGAAATTTTTTAACCTATAGCGGTTGACCAATTTTGAATTGGGGTCAAAAATTGGTCAATAATAACTTAATAACACTTAAGATGATTAATTGATTAGCATTTACTTTCCAATTATTACTGGCTCTTTGATCATTGTATGTTGTATTTCAAAACTTGCATTGCCTAGCATTGGTGCAAGGTTTGTTCTGTGTTCCAGTTGGATTAGTCAATTGATCCAATTGCTTATGTTCTTAATTTCATTTTTCTTCAAAATTATCTTGCAAAAAATTCATCTATTTTAGAACACTATCATTTCTATTGATATAGTCTCTTCTAGATCATTTGGCCTTTATTCTTATAGTACATAGTCAACTATCAAACTATGTATCATTATCTTCCTATTCAATCCCTTGTCTAAGAAATACATAGTCAACTTATCTAACTATATATTTTTATTTTCTTGGCTTGTTCCTTATTCTATAGTACACTATTCACCCATATGACTGTGTATTCTCTTTAGCCTATTTAAAATTCATCACTTCTAGCACATAATTAGCTAGCTCGAATGTGTCATCTTTTTTTTTTCTATTATGTGACTTTTCTTCACATACTTTATCGACCTAGTTGACTTTGTACCTATTGGCTAACATTCTATTCCATCTAGTCAACTTTGTGTCCCTATTTTTCACTCTTGTTTTTTAATATCAGATCCTTTCATCAAACATCATGAAATCCCTTATCAAAATCTTCTTAAACAACCTGAATCCATTTAGACACTATATGGGGTACTCTTTTATTCCTCTCTTTACTTCCCAAGAGGATCCTTACTCTTGGAATACCTCTTCTACTCCCTCATCATTAGATTGTAAACATGGTTCAAATCACTCTTGTATCCTTTTAATACCTATGAAGATAATTACCATCTTCAAACATCTCACCAAAATGTGGGTGAAATTGACACAAGTCTATCCAATAACCCCACAGGGAATCTACCACCTAATAATCCTCTTCTTAACACCAATTTATGGAATCCTCCTAAAAACACCAACCCACAAATTGATACCCTCAAATTCTTACACAAATAGTGAAACAAATGAACATAATGCAAACATATAACACCTCCTAAATGATGTAACTACAACATATTTTGATCAACATGGCTAATCAACCACCTATTCTTATCCCTCAAAACAATCATAATTTTATTCCTCCACCTCTTAGAAATGTCACAAGGAATGTCATCCCCCAACCCATCATGCATAATAAGATGCTTCAACACATCCAAAACAAGCCTTTATCCCCTTTCAATATTTCTATTGATATTGGTAATCTATCTCTAGCTATTAAATATGATGGGACTAAAGACCTTGCATCTTTTCTTAAGGTATTTGAAAATAATTTATAAGGAGTGGATACGAACTAATACTTTCATCATAACTAAAATTTAAGTTAAAAATTTCATTGGTTATGTATTATAATGGTACAACCAAGTCCCCTAACATTCTATATGGCAACTAGAGGATTTAGTCAATCCTCTAGTTAAAGAGTTTTAACACAATGATATTCTAAAAAATTGCCTTAGCCACTTCATCAATGCTAAGCAATCTCCCACTGAATCAGCTCATGATTTTACCAAATGATGGAAACATTTGGCTCACAAGGCTGATCATAATATGACTGATGATAATTTGTTTAAAATCTTTATAAAAACATTAAATCCTTCACTTCAATACAAAGTTCAAACTTTTTCTCCCTAAACATTAAATGAATCTCTTGACCAATCTAAGTGCCAAGACTTCTTAATGAAATAGTTTGAACCTAATACTAAAATAATTAAAAGATCTTTTCAACATTTAACTAATGTGATAACTGCCAATCCTCCTCAACCCAAACTAGGAGTATCCAAATCTGACAATCCCCAACATTCTCATATGCCATTAACTATGCAACAAATAAAACAATTTTTATCACCCTTTAAACCATTTAATTATCTCAATAATCCTCCTAAATGGTATGATCTTAATTAGTTTTTTTGGTTCCATGTTGACATAGGTCATTCCCATGAAACATGTAAAGGGATTATAGAATTTCTTGTCTCCTATATGATTGGTGATTCATTCAATCAAAAATCCATGATTCAAATCTGTCATCAAGATTACCTTCATGCTTCTCAAAAGAAACAAGCTTCCATAACTTTTTATTCTCATAACCTAAAATATTTCTCCACATCTAACTCTCAATAAACCAACAAGGATATTTGTGTAATTGATGCTGATTATGACCAATATTACACCAATACCCAATATATAAATGTGGCTAAAGTCAATTACTGATGTAAACCAACCCATAAAGATCCTATCACCAAACCTAAGAAACCATCTTTAGAAGATAAAATTCTCAAAGATACTACCACTACTCACGTAGATTTAAAAACCAATGAAGAACCATATCCTCCTTCTAAACCTCCAACATCTTCTCTTCCTCCTAAACCTATTTTACCTCACGCTATTCTTGTTCTTCCAAAAACCATTGGAACTTATTAGAAGAACTCAACTCCATGCCTTAAAAAATTCCTCTTATGGAGTTAGTTCATACCTATCCTCATCATCATAAGTTCATCATGCAACAAATTCAATAAATTGAAGACCCGTCTCCTTTAGAAGAGGAACCATATTCTCATGAGCCTCAACCAACTGAAGTGCACACCATTGAGTCTATTTTTCCTTCTTTATAACCCTCCATATAGTTCTTTGAAGAAGACATGATTAATGATGAGATACTCTTTCAAGCTGATGATCCACACCTCTTTATTATAATAGCCATTAATACCACTCTCATTCAAAAAGTACTATTAGATAAAGGATTTGATATTAATGTGACATCTCTTTAGCTCATCCAACAAATTAGATATAAAAAAGATCATCTCAAACAAACTCATTTGACATGTCATGGATTTAATAAAACTAATAAAAATCCACTTGTTTGTATTTGTATCCCTTTTACTATTAGACCTAAGACTATATGAACTAAGCTTATTGTCCTCACTTTACCCTTATCTTACAACATAATCCTAGGATGCCTATGAACTCATCGAATGAGGGATATCACCTCTTCTGACAGCCAATGTATAAAGTTCCTTCATAATGGAAAAATGTATAAACATGAAGCCAATCCTAACCCATGGAGTATTCATATTCCAAATCCAAAATCTCAATATCATATTCCCACTATTCTGAATATCAATAATGCCCCTTTACCTAAACTTGTCACCATGAATCTAGATTTACATGTTGCTCTTGCTGATTTTGATGATGTTAAGCTCAATGACTTGGAAAATACCTAAAATACTATCAATCTACCTCTTTACATCTTGAAGTCTCTACCTCCCTCTTTATTACCTCTTGATTGCACCATCCTTCTCATTGATGAGATCACCAATTTACATCCTCTATGTAATGCTCATGAAGCATCTTACATAGAAGACGAATTCACATTCAATTATTATGAAGTGGATAAATTATTTTAAGATCCTTTAATGATGTCTCCACATAAATTTAATAATTTAGGCATCTCACCTTCTGACTTTCCTCTTGAATCACAAGCATGTACAAATTTTCCAACTTAAAATGATAACTACATCATGTCTCAAGCTCAATCATGAGACTTGGATGTTCACCATTTTTAGAAAACACTAGCTCAAATACATGCTTTCAATCATGATTTTCACACCATTTCCATGGATTTTGAGTTAGCACCTAAAGGTCATGTACCTCATAATAACTATCCACTTCTTGATACCCCTTGGGTGTTGGAATAAATATTAACCCTCATACCTTTAGAACTTCTATCATATTATATATCTCTTACTATACCATTCATTCTCTCCGATCCTCTCCCCATCAATAATTTTAATAATAAACCAATTAAATCGAATCAACCTTATTCTCAAGTTACGCCTACTCCTAAGATCACACTCAATGCAAAGGGCATATATGTATACCAAACACATTCTGAATACGATCACCATAGAAAAAACTATTTATCTCAAAATAGACATGGAGTATTATGGCCCTCTTCCCACTTTTCCTAGATATGAATCCATTCTTTAATTACTCCATGCCTGAGAACCTCAAATTCCTTGGTAACATCATAAACTTGGAAATTTTAAATAAAAACTCCCTCATTTAAACAACTTCATTGCTAACATTTATGCTAAAACAAATCCCATTTCCTTTTTGTCTAATGTGCCATATCATTTCCAAGATGGTAATTTAATGCTTATCAAAGAAACTATAATAATTGAATATGGCACCCCATCATGCCCTCAACCCATAATAGTCTCTAGAGAACTTACACTAATTAAAAATGATACATTTAGTTTATTATTTGATAAATATCATGATACTTTTGATTGTTCCTATGAGGACATGCCTAACATTGATCCTAGTATCATGGTACACAACATCATCACCTATTTTGATGCCAAACCCATGTGACAAAAATATCAAAAATTTCCCCTCAAAGTTTCCAATGTATGCCATAAAGAAATCATTAAAATTCTAGATGCCAAATTTATCAAGCTTATGGACTATTCTGAATGGGTCTCAAACATTATCCCTATTCATAAAAAATTCACCATGGTCATTTGCATTTGTATAAATTTTTGTAACCTCAATATTGATTGTCCCAAGGACAAATTCCCTTTACCTTCCATAGATACCATCATCGATTCCACTACTAGCTATGAAATGTTGTCCCTTATGGATGGTTTTTTGGGTTATAATAAAATTCACATTACCCTTGAATACCAACATAAGAAAGCTTATACCATGGAATGGGGAACCTATTGTTACATTAAAATTCACTTCGGCCTCAAAAATGTCATAGCTACCTATCAACGAGATATGACCCACATTTTCCATGACCTAATCAATAAGATAGTAGAAACCTATGTAGATGACCTCATTTCCAAGTCTAAAAGATGTGAAACTCATCTTTATGATCTTTCTATCATCTTCGATCATCTCATCGAATATAAATTCAGATTAAACCCATAGAAATGTGTCTTTTATGTCACATATGATAAATTACTAGGGTTCTTAGTCTCTTTTCATGGTATTGATGGCAATCCCATAAAATCAACACTATTTTCAACATAATTATTCCTCATTCCATTCAAAATATTCACACTTACCTTAGAAATTTTGGGGCAATAAGATGATTTGTCCCTAAAATGGCTTATTACATCTATTCTATTAATTCCCTTTTCAAAAAAGGTAATGCTCTCAAATTGATAGATCCTTGTCAAAAAACATTTGACATTATGAAATAATATTTGCTTTATCCACCCACCATCCATCTACCATATAATGACTATAATTTAATCTGGTACACTTATTACACACCTATATCAATTGGGGCAATGCTTTCCCAATAAGATGATATCAACAGAGAGTATGCCATCTATTATATTAGTCACAATCTCATTGACTATGAAAAATTCAATACTAAAGTTGAATGTTATTGCCTTGATTTTACAATTAAAAATATCTATCATTATATGTTTTATCAAAAATCTTATGTTATCATTAATTTGATCCACTCCATCACTTATTCTCTAAAGCCTTTCTTCCTAGAGACAGAATCAACAAGTGGATGGTCCTTATAATATAATTTGATCTCTATATTATCACACAAAAATTTATTGTTGTCACTTATATTTTCACCATTTGAGAAGATTAAAATATATCCTCATCCAAGTGGCACAATGGAATCACCTCTAGGCTTGTGGATAGCCTAAGGAATGAGGTGAGTCTCTAGATAGGGCTAGCTACCTTGATGTACCACTTAGGATTGATACTAATTCTAACTTGGGGGTGAAAAGGGAGAAATATAACTAAAAAAAACTAATAAAAAGGAGGTGATACACAAAATTTACTGATGACATCCAACCATATGCATATTACACTTGAAATCAAAGGACAACTAAACATACACTCCAATCTATGTCTTCTTGCATCAATGTTACATTCTGAGGTCATGGACAAATGTGAAAGGCTAGGAGGACTAGAAAAGAGGAATTTAATTGAACTAATGAAGATACTAACTAACTTAAACTTTGAAATTTCCTAGAACACATCACATGCCTTGTAAGAAGAGGATAAAAATAGATGAGAGAATGTGACAACTTACTAAGGAATCCATAGTCTTCACTAAGCAAATTCAACATTCAAGTCAAGAAAAATTTGAAAAGTCATGAAATAGGTAAAAATTAGTCATTTTATTGATCAAAAGGTATACAAATTAGCAGGTCTTTTACATACTCAAGTGGAGCATCCATTACAATGTCAAAATGGCTAATACTTATAAGACTTGTGAGAGAGAGAAGATAGAAGTCCAAGGGTCACAAGGACACTTGTAAATTTGAGAGGATAAGATTTTTAATTTTAGAAGGATATGGGATGAAAAATTTAAGGTCAAGAACTACAAGTGTCAATCCAAGTCACCAACTTGATGAAAAGTGGCATAAAACTCTCTATTTTGCATAGAAAAATTGCCTTCATGATTAGGTCTATTTGAACATATTTTAACTAATTAGGACCAGGTATAATTATTGGAATGAAATTTAGGGACATAAAAAATTCCTATACATGCATTGGTTACATTCCTATTCCTCTAGAAACCTCTGAAAGTGATCCATCATCATCTGTTGTCTAGAAAACTACCCTTTCATGCACCCTACACACTTGGCCTCCAAAATGCCTTTGTTTTATCATTAAAATCAATGTGAAGAAGTTAATTACACATTTAAATACCCTAAATGTCCCTATAATCATTACAAACACCTTAAAATGAGCTCATTTGAAGTTTTCCATCTTATTCACTAGCTTGTCCAATATGCCAAATTTGATTAGCTGAGTTAAATCACTTAGTTGAGGAACTTATAAGTTGTTTTAGGGAATGAAATGAATATTATGATTTATTAAAAGTCTCAATATTCTCTCCAAACTTTATTTCATCTCTTAACTCCTCTTGTATCCTACACAACACAAAAAATGGTCAAAAATAGCATGTTTCGACCCCCATTCATACAAGTCCATATAACTAGTTAGCATGTGATGGATCTTGATGTAGTAATATTAAAAATAAAATCATTTTTATAGGTGAAATATTTCATTAAACTATACTTCTAAGATAATTTTATCTATTGGGTCCTGGTTGAGGGTTTACAAGGGTTTTAGAGTAGTTTTGACCCCTAAGCTTGTTTCATACAAAACCTGACATTAGAGTTTTATAATAATTCCAAAAAAATGTTTTTTAGGGCCCTATTCAACTCATAAAATATTATTTTTCCTCCATGAAAATCATGAGAGATGTGAGCTTCTAAAGATGCCTTATCAAGCTTATTTCCTCTTTTCTAATGGGCATGATGGGTTTCTAAGCAAAAAATGGTTTCTCCAAGGTTTATATTGAAAGATAAAGGATTTAAAACACCTTTAAATACCCCAAAATAATGTTTCAATAATATGGAGTACACATCTCAGTCCAAAAATGAAGATGACTCCCTTTAAGATGCTAGGCCTAGACCTTGTTCAAGAGGTCTGCCTACAACTTTTGGATTTTGGGCCTTCCTGTAAGTTTTCCTTGTTAATATAAGATTATACATATATGATATGAAAATAAATACATTATTCCATTATTTTTACATTCTCATTTCATGTTGAAAGTGAAGGTGATTATGCTTTTGAGGTCTATGCCAAAACCTTGCCCTTGAGCATGTTTGCAACTTAGAACTCAAAATTACTTCTAATGATTATCCTTATATAAAAATGGTTAAAAAACCTATATATACATACCATACACATTATTCAATCCAATATAAAGTTATTATCATTCTAATATTTAAATTGGCCTCTCATTTGGCCTTACGCTTGACCCCTTGCCTAACAAGCTTGACTGTACCTCCAAGGGTTTTGACCACCCTATCAAGATACATACTCATGTGATTAGTTTTCATGATTTGGATAGGTGTCTATTATATTTAAAAACCATTTTTCAATGTCATTCTATCTTTTGGATCCATGTCTTTATCTTATACTCTTAACCCTACTAGTTTTGTATGAGGGGAAGTACCCCCTGTCTGAGACAAAATAGGGGGTTAGTTACCCTATATTTTTTTATAAAAACAACACTTGTTTAGGATTACTCAAGTGGAAATTATTTACTTCACAAAAAATTATCTCTTTATTAGGTCATTTGGTCCTTCAAGTCATCCAAAACACAAGATATACTTATATAAAGGCCTATGTATAAGGTTTGCTTCTCACGGACTAAGTTTGACTTAAGTGAGGGTTATTTATATAAATTATTCCAAATTAATGATGTATATTTAAATTTTCATGGTAATTATATAGTGTCCCATGTTTTTTTAAGGCCCTTACTCTTCATATACTCTTCCATACACCTGTTTAACTCCCAAGACTAATTTCACAAAACCCTGACTATGTTGCTCTTAAGCCTAACTGTAGATGTAGTTGTCCTATTGGGCCTCTAAAATAGGGTATAAAAACCCTCATATTTTATCTATTAGGGTAATTTAAAATTTTTAGGTTCATATTATTTCATATCCATGTCATATCTATCTCAAGGAGATCAACTTCTTTACTCCCTGCTATTACTTAAATATACTATAACTACTTTACTCAGATCTTGTAAATCAAATGAGGAAACACTTCCATAACTAAAACCCCAACCTAGTTCTCATATTCTTATGAAAAACATTTTACCTCATAAACCTCATGTTGGTTTTTCATCCTCTAAATTGCATGGGAATTTTTTGGAAGAACTTAATGCCTTGTAAAATTCCCCTTATGGAACTAGTTCATATTTATCCATATCATCATAAATTTATTATAAAACAATTAAAAAATATTGAATAACCACAATCACTTTATTCAAAAATCCATTCTAATGATCTTTCACTTACATAAGTACATTCAATTGAAACCATTTCCATATCCTCTAAATCATCCATAGAATTTATTGAAGAGGATATGATTAGTGATGAATTTTTTTTCAAGCAAATGATTCCCCCTCTTTATTAAAATTGTAATCAATAATACCCTTATTTAAAAAGTCTTAATAGATGAAGGATTAGGTATTAATGTTAACTCTATTTATTTATTTAAATAAATTAGATACGCCAAATAAAATCTTAAATAAACATGTCTCATGTGTAGAAGATTTGATAAAACCAATCAAAAACCACTTGGTTACATTTGGATCCCTATTACTATCAAACCCAAGACAATTCACACTAAGCTCATGTTTCTTGATCTATCATTATCTTACAACATACTCTTTGGTCACCCATAAACACATTGTATATAGTCTACTTCCTCTTTAGGTAGTCAATATATCAAATTCATTCATAATGGTAAACATTATAAACATGAAACTGATCCTAACCCATGGAGTATACAACTACCAAATCTTAATATCGCATTCCAACTATTCCACACATTAATAGTTCACCTTTACCTAAATTCATTAACATGAATCCTAATTTACATTTTACTCCCATGAATTTAGATGATGATGAACCAAATGAATTAGAAAACACTTGTAATACCACTAGACTACCTCCTTATATTGTGGAATGGCTTCCTCCTTATTTTTTAGAATGTCTTCCTCCTTATTTACTTCCATGTGATCACACCATTCCTCTAATTGATGATACTATTGATACTCCTCCATGAAAATCATATAAAACTTATTACATAGAAGATGACTTCACATGTAATGAGTATGGAGTGGCCAAATTATTTTAATACCCTTTAACCATGTCTCCTCAAAAATTTATCAACTTAGGTATTTCAACCACTTATTTTCCTATGAAAATAGATGCATGTACTATTTATCACACTTAGGATAATAATAATAACATGGACCAAGCCCAATCATGAGCTTTAGATGTTAAATATTATCAAAATACATTCCTTCAATCATGATGTCCATGTCATTAATATCTCATCTCATATTGAATCATAGCTTGAAGGTTATGTACCTCCTATTAATCCACCATTATTATACACCCTATGGTAATTGAATAAATCATAACATAGGCATACTCTGATCTTTTTACATAAACTAACCTAATATAATATATTATACCAAATATAAAAAATTCTTCCTTCTTATGATCACATCGATACCACTGAGAATATACAATTCATTTTGAAATAAACTTCATCTATTGAACAAACCAATACACAAATTACTAATGCAGTTGACTCTACTCAACCAAATCTCCCAACATAAAATCTATAGCCACAATTACACTAAAAATTACCTTCAATGCTAAAGATACTAGTGTAAGACAAATACATTCTGAATATGATAGTAAAGGTAGTAAACTCATTAATCTAAAATTTTATGTATAATACTATGGATCTTTACTTACACTTCCTAGTGATGATTCTATAATTGAGCTCCTCTATGATAGAGAACTTCAACTTGCATGCCAACATCATAAACCTAGTAATTTTAGGCAAAATGTCCCTTGTTTTAACAATTTAATTATTAGTGTGGATCACAAAACACATATTATTTATTCCCTCCCTCCTAATCCTACCATTTCAAAGATGGAAATGTTATGCTCATCTAAAAAACTACAAATATATAATATGGTACACTGGCATGTCCTCAACCTATTACCATTTCTAAAGAGATCACTCGTAAAGATAATGATAATTTTAATATTTTATTTGACAAATATCATGAATAATTCACTTGGTCATATGAATATATGTTGGGAACTGATCCTAGCATCATTATTCATAACATCATCACTTATCCAAATGTTAAACCTGTTAGAAAAAGTAATGAAAATTCTACACTAATATTTCTACCTTATGTCATAAATAAATCATTAAAATTTTGGTTGCTAAATTAATTAAACCATGGACTACTTAGAATGGTTCTCAAACATTATTCTTATTCTTAAAAAAATCATAATGGTTATTCGTATATATGTTGAATTTCATAATATAAATTTATCATGTCCAAAAGATAATTTTCCTTTAACTTCAATAGATGCTATCATTGATTCTACAACTAGGTATGAAATGTTATCACTCATGGATAGTTTCTCAAGACATAACCAAATTCACATAGATCCATAAGACCAATATAAAACAATATTTACCATAGAATGGATAACCTTTTGTTATGTTAAATGCCTTTTAGTCTAAAAACTTCCAAGTGCAATGACCCATATTTTTCATGATCTTATTCACAAAATTGTTAAAACTTAAATGGATGACCTTATTTCCAAATCTAAAATTCATAAAAATTTTCTTCATGATTTGGATATCATTTTTTATTGATTCATTAAATATAAAGTTAGACTTAATCCATTTAAATGTGTATTTGGAGTTACATCTAGTAAACTTCTAATCTTTCTAGTTTCCCTTTGAGGCATTGATGTTGATCTAGCTAAAATTAAAGATATCATCAACATGCCTATTCCTCACTCTTTTCCTAACATATGAACATACCTTGGAAAAATTGGGGAAATTTATTGTTTTATTCCATAAATGGCTTACCATATTTACTCCATCAATTTTATTCTTAAAAAGGTAATGCTCTAGAATGGACAGACCCATGCCAAAATTCATTTCATAGTATGAAATAACATTTTTTTCATCCTCCCACTCTTTATTCACCTTCAAATGATTATCCACTAATTATATATACATCCTTTGCATATCAGTTAGAGAAATACTTGACCAATAAGATGATACTAGTAGAGAATATGCTATTTACTATATCAGTCGAGGCTTAATTGATTATGAAAAATGTTACATAAAAGTATAATGTGACTACCTCCCTATCTATTTTGTAGCTAAAAAACTTTGTCATTATATGATCTATCAAACTACTTATGTCATTGTCTATTCCAATCCACTTCATCATTTATTCTCTAAAGATTTCCTACCTAGAGATAGAATCAACAAATAGATGGTCCTATTAATGGAATTTGACCTTAAAATTATTACACAAATATATATTAAAGGACAAGTCATCATAGACAAACTCACAATAGCTTCCCTACCAACTAAAAACCATATTCAAGATATTCTCCTTGATGAAGAAATTATTTATATTAAAGGTTTTTTACAAGTAATTTCTCTCAAAGATTATTTTCACAATTTCATTATTGTTCTAGAAGCAAATAATGAAGAAGAAACTGATCTCACTCTTTCTACGAATAAATCTAGTACAATCATCGAAGAATTGATAAAAGTTACAATTGAATTACATGAATATACTTGGACACTTAATTTTGATGGAAAAAAAAATGTCTTCAAGGAGCTGGGGTAGGTTGTATCTTAACCAAACCATATGGTAAAATTATATCTTTATCATTTTAATTAACTTTTGATGTCATCAATAACATGGTTGAATATGAAACTATAATACTAGGCATGTACGCTTTAATTGATTTATATATCCTATATTTACATGCTTTAGGTGACTCACAACTTATATGTCACCAAGTTAGTGGAGATTATCAATGTAAAAATGAAAAATTAATCACATATCATCAAATTTCTACTACATTTGTGAAATAATTTACCTCTTTTACCATCAACCCAATTCTAATAGATCAAAATGCTATAGGTAATTATCTCATTTCATTATCATCTCTATTTCACCCTTACCAAGTACTTCATGATTCTTAATTTATTAATTAAATGATAAAACCACATTATTTTTTATAAAATAAAAATGATTCTCTAATTTTTCACATTGAGGCTATTACTTTTTGAAAAATCCCATGGTACAGACACATAATTCAATTCATCAAACATCATACTTATGCTCCAAACATGGGTTCTTGTGAAAAGGCTTGAATTACAAATAAGCATTCAAATATTTACTTATATACAATGCCCTTTAATATCATAATGCATAAGGAACCCTAATATGTTGTGTAATGCAATAAGTTCCTTCCTTCCTAGAACAAACACATGGGGGCATTTATGGTGGTCATTATAGAAATAACATTGTATCCTACAAATGCCTATGTATGGGTTAATTTTGGCATAGTCTTAAAAATAATGCCATTAATTTTGATAAAAAGTGTAATCCTAGTCAACTTAATGATTATCTTATCCACTCTCTTTTGGTCAAACTACAAACAGTGGAGTCTCCTTGGCCATTCTCTATGTGGGGATTAGATCTCATTGGAAAATTACCTAGATCACAAGATGGTCATGTATTCATTATTAGTGCCACTGAATATTTTAATAAATGGTATAAGCCATACCTCTTGTTAACATTATTGGTATTAGCATTTCCAAGTTTATTTTCAATCAAATCATATACCATTTTGGAGTTCCTCATACCATCATTTCTATCAATGGTGGCAAATTTAAAACAAAGATATGAAATAATTATGTGAAAAATTTAAAATTACACATAAATTCTCAACACCCTATCATCTTCAATATAGTGGCCAAGCAAAAGCCACTAATAAAATTTTGAAAAAAATAATACAAAAGACTATTAGAGAATCTTGTATTGATTGGAACCTCCATCTTTATCCTATAAATTAGGATTATCTCACTAGCATACACATTGCTACTAGGTTAATGCCATTTTCATTAGTATATGGGTCTAAATCAGTTTTACCATTAGAATTTGAGCTCCCATATTTACGTATCTGAGTTCATGATATAATCCATGATGAAAAATTATGTGAATCCTATCTTCATGTTTTATATTTCTTAGATGAGCGATTTATAGCTATTTTATAACGTAATTTCCAATACAAGGCTCACATTGCTAAACAACATAATAAAAAGGTCAAAGTATGAACTTTAAATTTTGGTGATCTAGACCTTGAACTAGATTATACACATGACAAAGAAGGAAAATATGCCTAAAAATAGTGGAGTCCTTACTTAGTCAAAGAAATCCTTGGTCTTAGTACTTATAGATTACAAACTAATGCAGGACATAACTTTAAAGAACCCAATAATGCTTAATTTTTAAATAAATATTTTGCTTAAATATTTAATTTCTTTCATACTTTTATACATTGTAAATACTAATTTTTTTTTATAGTTTTCTTCCAAAATTTTCTCAATAGCCTTAGCTCATATCATTGGTCATTCAGTCTATCTTTATTACTTTCATTTAATTCATGAGTTGCATCGTAAGACCATAGATAGGACCCAATCATCCTCATGAATATATTTATTTCATAGTCTAGTCTTAATATTTTTATTTGATCATGAATTTGTCATCAAGTTTTATTTTTATTCTTTATTTCCCTTTTCTTTTGTGAGTTGTAATATAGTACCTTGGATAGGACTAGGTCTTCCGCACAATAACATTTTCATGTTTTTACCTACTTTGGTTTATCTTTTATGATTTTTAGTGTAAGACCTTGGATAGGACTAGGCTTTCTTCATAAAATCTATAATTTTTAAAACTATCTTAAAACCATAGTGTTTTTATTAGAAATTAATTTAATGGTTAAATATTGTGATCTCATATTCTCAAAATTGATTTTGTTTCTTTTATGGTAACACCTTCAAAAAAATCTATTTATACATGTTTCCCTACACTTACATCATTTATTATGATATAGAGTCTTACCTGTCATTGTATCCTTTTCACATTATTGTAATTTTTGTGATTTGAGGTTATCCAATCATTTCATGATCATTCTCCTTGTCTCCCATATTTTCATTACACCTTGAGCACACCAAGGTCAGTTTCAATATAGATTTCTTACCTAACATGCAATTATAATATTCATAGACACCATGATCTATAATTTATTTTCCTTATCTACCAAGTCTATGTTTTCTAATGATGGCCATTTTTAACACCTGTTGAGCATTTTTACCACATGCCAAAATGGGTCAACCCCCTATAGTCAAAATCTTGTATAGGGTATTTTTATATGTCATAGGGTATGTTTTAGTTCATTTGATGTCATTTCATATGCCATTATAACTTTAGTCATAGTCTAGATTAATCCTTGTGTCATTTGGTGTCTTATGGGTCATTTTAGAGTCATAAATACAAGTGAAAATTATTCATTGTATCTAAGAAGTTGAAAGAACAAGTCCAAAAAATCCTAGCTTACACTTAGGAAATATTTCAACTTTTGGCTACGTGCTAGAATTGTTCTTGGGTATTTAGGTTTCATGTCTTTGAAAAAATCCCAAAGGAAATGTCTTTGAAAAAATTTCAAAGATTAATTATTCAGGGAAAGTGCTCAGGCAAAATATTAAAGGAATTCTTCTTTTGGATAAAATGTTCACAACAAAAGTTGTAACAAAAGGTACAAGGCATAATTCTTTCAGCAAAATTATCCCAAAGGCAAAAGACTAAGGACACCAATCTTTCAAGAAAATTGTTTGAGATAATTTCCTTGAGGACATATTTATTTTAGAGAAAATGTCTAAGATAATATTTATGAAGACATATTTCTTTCAAATAAATTGTCTAAAACAAAAAGTCCTTGTCAAAATCTCAAAAATATTTCCATCCAAAAAAATGTCTGAGATAATATGACTAATGTAAAGCTCTAATGGAATTGAATGGTTTCAAAGAATTTGTTTGTCTAAGCCTTAAAATTTATCTAAGAAGGATCTCATAGTTTCCATAAGTTCATAGAGACATAGACTATATTGACAAAACCTCAAAAACTTATTAGGATCTCGAAGGATTGAATCAAAATGACTTGGACAAGTTTAAGGACTAAACCATCATTAGGACGTCATGAAGAACCAAACTAGACAATGTTTTTATGAATTTTATAAATGAGCTTAAGAATCCTCACATGACCATCAAACCACACATAATAAATGTCCTTAATTCCAAGATCATTCCCTACATGTTTCATATCCTGATGAGTCTTCTATCTTGAGATCTAAACCTTCAAAGTTTAGCTTACCAAGTCTAAGGGGCTAGGCCATCCTACACGTCACATATAAACACATAGGTTAACTCACTTAAATACTTTGTAAACAGACTTATAAAATTACCAGAGCTAGAGGATCAAGTTGGTATAATAATTTTAGTATCAATAACATATCCTACAAATTTGGTACCTCTATGACCTTTTTTCTTCCATATCTAAGCCTTTAAAGTTGGTCAAAAAATGGGAGATGTTCATGTAAACATTAAATTTAAGCTATGGTAAAAACCATCAAGGCCTACCACATGGTGTAAGTGCATAAAGTAGTAGATTAACAACATGATCCTAATATCAATGTGTGATTAACAAGTGGCATGAACATGTTTAAGCTGAAAAAAGATTGATGGAGTATATTTAATCATGAAAATCAAGATCAATGATGAGTGAGGTTCAAAGAGGTTAGCAAACCCTAAGTGAAAATGTGTAAGTGAAAAGTGGCATAAGCACATGAGTCTTGGAATAATATCTATGGATTGCATTCATTCTCATTAAGAAGATCAATGGAGAAAGATGAGTTAAAAAATAAATAATTTGAGTCAATTTTTGATGGCCAATCAAGCGAAGGTGAGCCCAAGTGACTTAGAAAAAGGTTGACAAAGCAATTTTTGATGGGGAAAGGTAAACAAAAATAATGGATCTAAGTTTGATCATGGTCTAATTTGAACTAGAGCCAATGTTTTAAAGGATGCCACAAAGCTAGATGCATATACTTCAATGGTTTCATCTCTAGGACCAACTATATAAAAAAGACCATTGTCTCCATTGTTGCACACCATGATAAACTAGTGAAGAGTAGTTAGCACTAGGACAAAGCTCTAACATATTGATATGATGGTTATAACTACATTGATGTTAGAACCTAGCTCAAAATAAATTTATCCCATCATTACAACTATTAGGGAGCATAAATAAGGGAATAATCTAACTATATAATGGGTTGAAGTGACCTGGATCAATTAGGAAGGTTGAATGAAAATAAATTCAAAGGGTATTGTAACTATGATTCAAATGGAGTTGTTCTCATTTGATTCATTTTTTAGTTCCAAAATCCCTTTATCTTAATTTCCTTTCTTCTATAAATATAGCTTTTGAGCTATTATTAAGGATCCCTTAGGTTGGTATGACTAAACTCTACCAAAAATTGCATTTTGTACCTCTTAGAGTAGTGAATAGAGTATTTTGCAATTTTTTAATGATATGTGCTTAGTGTTTTTTATTTTTTTGATATGAAAAAGTGGTCATCATCTTCCCTTTGTAGGTCCAAGTTCAACCTAAGCACTAATAAACTTTTCTTATAGGTCATCTAGCATGTCTTAAGGTTGATGTCTTAGGTGTGAAGTGGATAGTTGACTGTAAGTTATTTCAATAAAGCCTTACCCTCATTACCCTCTAGCCTAAGTCCATAAAATCAACCTATAAGTGAAACACTATTGCTTGGAAATCATTATATACATTACATTAGTTCTATTCATAGTCTATTAGTGTGTTAATGAGTCAATATTGAGAGTGGATCTTTAAATATTTAGTGTATCACCTCCTTTAGAGTAGTTTAAATTCATGCATTCTCTAAATATTTTCCCCATAAGTGATTAGTTGATATAGATAAGATCATTTCAAGATACATTCAAGAAGATAGCCCTAAAATCTAAAGGCTCATTTCCAATATAGGTACACCCACATACCTAAAAATGTTCTCATGTTGCCTAAATCTAGAATAATCTTGAATAAATTCTTCTAGGGTGAAAGATTTGGTGATAAAAATTCTGACATACCCAGTGGGACCCATGATCTTCAATACAACTTGTCAAGGTGAATGTTGGTCTTGATAACATCAACTACAAACTAGTGTGCTACTCAGCATTTGGTAACTCCTTCAATGTAAATTTGGTTCAAGGTCATTATTTTGTTATAAACATCCCATCATAATTCATTATTCTCACTAGGTCATCCTCTACTAGAACATTCAATCCCATTAACTCATCCATTTAGCTTAAAATTCCTCTTGAATTTTAGTATCCATAGCTTAATCTTCCTTTTGAAGAACAAGTAGATTTTTCTAGAGAGGAAGAGGTTGAAGAGGCTAAAGAAATTAAATATCTTAAAGAAGAAGACATGGATAGACCTCATGATTTCCCTACCTTCAATACTGATAATCTAATTTAGCTTCACACATATGATTCCATTCTTCCTAACACCACAAAAGGTGTGCTCACATTCAATAGTGAGAGTCATGTCACAACTTGTGAGCACATTAGAAATGTTTCTAAATTTTGTAGTTTCCACAATATTGTTTAAGAGAAAATTACCTTTATAATCCTTACCATGTCCCTTAAAGGGAAGGATCTTGATTGGTATAGGACTCTATAATGTGGATGCATCACAATATGGGATGAGTTTGGAGTGTTGTTGACTTCTAAATTTGGAAATGAAAGTGACCATGCCTCTCTCATACATCAACTCAATGTGATATAAGGGGACCCAAATAAATAATGCATGACTTCAATGAAAGGCTTTAGAAGACTTGGCATAGATTTACTCCTCCCATGAGACCACTTGCTAGCTTTGTGTTCCCTACTTACTTAAAAGCCATTGGGACTAAAATTATTGTTATGCTTCAACCTATGGGAGATTCCACTTTTCTTAAAGCGTATGATCTTAATATCAAAGTTGAGAATAGTCTCGTCTAAGCTATAATATTTCCTCCTAAGGAGTCTATGCCTCCATTGTCTCATGATTTTTATAATACTTTAGATGTAACCTAAGTTCTGAATGCCAATACCAAAATTAAGGTTGCTCCTAGGAAAGTAGAAACTAATGTTGATTGGAAAACAAATTTCCTAGCCTTAGAGGATCAAAATAGGTAAGATAATATGAAACAAGGTGCCTATCAAAATACTTACCCCTATCAACAATACAAAAGAGGAAGAGGCCAATGGCAGCCTAATCCCAATAGGCCTACTAATCCATATAATCCTAACTCTACCACCAATGCAAGGGAGATGGTACTTGTTCATAACAATTTGGTATAGGGAGAAGATTGGTAATAATACCAATTCATGGATGACAATGAAAATGGATATAAATATATAGTGGATCAAGGATTAGTTACTCACCTCCTATCAAATGAGGATGAGGTGATGATGTAAGTTAATAAGGATTGTCAACCTTAAGGAGAGATCTTCACAAATTTTCTAGTTGAAGGCACTTTTTTAATAAATCAAGGAGCCTCTATCACAAAAAATACAAGGGATAAGAGTAAGGATATATGAGGTGAAATTATCATTCCCACATGCTCATCCAATCCTCTTGAAGGAAACAAGACATAGCTATAAGTGTGACAGTTCCAAAAACTTATACATCTTCATCAAGTCAAAATATGGTAAGGTATACTCCTATTCCTAAAGTTCCAAGTAATCCTCTACCTAAAATATCCTAAGATAAATTAGGTATGGATTTTTTAAACATTTTATATTCTTTTAAGAACACTAAAATATCAATTTCTCTTTGGGATGTTCTTCATATGCTTGGTTAAAAAAAAATCCTACAAAAGTAGTTATCTGTTATCCCTACTAGTGTCTCATCCTCAAATCAAAGTAATTTCCATGTTTATCTTGTAAAAAATCCTAGTAACATTATTGAATCATCCACTAGGGTTGATAAACATCCAAAATTCTACCTCACCATCATTATATATGACAAGTTTGTACACAATTACATAGTCGATAGTGGAGTTTCTAATTATATCATGCCTAAAGTTGTAGTTGACAAGCTAGGCCTAAAATATGAGACATATAGAAAAGGGGTCCTTAAATTATATGGTACACCTACCAAGATAGTGGGAATGATAAAAGGCTTGAAGGTTTTCTTGTACAATTATCCTAATTTTCCTATCTTGCAAGACATAGTTGTGGTTGATCTCCTAGCTCACTTTACAATCTGCCTATTAAGGGACTTCATAGCCAATATATGTGGCTAAATCTTATATAAATCATATTTATTGGCCTTTAAAACAAGATATAGGACCAAGGTGACAATTAGGACACAACCACTTGCAAGGTTTCATATTGAGCCTTACATTTAGATAAGTTCTAATTTGAATTATGTTGTTCATGAAGAAAATGATTCTATTGTAGATGATGGCATTTCCTTCCATGCTTGAAGGAATTTTAGATTTTTTTCTTGATGGACATGGTACTAAAACTTATGAACATGATCCTTATTCTCTCATAGAGGAAACTAATCTAGAATTATATTATATACATGAAGAAGGAGTACCAACACCTCTACTTGCCAAGGAAGAGAATGAAGATGTTTTTTGATGTTTCAAGAAGTAAAGTTGGTATAGGGGATGGTGTTATGTTGGTATCCCCATATAAATAATAGTATTATGATTCATACATATTTCATTTTATTTTTACTTATAATGTGTCTAAGTATGAAGGTTTAATTCATGGACTTCAATGGCTGAGGAGAAAAGGAA
Organism: Torreya grandis; assembly: GCA_037957365.1. NCBI lineage: Eukaryota > Viridiplantae > Streptophyta > Pinopsida > Cupressales > Taxaceae > Torreya > Torreya grandis. Next base: position 864,942 of record JARHVA010002465.1, on the reverse strand, counting down.
TCAAGAAATTGTAAGTATACAGAGACAATGAATTGGTTGTACATTAAGTGAGGAATATGGTTGATACAAAGAACCCTTTTCTTAAGTAATTTAATAATAGGGTATGGTAATTGATTTAAGACTTTAATTCATTCAATATATAATCAGTCCCAAGGGAGTATAATAGTCATGCTGATAGACTAGCTACCATATGAGCTCAATTTGATACTCCAACTACCATAAAAAAGGAGGAAAAAAAATCTCATATTAAGGTCATTATCAAAAAGTTTGTACCTAATAATAAAGTGTCTTGGAAAGTGTTCAGGAATGACAAACACATTGCATGATTCTTACAAAATAAGACAAAGTTTTCTTCAAGGAATCAAAAGAGGCTCCAAGAATAATTGGGTGATCAGATTGTGCAACTAAGAACCAATAAGATACCTAAGGGTTTGGTGAGATTAAAAATTATATTCAATGATTATTATCAAAAAAATAAGGAGAAAGTGAGTATGTCTACAAAATAAGATAATTATGGAAGTGTCTTGATCTTCAAGGAAAAACTCCTCAAATTAGGAAAAGTATGTTCTACATTAGAGAAGCAAGAATTCATTGAGATGTTTAGAGAGTTTCATGATATATTTTCTTGGTAATATAAAGAACTAAAAGGATTTTATCCTAGCCTAGCACACAATACCATTGAGTTGGAACCTAGAGTTAAACCAATTAGGAAAAAAACAAAGACTCATCAACCCCAAGGTTGAACAACTCATGAGGTTAGAGCTTACAAAATCCTTGAATATAAGATAATATTTCCCATCAAGAATTAAACATGGGTAGCTGAACTTGTGCCTATTATAAATAATAATGGGAAGATAAGAATTTGTGTATACTTTAGAGATATTAATAGAGTGTCACTTAAGGATCACTATCCTTTACCCTTAATGGAGCAGATTTTGTAAATAGTTTTAGGTTCTCAATGTTTTTCACTTCTAGATGGATATTTAGGTTATAATAAAATTTTAATCAGTGAAGATGATCAGTTTAAGAAAACTTAACTACTAAATGGGGGACTTTTTCTTATAGGAAGATGCCCTTTGGTCTATCTAATGTTTCTGCCACATTTCAAAGAACAATGGACATGGCCTTCAAAGGTTTGATCAATGAAATGCTATTGGTTAACTACATGATATAATTTTTTTTATAAAGATGTTAATGAACACATGCAACACTTGAGGCAAGTGTTTGAAATATGTAGGTAGTATGGAGTATCTCTTAATCCAAAAAAGTGCATCTTTGTTTTCCATGAAGGTAAGTGCTTAGGACATATTGTTTTCAAGGATGGTTTGACTATTGATTTTGAGAGGATATAATATATTATAGGATTATCATTACCCTTTCATTAGAAAGGTATTCAAAGTTTATTAGGAAAGATAAATTTTGTAAGGAGGTTCATACATGGTTTTGTATCTTTGGTGAAACCTATCATAGCTATGCTTAGGAAGAACCAAGTCTTTTCTTTGACCAAAGAGGTTAAGACCAGTTTTGAAGCCATAAAGAAATCAATTACAAAAGATACTAATATTATGAATCTTGATTTTATTAAATACTTCATATTGTATTCATTTTATAACTTTGATACTATCGCAGCCATGATGCTGCAAAAGAATGATGGTGTGGAGCAGCCAATTGCATTCTTTAGTCAAGGTTTAGAAAATTATGAAGTAAAGTACACCTTTATGGAGAAATAAGTCCTTTATATTTTAAGGGGACTAAATAAGTTTAGACATATGGTTTCAAATAATAATATTCATGTTATGGTGTCTCACCCTAGCACCAAAGAGTTTCTTTTGAGCAAAGATCCTAGTGAAAAGAGGATAGGGTGGATCACTAAGGTAATGGAATATGATGTTGATATCAAGGAGACACAATTGATAAAGGGTAAAGGCCTTTGTGAACATCTAAATTAATATCTTCATGAGTCAAAGGAAGAGGCTCTATTTAATCATGATTGTTCTTAATCAGTTGGTTCATTACCTCCATAAAGTTAGACATAGGATGTGATCAAATTTATTCAAAATGGTGAATATCCTAATAATATGAGTAGATCACAAAGGAGATAATTTAGATTGCAATATATTGCCTTTTGTCTTATGGATGGTGTGATTTTTAGGAAGGACATCAATGGTGTGATATTGACATGCATTCATAATGATTAATTGGGGTGTTGATTGATAAGTTTTATGATGGGACAATAGGTGGTCATTTCTCTCCAAGAATCATAGTTACCAAGACCATGAGGGTTGGATATTATTGGCCCAACCTCTTTAAGGATTTACATGATTGGGTGAGAAGCTGTGAATAATGTGATTTATTTGTAAGAAAATAGAACCCTGTAACTCTTCCTTAGAAGTATATCCAAATTTATCAACCTTTCATGCATTGGGGTCTTAATTTCATTGGCACGATAAATCCCCCATCAAGTGCTAGTAATAAATAGATACTCATGGAAACTAACTATTTTACAAGATGGGTTGAGGTAATAACATTGAAGGAAGATAATGAGAATGCTATCTTGGAGTTCTATGAGACAATCATAACAAGGTTTGACACTCCTAATATTATTTTAGATAATGATCTTGATTTTATGGGTGCTAAGATAGATGATTGGGAAAATAGTAATGACATATTATTGAGTACTTCATCTAACTATTACCCTCAAGGTAATGGGTTGGTTTAATCCACTAATAAGAATATGATTAGAATCATCAAGAGAACCTTGGAAAATAACTAAAGAGCTTGGCACATCAAATTGAAGACAACCTTATGGGCTGATAGGATAACTCCTAAGAGGTCAATAGGGAATTATCATTTTGTGCTTATATATGGAAGAGAAGTTATGTTATCTATCTCTCAATTGCTTCCTACCTTAGAGTTAGCAAATTAACTAGATTTTCTTAAGAACATTCCAATGGAGGTGAGATTGACAGAATTAATAGAGTTGCAAGAGACTAGAGATAAAGCTCATCAAGCTATGAAGCATCACCAAGTACTAATGAAAAAGTATTTTGAGAAGAAGGCAACTCTAAGGTCATTTCAAGAAGGTGACATAGTATTGAAATGAGATGAAGATAGAGAAAAACCATGGAGACATACCAAATTTGATAGCATACGGAGTGGACCATATGTCATCATCAATTGTAAGAAAAATAATTCTTTTCAGTTAGTAAGGATGAATGGAGAAGAGATGCATATCCCTATGAATGCGATACATTTGAAACCTTGTTATTGAGAGATGAAGGTCAGTTTTGTAAATATTAGATTAGGTGTGTGTTTCCTTTATTATTGTGTTATTTTTGATAAGTGATCATGAAGCACATGTGTTCTTATGTTTTGTGTCTTGTTATTGTTGTTTTTTATAATTGTTGTGTTGTTAGAGGGTAATTTATATGTCAAGCCTACTGTCCATGTGACTCCATATCCCAATGAAAAATATTATGCAAATGGTCATGGAATAGCAAGCATGCCACCCTTGGGAAATTACCAAAGATGTTGATCATTTTTAGCACAAGACAAAATGGGTCAACCCCCTATAGTCAGAATCTTGTATAAGGGATTTTTATAATGTCATAGGGTATGTTGTTATTCATTTGATGTAATTTTATATTCCATTATATATTTGGTCATATTTTAGCTTAATCCTTTTGTCATTTGGTGTCTTAGGGGTCATTTTAGAGTCATATATGTAAGTGGTAGGTTTTCATGGTGTTTGAGCAATTGCAAGAACAAGCCTAAAAAATCCTAGCTTACACTTAGAAAATATTTCAACTTTTGGATAAGTGCTAGAATTATTTTTGGTATTTGGGTTTCATGTTTTTGTAAAAATCTCAAAGGAAATGTCTTTACAAAAAGTTTAAAGACTAATTGTTCATGGAAAGTGTTTAGGAAAAATGTTAAAGGCATTTTTCCTTTAGAAAAAATGTCTATAATAATTTTTTTGAAAAAAGGTACAAGGCATAATTCTTTTGGAAAAATTATCCTAAAGGCAAAATATTGACACAAATATTTCAAGAAAATTGTTTGAGACAATTTCCTCAAGGATATATTTATTTCAGATAAAATGTCTGAGAGAATATTTCTAAAAACATTTATTTTAGAGAAAATGTCTAAAATAAAAGGTCCTTGTCAAAATCCTGAATATATTTCCATCAAGAATTTTTTTTGAGACAATAAGCCTGATGAAAATCTCTAATGGAATTGACTAGTTTCAAAGAATTTGTTTCTCTAAGCCTTCAAAATTGATCTAATAAATATCTCATATTGTCCATAAGCTCGTAGGGACATGGACCAGATTGACAAAGCCTCAAAAACTTATCAAGATCTTGAAGGATTAAATCAAAATGACCTAGGCAAGTTTAAGGACTAGACCATCATCAAGACATCATGAAGAACTAGACTGAACATCATGTTTTTGAATTTTATAAATGAGCTCAGGAAGTCTCACATGACCATAAAATCATGTGCAATCAATGTCCTTAGTGTCAATATCATTCCCTACAAGTTTCATATCTCGATGAGTCTTCTATCTTAAGATATAAACCTTCAAAGTATAGCTTGTTGATTTTAAGGGGCCATTTCATCCTACACATCTCATGGAAATACACAATTCAACTCACTTGAACACTTTGTAAACACACTTAGAAAGCTCTTGCAGCTAGTGGATCAAGTGGGCACAATCCTTTTAATATCAATAACATCTCTTGTAAATTTGGTGCCTCCATGAACTTTTCACTTCCAAATCTAAGCCTTTAAACTTGGTCAAAAAAATGGGAGATGTTCACATAGACATCAAAATTAATCTATTATAAAAACCATCAGGGTCTTAAATTAGATGGTTCACAAATTTCAATGATGGAATAATAGACATCAAATTTAGACCACTATAAATAGTTATTTATTTTCAAATGAAAGTAGATCTAATGGTTGGAGTTAATTTATACCAAGGGAGATCAATGGTGTGGGATGATTCAAAGGATCAAAGAGCTAAAGAGGCCACCATGTTATGTAAACATGTAAAATAAGAGATTGACAATAAGATACTGAGACCAAAACATGATTGACAAGTGGTAGGAGCACATTTAAGCTGATAGAAGATTGATAGAGCATGTTTAATCATGTAAATCAAGATCAATGATGAGCAAGGATCAAAGAGGTCAATGAACCCTGAGTAAAAATACATATGTGACAAGTGGCACAAGTGCATGAGTCCTAGTAGAGGATCTACAAATTACATTCCTTTACATTAGGTAGATCAACTGAGTGAGATGAGTCAATAAATTAATGATCTGAGTTAGTTTTCAATATCCAATCAAGTGAAGGTGAGCCCAGGTGACTTAGATGAAGATCAATAAAGCAATTTTTGATGGGGCAAGGTAAATAAAAATCATGGAGCCAAGTTTAAGCATGGTCTAGTTTGAACCAAAGATAAAATTTCAAAGGATGCCACCAAGGTAGACACATAGACTTTAATGATTTCATCTTCAAGACCAATTACATGAAAAGACCCTTCTTTCCACTATTGCACACTATGACAAAATAGTGAAGAGCAGTTAGCACTAGGACAAAGCTCTAACAAATTGATCTAATGGTCATAACTACATTGATGCTAAAACCTAGCTTAGATAACTTAATCTTATCATTACACCCATCCAAGAACATCAAAAAGGGAATAATGTAAATGTGTAATGGGATAAAGTGACCTAAATCAATAAGGAAGCTTGAATGATCATAAATGTAGAGGTAGTTATAACTATGATTCAAATGGAGTTATGCTCATTTTATTTCTTTTTCAGTGCCAACATCCCTTTCTCTTTCTTTAATTTCTTTTATAAATATAGACTTTAAGCTATTTTTAAAGATTCGTTAGGCTGGTATGACTAAACTCTGCTAGAAATTGTATTCTGCACCTCTTAGAGTAGTGAATAGAGAATTTTGTAGTTGTTTACTAATATGTGCTTAGTGTTTTATTTTTTTTTGATATGCAAAAGTGGTTATCATCTTCCCTTTGTAGGTCCAAGTTCAACCTAAGCACTAATAAAATTCTCTTTTAGGTCATCTATCATGTCTTAAGGTTGATATATTAGGTGTGGAGTGGATAGTTGACTATAAGTGCTTTCAATCAAGCTTTACCCTCATTACCCTCCAACCTAAGTCCATGAAATTGACCTCTAGGTAAAACACTATTGTTTGGAAATCATTGTAGACATTACATTAGTTATATTTATAGTCTATTAGTGTGCTAATGAGTCAATATTTAGATTAGATCTTTGAATATTTAGTGTATCACCTCCTTTAGAGTAGGTTCAATTCATCCATTCTCTAACTCTTTTCCCCATAAGTGATCAATTAACATAGATAAGATCATTTCAAGATACATTCAAGGAGCTAGCCCTTAAATCTAGGGGCTCATTTTCCAATATAGGTAAACCCACATACATGAAAATGTTCCCATGTTGCCCAAATTTGGAATAAACTTGAACAACTTCTTCTAGGGTGTAATAGTTGGTGACAACAACACCCACGCTGGTTTTCTAAATCCGTATGAAGGAGGAATAGAAAAAGACAAAATTTTAAAATCTAAATAATTTAAAATAAAAGGTAATGATAAAAAGGCATATATAAATCAATAGTCAAAATCACACTAAAAGACATGATTATAAAGCACATCTATTTTAGTTGAAACTTAAACTCCACAATTGGCCTCATGATAGAGATGAGGTCCATTAGGGTGTGATAAGATAGTAGACTAAGATAAAATATTTCAAAACTCTCTCTAGTTCTAGCTACTTTCTCACAGAAGTACCTAATATTCATAGTAGACAAATAGATTTGTAAAGGGTCTTAAATAATTGGGAACACATTGTGGGAAGGTAGTTCCATTTTATTTTTCATGTATATAGCCTTCACAAGATGATATTTATACTTCACTAGATAATTTAAATTTATGTGGCCAAAGCAAGTTATCTAGAGTCCTTAATGTTGAAAGTCCTCTTGTTTTTCCAACTTAATTTGATTGTCTTGATTTCAATAAATATTTTATACCTAGGTACCACCTACATTTCCCCCACCACCCATTTCATTTCCCCCCTTGACAGACAAGTTTATTTCTAAATTTGTTTCCCAACTTCTATATTCCCTTTTCTTAACATCTTATTAAAACATTCTACTAATAAAATTATATTTTTGATTGATTATGCATTACTTATTTACATCATTACTTTATCCTTCTTATATTTCCTCAGTTTCCTTTAAAAATTATAAAAATTATTTGTCACTCTTTTTTTGAATAATCTTGTTTTGTTTCTCTATTTTAGTTTTTCCATTTTTGAGTGAGTTTGGGTTGTTACTTCTCAATAATCATCAATGTTGTTTTAATTTATGTTAAATTTTCATATTTATTTAAGTTTGGTTTATTAATTTTTTACATTGATGTTGGATTTATTATTTCACTTTCACATGTCCTTGGTTTGATTTAGTTTGTTACTTTTCTTACTTAAGGTATATTTTGTTTCAATTTTTTGGTCATTTAGTGACATTGGTTTTTTTGGTTACTTGATTTACTCTCAATTTTCCTTGGTCATTTTTTCTCTAACTTATCATTTATCACCCTAGCTTACTAATTTACCAAATGATTTATTCAACTATGAAAAGTTCATTTATTTTGATTTTATTGTAATTATTTATTTATTTAATTTTATATCCTTAGGGTTTGTCCAAAGCAATTAATGCACCCTCCATGATCAAGATTACAAATACAATAGATAACCATTCAATGATAAAGATAAGTCAAGGTATGCATACGATACTTTTAATTATTTCATTTATGTCCTTATTGTCATTTGATTTTATGATTTTTACTAAAATTTAATAGCTCAGCATTATGCATTGCTATGTTCTTTTCCTGAAGTACCATCCCCATGTTACAACTACGTAATACATGATGAGATTTAAGTGGGGCATATGTATACACATAATATTTTAAAACTTTATAAATTAATAATGCTTTCTCTCTTGCAAGAACCCATCAAATCTCAATCTCTCTGAGTGCATGTCTTAAAGGGTTCATTAAGAAAGGGATTATCCTACCTTTGGTGCTTTGTATGATTGTTGTCCATTATACCACCACCTAAAACCAATACAAGCTAATTATATCTGATTTTATAAGCATTAAAACCCTACTTATATGCTCCCATAAGTAATTCATCACCCAAAATAGCCCCTACTTAAGAAAAATTACCCTTTTATAAATTTTAGTACTACATCAACTTGTTTAAACCCATTATTAGTTTAGCACATGGTATGAAACTCTATTGACCCATGTGAACATAGTTCAAGACCTAAAAAACCTATTTTCTACCTGACAAAGTCAACCAAGTTGACTTCATCAGCTAAATTTCTAGGAGGGTTTAGGGTTAATCCATGGCTATAAATACCCCCTCAACTTCATTTATTAATAGAGGATCATTCAATTACACATCATTAATTCTCAAAAATATACTTATATAATCAGTAAGAGGTTTCATTACTTAGGTTTTTGCCTTAGATAAGTAATACTTATTTTTTGGAGGTCTTGGATGCATAGGATAAGTCTTGTAACCTAGAGTTGATTTATCCTTGTGATCCTTACAAGCCACAATAACCTATTTCAAATCACTATTGGCTAAGGAAGAGATTAAGGCACGGTGGGTTCAGTTAAACAAGGTAAGTATATTTGTAGCCCTTCATATTTCAATAAGTAGATAGTATAGATATAATAGATTGAATTGTATCTCTCCTTATTATATTATTTATATGTTATAGGATTGTATTTGCATGTTTATTATCTTCCACATTTGTGCCATAAGCTTTGGTGAGCACTGGATTAGATTGTATATTAATTTAATGAATTAGTTTGTATGTTTATTTAGTATATTAACTTTCTTATTATTATTAAAATCATAATACCTAGCTAGGGTTAACACAAAAGGACATTTGAATAGAGGCCTTGGAAACCTATCCTTTGCCATTGTGTGATAAGAGATCCCTTAGTGTAGGTTTATTAGATCCATTATTGGTCATGACCTTGATATAAATATATTTCCAAGCAGACTTGTTAGTTTATTACCTTCACCAAGCTTGAATACTATTGAGTATGATAAGTTATATAGATATGTCTAGTTTCGCTTATATATAATTTACCTTTCCTACTACACAATTTACTAGCATTATTGGTTATTGGAATTGGATGCATAAATTTACCTATCCACATTAATGCATTTGATGTTGGTATATTAATATATATACCTATATATTTTTACTCATGCAGATATGTTATGTGTATCCAAATTTTTATTTCTCACCATACATGTATACTTTTATCTTATTGTTGCATTCGATGTGTATCACTGTTTCTAATTATCAACATTTCATGCATGGATTATTCCATATACATATATAGGTTGATGTTTTTATATTGCTTAACTATATTGATATGATTCTCATGTGGTTACATTATTGTTTATTTTTATCTTAATGTACATAAAAGCTAATGGATTTAGGGCTAGATGTTATATGCTTATATCACCTTATTAGTTATTATTATGGATAAAACACATATTTAAAATGCATGCTTATGAATTGGTTTATCATTTACTATCTAATTAATGTAGAAACATAAATTTGGTATAAGACCCTTTTCCATAGTGTCATTCCCCCATTTTTCACACTTGGTAGGCATGTATATATTTGTATTTTGTAATGACACTTCCTACCCCACACTATCCTCTCTCTAACATATAAGCCTATTTTTGTCACTTTCTAAATTATATAACACCTCACATATCATGGATGAACCTTCAACTTATAGACCTTTCCTGGTACCAAATTCTCACATACACTATCTGTCTATGCCTAATTGCTTATCTCTTAGTTTGACCAATATTATTCTTATGACCCAGGCTTTATATCTTACCCAAAATTCTATAAACTTGATTATATTCCATCTCTACAAGTTTTTTACCTGCACTTATTTAAAACCTACTTGGACACTTGCACCTTAGTCAAATGCCTACATTAATGACAATGTCCTATTTTGATGCAAGTGTCAATTTCCCTAAAGTTATAAAATTTGAAAATGAATCATATTCTTAATATTATCCTAAGTGATTTAATGAAATATATTCTACAAAGGGATTAGTATAAATATAAGATCAATCCTCACTCATTCCTCACCTAGCAACTTTGTACCTACTCAAAAGGAATCATACCAAAGTTATTCAATCAAGTAATCAAGTGAGAAATTCTTCCCTATTATTTCCTATTTCAAAATTAGTAATAGGGAGACCACATCTATAAGTTTGAAGTATTTAAGGATCACTACATAAGCCATATTTTCCAAGTTATAAGCTAGGTCACTATTATACTTGTTCATTAGACATTGCATGATTCAAACACAAGCCAACACGTAGGGTAAATACATAAGTCTAAGGACCTCTTCAAATGATTGGATATATAGGTAGTGGTCATTGATAGAGGAGTAATTGGGGTATCTCAACACCATTTTCTCACTAAATCATTTTCCCATAGTCATTATGAAGATGAAAAACTAGATTTTTTCTCTTTAATAAGGAGTGATAGTACATGACCCAAATCTGAATGCACTAAAATGAAAGTGACATGGAATATAAAAGCATCAATGTGGTTGCATATGATTTTAGTATGTATTATGTAATATAAACTTGCATCTGAGTTATTTAATAGTGTCAACACATTATTCATATGTGACATAAGTGTCTATGATTATAGAGGTATAATTTCCATAATTAGCTGATTGATCCATATCCAAATCTAGTCTATTTCTACTTATTCCATATTCAGATCTGCATTAGCATAAAAACCAACTAAGTATCTTGTTTTCATTATCATTTTAATAGCTAGCATAGCTATACTTTCTATCTTTAGCATATGTCAACATAATAAATTTAGTATATGTTTACTTGAGTTTTGTAATTAATTGGTCTACTTTGGAGATAGTCCACATCATTGTGTCCTAGATTCTCTCTACCTATTTAACCCTTGATTCTCTATATCTAAATTTTAAGTTTAAACATTTGATGAACCCAACCTATGTGTCTTTATGTGAAAACCCTATTTGGCCTAGGGTTTCTTATTTTTTGATTTATATTATCATGATTGATTGCTCTTTAGTATTTGTACGTATTTTTTAGCCTATTCTCATATTAAATTTTAGAACATTAAAAATGAATACAAATGATCCAATTCCTCCTCCTAACCATAAGGAGGGTGATATATACCATTCCTCCAACCAAGTTCACATTATCACTCCTTCAATGGGTAAGATAGGTGGTACATGTATGCATATTGAATCCAAACTACCTAGGGTTTTTACTTGTGAAGCCCTAAATTATCAAATCATCCTTATGAGTAATTTAATATAAGATTTGAAAGATACATTTATTTCTAATATAACATTATTGGAAAATCAAATTACACACATAATCCAATACATGGTAGTGTTAATCATTTGTTTACATCCTCATCTACCAATGTTATGCCAAATAAGGTTTCATATCAAAATGAAAAGCTACAACCAAGTACATATTTAAAAACTGATTCAAGAAGGGAACAAAAGGCTACTAAGAGTTTAAGTGAAATCCTAAGAGAAATTATTTGAGACAAAGTGATTAAATTACCTTCCCTACATCTTATATGGAGATCTAAATACTATTATGCATATCATAGAATGTATGGGAATCATACATATTATTATTTTGCATTGAATAAAAAAATACAAAGTCAAAAATATAGTGGTGATCATTTCATTGATACATCAACTAATAAAACCACTCACATTATGAGTACCTCTCCCAAACCACAAGTACCAAAATAAAAAATGTGGGTACTGTTGACCAAATTTGACCCTAGGTCAAATTTGGGTCAACCCCTACATATTAATACTTCCTATAAGGTCTTTAAAAGGCCATACATATGTTTATTCATGTTTATTAGGGTCACCTAATGTGTTACACTTTAGTCATATGTGTCATTTGTCCTTTTTTTCCTTTATGTCACCTTTTGATCACTTTAATATACATAATATTTATAAAAACAAAACTATAAAACTATTTTACAATGTACAAGGTGTCATTTGAGTGTCATATGGTATTTTGGTAGCTAAAAATTTTAGGTTTAATGTGAAAAGGAGGAAATAAAAATAGTTTCAAGTAGTTTAAAGGTAATTATACGGTCAAATACAACCACTTGGCATGTGAGAAGGCTCAATAGTGTCCCTTTAGCTTCCATAAATCCATTTACATGATTAAAAGTCATGATATTTTTAAATTTGGAAAAAAATGATTCATCTTTTTCATCACTCTCTTAAGTAAGGTCATACAAGTTAATCAGTCCAATATTGGTATAGATAGTACGAGAGGAGTTGAGCTAAATGCATTTTCCAAATGATAGTAGACTTCATTAGCTTCCTTTTCACGTTGATAGTTCTTGGTTTGATGTAATATTCTCCTTGAATCATCCTTAAGAATGTTGATGACTCAATTATGCCTACTCATCCCCATGGCCTCCAGTTTTCTTATATGTTTGTAGTTCTAGGATGATTTTAAGAGTTGTATGTGTATTTTTAGATATTTATTATCCTCTTAATGATGTTTATAACATGGTTTTAAAGTGTGAATATAAGGAGATAGGTAGAAACATATTAATTTTCTGGTAAAAGACTCCATTATAATCTGTAGACAATGTTTCAATAGTTGTAATGCTTATCTTCTTATTTTGGTCTTGAGGACAAAGGAGATATGTTGACTTTAACCTCTCATAAGGATAATTATAATTTTTTATTTTGAAGGTGTAGTCTTAATAATGTTCTATATGGATTTGAAGGACCAAGACACAAGCATAGTTAGAAAACCCTATGACTTTCACCCACAATCAAGTGGAAGGAAGCCTTTATAATACATGTTAATGAATTAAAGAGGTCTTAAAATGGTGAAGGGACTCTAAAGTGAAAATAACATGACTTAGATATCCAAAAGGTCAAAAATTGGTGGTGAAGACCATTATAATGCACACAATCATATATTTGATCATCACCTACATGCAGTCTATAGTGACGTGAGTTCAATCTAAAGAAGTTGAAGAATTTTGACATGAAGGTATTAAACTTCTTTAAACCTTCAATCATGTCTAAGAATATATAGAGCATCATTATGATAATGGTGAAGTCATAATATGGTAGATAGACCCAAGTCCTTAATCATAGTTTGAAAATTTGTAAGAGGGATATGTTACATTAATCTCTCTGAATAAGGTTTTGTTCATACATTAGGTCATCCCATGGTGAAGTGTCTTGAGGTTTGGGTAGTCTAGTGGTTTCTATTATGTATTCCAAGCCTAGAGTAATGTATTAAAAAAAGAGAGTGATTTTTTGGTCAAGATAGAGTGATTTAAGTAGGCTTCCAATTTAAGCAAATTTTCACTGTAAACTTTTAGTAATATATAGTACTTTTGAAGACTAAATGGTCTTACAACATAATAATGCCATAATGGAAGCATGGAATGCATACATGATGAATAAATTTAGTTTTATATGACACTAATGACCTCAATATAAATTTATGGAGTTTAGGTATAATGTTTTGACCAAGGTAATCACCTATAAAAGTCCCTTTTTCTCTCAAATTGCCACCTATAGTTTGACTATAGACTCATAGTTCTAGGGAGCAAAAAAAGGAGTAAGAGTAAACTTGTAGGCAAAAAAGAATACTTTAAAATGAGAATGATTTTAATTAAATTAATAATACCAAATAATATGAATCCCAAGGCTAAAATATACACCTTCACCTATAAGAAAATTCCAATCTGCACCTACAATCTACAATAGTAGATAAACTAACTCATGCTAGTGAAGGGGTATTGACTAACACATAGAGGTGTATTATATTGAACTTGTTAAGTATAATTTAAAATTAGTATTAAAAAATATTCATGTTATTATAATATACATGGAGATATAACAAATATGGTTTTAAATCTCAACCCACAGTTAGCCCAAAAACCCTACATAGTCACTTGTCCCATAAGTTTGTCTTAAAGATTTGAATTATTGGGGACTCTGCAAAGGTGATCAAACCTCAAATTTTGGTGTAGAATTTAATTATTACCTATTATATCCATAAATAGCCTTATTAAAGATAAAAAAATAGGGTATATTCCCTCTATTTTGTCTCAGATAGAGGGTACTCCCAAATAGTCTAATCTATAGGCATATGGTGTGAATGAAGAAGGAGATGAGATGAGAAGACTTGAAACACTATGGAGTGGTATGGAAAGTTGTTTTCAGCATGAAAAAGGTTAGAGAGGACTCTAGTGTCATATTAAACCCTCCAAAGTTTTAAAAATGCATAAAACATAGTTAGGCCTATTAGGTCTAGAACTATGCCTAAGCCCTACAGGCACCTAACCTAATCCATATGACCATGAGATATTTATAAACATTTTAAGGACCTTCAAGATAAATTATAGGACAAGTGGGATCTAATTTTTTTAGATAACATCATATAATTGGTTATTTGGCCTAATTCCTTGATAAACCTACAAGAAAGAATGAAAGAGCTCGAGAGGCCAAGTTTAACTGCTCATAGTTATATAAAAATGAAGCATGAGACCTCAAGTAGCTAGGGGTAGTTGGGGAGGGTCGTATACTCAATATTTGTGGAATTGGTTTAGGGTTTAGACATCAATATTTTATGAACTATTATTAAGAACTAAAACTTGTTAAAACCCTTGTTAGGACCAAATGGAAAAAAGATGATTGGAGATACATTCAAGAGGGGTCAGTTGGCCATGAAAGTGATTTGAACATGTCTAGAATTATCTCAAGCTGCTTTCCATCCACTTTGTCCATACTGTCACTTACATAAACAAGTCTATAACTTAGTTTTTTGTAATATTTTAGGGTTTTTATTCTATAATAGGTCTTTATATACTTATCCTAACTTATAAAACTCATTTATCATCTTTGTTGAACATGAAAAGACTTTTACTATCTCATTCATAATATGTAGTCTAAACAAATAGTGAGAAGGCAATATGACTATCAATTGATGGAAGCGAGAAGTATTCTAGGAGTTTTATTAAGGTCTATTTGATATAATAGAGGATAAAGGGGGTTTATTTTAGTTTCCTAACACTTATCAAATGAGATTTATTTGAGAAATTATAAGCTAAATGAGTGATAGATGTGAAGTTTCAATCCTAGAGGGATAATAAATGACTGTTGGCAATGAGTGATAAGTGAAAAAGATGAATTCATTAGTTAGGGATGAGTAGATTAAATATAATGACATATTATCTACCTTATAATGACAAACCATAAGTTTTAATTCTTCCTATGGTAGTTTTGGACACTCAATTGCACTCCTCACCATCATGAAGGTAGTTTCCAAGAAAAATAATGAAGGGTCTATGCCAACTTAAGGAATATGCTCTGTTTGAGATTGACACATGTTTATGATGGCCTAATGACTTATTTTACACTTAATTACATGATAATTGTAACTATTTTCTAAATTTTGACACTTGGTCTTGTGACCCTTCATCTTCACTTCTCTCTCTTCTCATGTGTTCTATAAATTCAAGCCTTTTTGGCTTTGTATGGTATCTAGAATTGGTATGGTGAAGACTTGATGGTTTTGACACCTTATTTTATTTTGAAAAAAGGTTTTTAATTTTAATTCATTCTCTAATATCTCTTACTTGAATTTGTTAAGTGGTTTATGTGTTTACAAGTGATGAAAATGCTCTCCTTGCTTCCATGTCTACTCTTGCATGTTTGTGTAAATGAGATCTCTTATAATAGGTTTCATAAAGTGTATTTTTTGTCAATTTTATATTTAAGTGTGGGAAGGATTAGTAGTGTCTTATTATAGAACTTATCTTCACCCACATTTAGATAGGCATAACAATATACCTCTATGAAAAATATTTATGCTATAAGGAGATAGGGTTGAATTCAGTTTGAGTAGTCTTCTTTCTTAAGTGTAGATGTAAGTGTGTTGTGTGGAGTTATCTTGGTGTATCAACTAATTATCATAGGTTTATTTTATGTCTCCTTCTTCCCTTTTCACCCCCAATAATTTTTATCTTAGTGTAGTGTGATCCTAAGAGATAAATCAAGTGAGTTAGCTCTTTCAAACCTAAAGATTTATCTCTTGTAGTGGCTTATCTATAAAGAGAGATAGTTTAATGTTTTCATAAAATTGAGAAGGTATACTTGACTTGTATGGTGTAATTTTAGGCTAATTTTTTTTTTCACACCTAATGGGACATGAATTCCATTAAGTTTGTTTAAGGTAGATGCTAGCTTTGACAACAAAGAGCTATAATAGTCCACTTCTTGTAGCATTTGGTGACTCCAAAGTTTCAATCTTGGTTGTAGACTAGTGTACCCTTTCACACCTAAGGTAAACACAAGGTCTCTTATGAAAGGAATACCTTTTTAATTTTAATATCTTCTTCCTTATTCATACAAAGCAAGTAGATTTGAGCATACCCATAATTATCTAAAGAGGTCATGTCTTACACACAAGCCCATAAGAAAGTTCTTGATTCATCAATTCTTGCAAAGTCCTAAGGCCACCATGACAAAGAACCATCATTTTATTACCTTAAATGGATATATCCCTCTAAATATTTCTCATTATGATGATATCCTCATATCTTTCCTCAAAAGTGTTCCATCATAAACCAGTGAGTCTTACATCATACCCATTGAGCATATAAGGAATATTGATAAATTCTATAATATCCATCACATCATAGAGGATAACATTGCAATAAAGTTTTTAGTTATATATTTCAAATAAAAATCTATTGAATAGTATGGAACATTAGCACTTGGATCAATCATAATTTGGGATGAGTTGGGAGATGTATTAAGAAGAAGATTTGAGGACAAGAGTGATAGCTTGTCACTAATAGAGTAGTTGACTACCATTAGGAGAGTACCTTAAGAAGTCATTCAAGACTTAAACACAATATTTTAAAATACTTAGGCTATAATACCAATCTTGGTAAGGCTAATAGCTCACCATGCTTTCCTTTATTACCTTAAAGCTTTTGATAGGGACATTTCAATGATGATACAATCTATGGGAGGCTACACTTTGCCTAATGCCTATGAAGTGGCCATTAGGATAGAGAATTATTTGATTTTAGATATGAATATTGATTTAATACCTCATATTCCTCTTTCTCCTAACTTACAAACTCCTATACCTATTATTGTTCTCATTCTTATACCTAAAAACAAGTCTATTGCCCCTAGTCAACCAAATAAATCCAATGAGGTAGAAATGATGAAAGATATAGAGAAAGAGATCCTAGGTATAGAGAGGATCATTAAATAATAACAAGTTAAGCCATTCCAAAGTGATTACCATCCTAATCGATCCTACCCCAACTATCAAGGTAATAGACCTCCTTTCCAAGGTCATACTCAAGGTCAAGGATAACTGGTCTAATATAATCCATATGGTGGTTATAATCCTAATGATACTTCCACCTCAAGGACCCTAGTACTTACTCAAAACAACCTTGCCTAAGAGCATAATAGTCAACCTTTCGTGGATCAACCTTATTATCCTTCTCTGTATGTTAATGTGTCATTCAATCAAGCCTTTATGGAAAATTTAGGGACTATGCTAAATATGACTCAAAAAAGTGTGAAATGGAGGAGTGACTGATGGGAAGGGTGTTAAAATGGGGTATACATTGGTTAATTGGTAACATATGAATCATGTGTAGTCAATCATCAAGGGTAGTCAAATATAGACACAAGTTCTATAGATGTAAACACAAGGAGTAAGAAGAATGATGTTGAAGAAGTTCAAGAGACTACCAATGGTTCTATAATGAATCTTAAAATAAGTACAAGATTAGGTATGTATAATTACATTCAAAGTTTAAAAGTAAGTAAAAGAGATTAGAATACTAGGAATTCTTTCATACCTCTAAATTCTCAAGGTGTAGGCAACATGTTTGCTTCTAGCGGGTAATCAAGAGTTAGTGGTCCTTTCGTGTCAAGTGAATGTGTTAATTTGGGATACATTGTATATATTTAGACAAGTATACCTCCTTAAAGAGGAGATATCTAAGCTTAGTTTGACATCCAAATAGCCTAGCCAAAGAGAGGAAACCTTAACAAATACCATGAAGCAGAGTGAAGGATAGTCAAGAAAAGTTGAAAAGGTAGACAAACCTCTTCCACTCTATTTATCCATCATCATTAGAGATTATTTGGTGAATAATTATCTCATTGATAGTGGAGATAGTACTTGTGTCATGCCCAAGATGGTAGATGATAAACTGAACTTAAAATATGAACCCCATGCCAAAGGAGTGATCCAGTTAGATGGGTTAAAAACTAAGACCATTGGTATAATTAGAGGTTTGAAAATCATTATCCATGATTATCCTACCTTCACCATTTCTTATGATGTTGTAGTGTTTAATGTGCCTCCTCATTTTGCACTTTGTTTGTCTAGAGAGTTCACTACTAAAATTAGAGGTTATCTTACTTCATATTAGTCCTACATGGGTTTTAAGACTAGATATGGTGCAAAAGTGACAATTAAATTAGAGCTTATTTATAGTTTTTATGTTGAAACCTATGTGCCTTATACTTATAACATGAATTGAAATGTGATTAAATAATATGATCAACCTAATGACAAAGAAAATATAACTCTCTTTGATGGCATATCTGATTTATATCTTGATGAGTGGGGAGCTAAAGAGGGTGGATTTGAAGAAATTGGTCTTGGAACCTACATGCCTCGTGAGGATATTGATGGAGTTCTTAAGGTAGATAATGAAAACATCTTAGTGCAAGTTGCATTTGGAAACCACCTTATACATGTGGATTGTGATGTGAGTATCCCAAATTTGTCAAGATATGATAGTCCTAATTAGTAGTCCTTTTTGCCTACAAAAGAAGAGAATACTCATAAGCATGAACATCATAAAGAGGTAGATGACATGTGGAAGCAATACTATGCCATTTTTTGGGAATTTGAGGAGGTTAGCAGATCTTTAGTCCTTCAAGATGAGTGTAGACTTGATGCTAAGGTCAATCATGTTCTCAATGAGCATAAAGAGGAGATTAAGATCTCTATCAAATAAGAAACAACTTTAGTAGAACATGATGTGATTAAAAAGCATAAGGAGAAGTTAGAGGTCTCAAATAAGTAGGAAACACTCTTTGTAGAATATGAAGTGTTCAATGAACATAAGGGGAATAGTCTTGATGACTTGCAATAAGAAGCATGTCGTGATTCAAAGATATTGGAGGTTGAAAAGTCTTTGATGACTCAAAAGATGTAGTTTGAATAATGTCATTTGAACATGATATAAGTCAAGCCAACTGAAAATAAAATCAAGTACATTAATGATCTAGATGGAGTTCTCTTAAGATCTAAAAGTGACATACTTATAGTAAAAAAAAACTACAAACATGGTAAGTCTCTTGATTACCTCCACATACAAGTATTCATTGAAAATCATGCACCATATGAGGATCTATTTTCTTGGAGCAAAAATGATGCAAGCAACATTGTATTTTACCCTAGTTGAAGCAATGTAGATGATTATTTTTCACCTCAAGTGTTGAGGTATTATATATACTAGGATAGGTGTTTTTGATTTTAGTTCATTTATGTTTTCCCTAAGTGTTCATGAGAACACAAGTGTGAGTTTGTTTCTTATCTTGTTGCTTGTTTCTTTATTGTGTATGGTATTTTTGGTGTCCTTTCAAAGGATTTTCAATATAAATAATAATGTATAGGTGACCCCATATCCCAATGGATAGGATAAGGCTACTAGTCTTTGGCATAGTAGGCTTGTCACCCATAGGAAATCACTAATATGTTGACCAAATTTGACCCTAGGTAAAATTTGGGTCAACCCATTTATATTAAAACATATTATAAAGTCTTGATAAGGTCATAAATATGTTTATTAATGTTTATTAGGGTCACTTAATGTGTTTCACTTTAGTCATATGTGTCATTTATAATTTTTTTTGCCTTTATGTCACCTTTTAATAACTTTAGGGGAGTTTTACTTAATATTCATAAAATTAAAAATGACAAACTCTTTTCCAATTTACAAGGTGTTGGTTGAGTGTTTGATGATAGTTTGGTAATTCACAAATACATATTTAATGTGGAAAGGAGGAGATAACATTAGTTTCAAGTAGTTTAAAGGTAGTTGTATGGTCAATTATAACCACTTGGCACATGGTAAGGATAAAGACTATCTATTCAGGTTCCTCAATGAATTTACATGCTTATTAAGTCATGATAGGTTCAAATATGGCAAAAACTAGTTCATTTTCTTAATCACTCTCTTAGGCAAGGTCATACAGTTCAATCAATCCATTATTTATATAGACAGTACCAGAGGATTTGAGATGAATGCATTTGCCAAGTGAAAGGAGACTTCATTATCTTATTTTTCATGTTGATATTTCTTAGTTTGATGTACTATGCTCCATGAATCATCCTTAAGAATGTTCATGACTCAATTCTACCTACTCATCCCCATGGCCTCTAATTTTATTATATATTTACAATTGTAGGATGATTTAAAGGGTTGTATGTGTATTTGAAGATATGTCTTATCCTCTTCATGATGTTTCTAACATGGTTTTAAAGTGTGAATATAAGGAGATATGCATAAACATCTCATTATACTAGTAAAAGACTCCATTTTAATTTGCAGATAATGTTTCAAAAGTTGTAATGCTTGTATT
Organism: Torreya grandis; assembly: GCA_037957365.1. Taxonomy (NCBI): domain Eukaryota; kingdom Viridiplantae; phylum Streptophyta; class Pinopsida; order Cupressales; family Taxaceae; genus Torreya; species Torreya grandis. The sequence continues at coordinate 844,079 of JARHVA010002465.1, read as the reverse complement.
CTTATTTTGGTCTTTAAGACAAAGGAGATACATTACATCCAACCTCTCATAAGGATGATGATAATTTGTCCTTTTGAAGGTGTAGTCTCAAGAGTGTTCTATATGGAGTGAAAGGACTGAGACACAAGCATAGTCATAAAACCCTCTGATTTCCACCTATAACCAAGTGGAAGGAGGCCTTTATCATGCATGCCAATGAAGCAAAGAAGTATTGATATGGTGAAGGGACTCTGAAGTGAAAATAATAGGACTTAGTTTTGTAAAAGGTTATAAATTGGTGGTGAATACCAATTCAATGTACATATTCATATATCTAATCATCACCTATAGACAGTCTACAGTGACTTGAGTTCAATCCAAAGAAGTTGAATAGTGTTGACATGAAGGTATTAAACTAATTGAAACCTTTAATTAGGTCTAAGAGTATATAAAGCATCATTTTGGAAATGGTAAAGTCATAATATGATAGACAAACTCAAGTCCTTGTTCATAGTTTGAAAAGTTGCAAGAGGGATATGTTACCTTAATCTATCTGAATAAGGTTTTGTTCATACATTATGTCATCCCATGGTGAAGTGTCTTGAGATTTGGGCAGTCTAAGTGGTTTCTCTTATGCAGTCCAAGCCTAGAGCAATGTATTGACAAATGAGAGTGATTATTTGGTCAAGAGAGGGTGATGTAATTAGGCTTCTAATTTAAGTAAATTATCACTTTAGACTTTTAGTAATCTACAATACTTTTGAAGCCTAAATGGTCTTACAACACATTAATGACATAATGGATGCATGAAATGCAAACATAATGAATCCATTTAGTTTGATATGACACTAATGACCTCAATATAAATTTAGGGAGTTAAGGTACTATGGTTTGACTCAATTCATCACCTATAGGAGTCCATTTTTCTCTAAAATTATAACCTATAGTTTGACTATAGACTCACAGTTATTGGGAGCACTGAAAGTGGTAAGATCATGAATTATAATTAGAAATGAATAATTTAAAAATATAATGATTTTAATGACCTTAATAACACCAAGGAAGATTAATCCCATGGTTAAAACATACACCTTTACCTATAGGAAAACTCTAATCTCTACTAAGATTAACACCTATAGTCTACTACAGTAGACAAACTGACTCATGCTAGTGAAGGGGTCTTGTTTAACACATAGATGTGTATGATTGATTGAAAATTTTGAGGAAAATTTGATAGTGGTGTTAACACATATTCATGTGATCCTAATATAAATGGATACAAAATAAATAGGGTTTAAAATCTCAACCCACAGTCATCCCAAAAACCCTACATAGTCACTTGTCCCATTAGTCTGTCTTGAAGATTTAAAGCATTACAGACTCTAAAAAGGTGATCAGACATAAAATTTTGGTTTATAAGGTCATTATGACCTATTTTATCCCTCCATAACCTCATTAAAACTAAAAAAATAGGGGAGATGCCTTCTATTCTATCTCAGACAAAGGGCACTCCCATACAGTCTAATCTACAAGCATAAGGTGTAAATGAAGAACAGGATGAGATGATAAGTCTTGAAACACTATGGAGTGGTGTGGAAAGTTTTTTTAAGAGTGAAACATTTTATATAAAACTTTATAGTCATAATAAAACCTTAGAAGGGTAGAAATGCATAAAACATAGTTAGGCCTAGAATTAGGCTGAAGCCTTACAAGAACCAAAATTAATCCATATGATCATGAGAGATTTATAAACCTTTTTAAGAACTTTAGGATAAATTTTAGGAAAATTTAGATCCATTTTTTTATAGATAAAATCATAAAGGTGGTCATTTTGGCTTGATTCCTTGACAAACCTAAAAAGAAAGCATGAGAGAGCTCAAGAAGCCAAGTTTAACTGCTCACATCTATACGGACACCAAGAATGAGACCTCAATCAGCTAGGGTAGTTGGGGAGGATCCTATAATCAATATTTGTGGAATTGGTTTAGGATTTAGATGTCAATATTTTATTAACTATTGTTAAGAACCAAAACTTGCTAAAACCCTCATAAAACCCTTACTAGGACCTAATGGAGAAAATATGATTAGATATGCACTAAATATGGGTTATTTGGCCATGAAATTTCATTTAAAAAGTTTATAACTCTCTCAATATTATTTCCATCCACTTTATCCATACTATCACTTATACAGACACGTTTAAAATTAGGTTTTTTTGCAAGTTTTTTTTATATAGGTACATAAGAATATGAATGGGTGAGAACCATTATATGAGGTATTTAAAGACTTATAATAACATATAAAATTCATTTATCACCTTGGTTGAACATGAAAAGAATTCTAATATCTCATTCATAATAGGCAGTCTAAACAGACAGTGAGAAGGCACGATGAATATCAAGTGATGGAAGTGAGAAGTGTTCTAGGAGTTTCATTTAGGTATATTTGATATAATAAATGACAAAATAGGTTTATTTGAGTTGAATAACACTTATATAATGATATTTTTTTGAGTAACTACAAGCTAACTAATTGATAGATGTGAAGATTTAAGATTAGAGGGCTAATAAATGACTATTGGCAATGAGTAATAAGTGATAAAGATGAATTAACTAGTTAGGGATGAGTATATGACATGAAATAACCTATTCCATACCTTATAATTATAGACCATAGGTGTCAAGGATTCTTATGGCAGTTTTGGACACTCAATTGCACTCCTCACCATTATGAAGGCAGTTTTAAAGCAAAGCAATGAAGAATCTATGCCAACTTGAGGAAGATGATCTATTTGAGATTGACACATGTTTATGATGGCCTCATAAATTATTTTACACTTCATTCCATGATAATTTTAAATATTTTATGAAGTTTGACACCTAGTCTCATGACCCTTCATCTTCACTTCTTCTCTCTCTTGTCATGTGTTCTATAAATTTAAGCCTTCTTAGCTTTATATGGTATCCATAATTAGTATGGTGAATCTATGTTAGTTTTTACACCTTATTTTCCTTTGAATAAATTTTTCTAATTTTAATTCATTCTCTGCAATATCTTACTTCAATATGTTAAGTGGTTTGTGTGTTGACAAGTGATGAAAATGGTCTCCTTGTTTCTATGTCTACTCTTACATGTTTATGTAAATGAGATCTCTTTTAATAGGTTTTATAAAGTGTATTGTTTTTAAATTTTGTATTTAATTATGAGAGGGATTAGTAGTGTCTTGTGTCAGGCCTTCTCATCACCCACCTCTAGATAGGCATAACAATCTACCTATATGAGAAACACTTATGCTAGAAGGACATAGGGTTAAATGTAGTTTGAGTAGTCTTCTTTATTAAGTGTAGATTCAAGTGTGTTGTTTGTATTTGTATTGGTTTATCACCTCATTAGTATAGGTTTATTTTATTTCTCCTTCTTCCTTTTTCACCCCTAATAGCGATTAGCTTAGTGTAGTGTGAGCCTGAGAGATACATCAAGGGACTTAGCCCTTTCAAACCTAGAGATCTATCTCTTTTAGTGTCTTGTCTATGAATGGAGATAGTTCCATGTTGTCCTAAAATTGAGAATGTCTACTTCACTTATCTAGGGTGAAATTTTAGGATAAAATAGGTACCAAAGAAAAATTTAGATAAAAAATAGTTGTAAATATCAAACATACAGCATGAAAAGGTTCAAAAATAATAATCTGATCAAGGAAAGGATATAAACTAACCTATCAATATCGATACTCAACTTTCCAAATAGTATGGTTTTGGAAAGAAATATTTACCAAACTCATTATTAGGATCAAGGTTTGGGAAATTTTTTTGAAGGCATAACTCATCCTATCTCTATTTTCAATAATAATGATTGACAAGGATTGGGATATAGTGGTAATATAGATACAAATCAGTTAAATATACATTGTTTAAAGAGAAAGAACACATAAATGAAAACAAGGTAAAAAAATAGAAATGGGAACATCAAATATTAAAATTGATATTTCTAATAAAAGAAGCCAAAAAATAAGAGACAATTGAAAAATATATGTTCCAAATGTGCTTACAAAAGAGGAAATCAAAATCCATTCCTCATATCAAGTCATTTTTACTATCACTGCTCAAGTTAAGGGCAAATAATTTATAGATATCAAGATTATGGACTATCAAGATACATTTTTTTGTTCTATGTCATTTCTTAACTTTCTTGAAAATAAGTTTCAAAATGTAGATGAAACTAATACAATTACAACAACTATGGGATCAATTTAGTTGAAAGTTTCATTTTATTAAAAATAATGTTATACTTTTCAGGTTACTTATAATCCAAATCCTTGAAATATTATGCTTGGAAAATCATGGTTACACTTAATAAGATTAATGGTTGATAGAAACAAAAATTTCATCTCATTTGATCATGAAGACAAGATTAAATCTTTTTACAAAGAAGGAAATATATCTTTATATACCATACAAATAGATACATCATCTATAATGAAAAAATAAAAATTAGAATTTCCATTACCATTTGATCATTATAGTTGATATTTCTTATTTCCAACCATGTTTCATTTCATAAAATGATTACTTCATTACATTTAAATTAAAAATTTCATTAAATTTAAATATATAATACTACACACCATATTTATATATCCATAACACCTATAGATATTCCTATTACTACTATTCCAAAAAAACCACAAACCATATATTGATGGGTTCCATGAACTCATACTCTTACTATTCCTTCATGACTACATAGTCCTATTATATATACAAAAATAATCATAGATACTAAAATGATAGATATTTCACCTATACATGATCCTTAGTAGTACCACTAGTTTATTGGACTAGGTTAACAATGGGAAGATACGTATGAGCATCTATTAGATGAGATCATAAGGTAGTGTAATCACCTAAAAGTGGTAGTTGAGTGTTAATAATGCTAATTGAGACTACCTATCCCTAAATAAGCCATATACCTATCCTAGATCCTATTATCACACTTTTCCAGTCTTCATACAGGACACAAGCATCCCTAGTCATCCCTAAAGTATATTAGACCCCCATTTTTGCATCCTGGCCTTTTGTTCCTAGTGTTTTACCACTTAGACACCAGTTCCATAATAGGGATAGTACAAACACATGGATATAGTGTTATAATATTAGTACTACTATCTTTTTCATCCTCTTTTCACAAACATATATCTTTTAAAATATAAAACCTCCTAGGATCGGCCTAGACCTATTTTAATGCCTGTAAAAACAACAAAATAATATATTTTTCATCTGATTTCCATCCATTGTTTAGATGGCCAAAAATCATGTATGTATGTATATATTTATGTATGTATATATATATATGTATGTGTGTGTGTGTGTGTGTGTGTGTATGATATAGTGTTATAATATTGGTAGTACTATCCTTTTCATCCTCCTTTCACAAACATATATCTTTTAAAATATAAAACCTCCTAGGATCGGCCTAGACCTATTTTAACACCCATAAAAACAACAAAACAATACATTTTTCATCTAATTTCCATCCATTGTTTAGATGGTTAAAATCATGTATGTATGTATGTGTGTGTGTGTGTCTATATATATATATACATACATATATACATATATACATACATACATACATACACGATTTTTAGCCATTTAAATAATGAATGGAAATCAGATGAAAAATATGTATTCAAACTTAAACCAAGTTATTCATATTTAAGGCTATCAATCCCTATTTTTCCCTACTTCTGCATACTACCATCTACAACATTCCTAATCTTTGATTTCCCATATTTACAATATCAATTACATTCAAATCACTCAAGTCAATTATCATATTATCTTCACTTGAAATTGTACCATTACTTAGGTGGGGATAACTACATCAGGATTGATCCCTCTTTGGATTATTTTTATGTAGTCAACTCTCATTATAGTGGGGTGTTAATAATGTCCAACCTACCCCACTAATAAAGACACTTTTTAGATTATATCAATTGGATGAACTCACAACATGGAGGATTAGGGTTTTCTCAAAAAATTAGTCAAAAAAGGCCTTATATAGGGTTTTATAACTCATATACATAGGAACAAACCTCACAGATCTAGACATAGGTGCACTCAGAAGTTTAGGATAGTCCTACATAGAGGACACTTCTACCAAAATATGGACACTAGAGACACACATTCAATTAGGGAAATACTATCAAATAAGGGTGTTATTATTTAGGAGGGGTTCTAACTCTAGTATCTTATTTGTGACACTCAAACCAACCTTTACCTTAGTTTATATCCTTTATATCATCCATATTAATCATTTTAAATCTAAGTTATTACTTACATTATTTATAATTATTTTTAGAAAGATCAAACTTAATCAATTTTGTAACAAATAAATGGCTATATTTACTTCATATTATTACCCTAATTTAGTATAATCAACTCTTTAACAAACATAAGATTTATATACATATAAGTCCTAAAAGGTTAAAACATTTGGTGAACCCAACTTACTTTATTTACTATTCAAACCCTAACCCTACATGCTAATATGGTTTGTATCCTTCTATTTCTTATTTTAATTGGTTGTTTTAATATTTTCAAATTTCATAATTATATTTTAGCATCCCTATTTAACTTTGTTTACTATATGCCATGTAAAAAAGTTCTCTCTCTTCCATTAAGAAGTGTTAGGCTAGGTGGCAATCCTATTGAGTACATTCATATTCCTTCTATTCAAGCTTATACAATGGAAAAGGGACTAGTTGTAACTCCCCTCATTGATACTTCACACCCTAATTATATGGATTTCAATGATAAAGCATCATAATATGATCAGTATAATCAAGATAAAGATGATACACAAGGTGGAAATCTAGACACTCTCCCTCCACTTAACAATGCAAACCTAATTATCAATAAGAATTATATTTTATAGATATTCAAAGATGAAATTTGGGAATAACCCCTTGATCATGCACACATTTTACAAGCCATAATAGAAATAAAGCATAAATAAGATAATGGTTGATACTTTACTCCCCCAGATAATAACATTGTTACACCTACATTAGGGCTAATTCAACTAGCACAATGTTTTAACCTTCTAGGGGTTTTTAATGTAAATCCTAAGATAGATTAAAGGGTTGGGTCTATTGTTAATCTAGAATAAAATTGGAATTTATAGATTCTATGTAACTTTTAAAAAATAGTAAATACAAGGAGAAAGTGGACTTATCTAGATATACATAGATTTTTTCACAAATCTAAGTACTAGAGACAACTAAGAAGACACAGATGAATATTTTATCTATAGATTATTTTTCAAGATCTAGATCTAGATAGTAATTCCCCCTTAGGGTAGTAGTGACGTATAACACTAATGTCTAATTTTAGTGCTACTATCCTTCCTATAGTAATTGTCTACAAATTTTAGATAAGTTGTGGGCGTTCTTGGAGGTCCTATAGGTGATTTTATATCATGTGGGGGTTCATATATTCACTATTTTGGTTTATTCTTCTCTAAAACCCTAATGAATACCTACACACATGAAATAATGAAATAATCAAATGCAAAGGGAAAGTAAAAATTGGGTTATGGGATTTTATAATCATGCATAAAATAATGCCTACTATCCTAGCCATTGCCTACATTAACCCTAATGATAGGGGTCTTAGATTTCATGTAGTGCACCCTTAGGAAATGTGCACCATCAAATTACATGGTATACTATAATGAATTTCACCTAGGCCCTTTTCTGATCAAGGATGTAAATGTATAGATGTGAATGTTGAGTAGTATGCATAGTATTTGAGTCATACTATTGGTTAATTTTATGTAAATATGTGACAAAATAGTAAGTTCTAGATGTAAAATACCTTGTGAGGCTCTTTATATAGGAGGATATTTTTTTGGAACATAATACCTTGTTCATTGGCTGAAAATTCATGAAAAAGTTTTAAAAAACATAAGATAAGGGTTATGGAGGGGTCAGGACTCAAACACAGGTGAAAGGGCCTATCAGACATTAAAGGTAAAAGTGGATAGTAACATCATGTGGTTCTACTATATTGAAAGTGGTATTAATGTATGAAGGCTTATAACATCACAAATATTAGGGATGATGGGCTAGGGGCCCCTAGAACTAGGAAAATATGACTTTTGATTATTAGAGGTGTCATAAATAGTGAGAAAAAGGCATAAGAAAGATAAAAATACTCAAGGTGATCATGCGAACAAGGAATATAACCATCACTAAGACCCTTTATGTGAAAGAGAAACAAAAGACATAGTATTTATGGTTGCTTGACCAAATTAGGGTGTTTACATTTTCCCCCCTTTTATTCTAGTAATGCAATTAAATGGAAGTACTAGAGTAAAATAAAATAGAGATGCATACTTGTACTTACCTATGTGAATGTAATCTAGATTTGGCCCACTTATTGGCTAGATAAGAGGAGCATAACATATGAAAGGAAACATGTGATGTAAATACCCCCTTTACTAAAACTAAGTGTGTAAACTAAATGTGTGAAGAAACAAGGATCACTTTCCCCCACTCTAAATATGAATATTGAAATTTAAATGCATAGATAAATAAGGATAACTTGTCCCTAATCTAAATCTATGTATGTAAATTACAGGTGTGGAGAAATAAATCTTGCTTTCCCCCACTTTGAATATGTGTACTGTAAACTAAATGCATGGAGAAATAAGGCTTGATTTCCCCCACTCTAAATATGAGTGTGTGAATTGGGTCTAGTGTAATGATGTGGATCAATTACTGTAGACAACCTTATGACCCAAACTAGTGAAAACCTAGTGATGATACTAGTGATGATACTAGTTTAATCTAATAAATCTAAAACTGGGGACTAAGAACATGTGCTCTACATTGTGCCCCTTAATCCTGATATTTGAGTGATGTATCTATGTATCTAAATATTTGAATAAACTAGTGTACTTATGTTGAATATGTATATCTATGTATAGTGTACATTTGAATAATTTTTCAAACCTGAATAAAACTTGTGTAGAGCTATATGTCTGTATACCTAAAAATCTATAACTCTAGATACCTGTGTAAAACTTGTGTAGACTTGTGCATTCATATATCTAAAATAATGTAACTCTGGATGACTTTGTAAACTTATGTAAAACCTCTATAGATCTATACATTTGTCTATCTAAAAATATGTAACTCTATATTCATGTGTAAACCTATTTAAAACCTATGTAGACATGTGCATATGTATATTTGGAAATCTATAATTCTAGATGCATGTGTAAACCTGTGTAAAACCTGTGTCTATATATAAGAATAAGACATGCATCTAAATGCCTATGTAAACCTATGTCTATATATGAGAATAAGATATTTATCTAAATTCCTATGTAAACCGATGTAGACCTACATGTCTATATAATCTAAATAAGCTATGCATATGAATACTTGTGTAAACCTATGTGTCTATATATTTGAATAATTTATGCATATAAATGCCTATTTAAACTTGTGTAAACCTATATGTCTATATAATATAAATAATTTGTGCATATGAATGACTATGTAAACCTATGTAAACCCATGTGTCTATATATCTAAATAATCTATGCATCTATATGCCTATGTAAACATATGTATACCTATATGCCTATATAATTTGAATGTAACTCTATATGTATAAAGAAATATATGTATATTTTCCCCATTTTGATGAGAGAGTTGAGACTATGATGAAGATATGTGACCTAAAGTGGTAAATATCGATTGTGTTGGTGTGTTTTTGGCAGTTGTGATGTTGTAATAGGTTTGAATAATGTATTGATTGTGTTAGAGTGGATAATGTAGTGTGTAGTTTGATATATAATTGGTCCATAGTATGGCTAATATAATGTGAGTTATTTTTTCATTTTATAGTTTTGAAGATGATGAGAGGATTAGTTTCACCCATATGGGACAAAGTTTATTAGTATCAAGTCCCATGTGCAAGAAATGGTTCATGAAGTGGAGTTATGGTTCTCAAGATATGGAAATAACAAGATAGTTGTATTAATTAGAAAAATTAGCATATATGGGTAACCTTAATAGGGTGAAATTGGGTAAGTGATGATTTAAATAGGTCATTTTGAGTCATTGGAAATTCATTTGCATCATTTGTGTGGAAATAAGTTTGAGTATGAGAGAGAGAAACATGCCAAGGAGATGAGATGCTAGTTTATTACACTATGAGGAGGTTGAGGCATGCATTTAGGATAGGGAGGAGGTTCACTTGGTAAGGGACCCTAAAATTTTATATTTTTTTTATCATTTTTATTGAATATTTTATTGATTTTACTGGAGAAAGGCTATATTTTGGCCTATGTTAGAAGTGGTGCTACTATCTTGTTTTGGGTGCTAGTATCCAAATCCTAGCACTACTATCCAGAGTGAAGTGATACTATCTAATACCATTGTAATTTAGGCATAAATAGTGTGTAGTAGGCCCTAGATATGGTGCTCAACATTTTTGACTAATTTATGATTCTTGTTTTTTATTTTTTGGTTGTAGTATTTTTTTACTGATGTCATATTTGGTTGTAATTTTGTACGTTAATTCCTATATGAGAGAGTTTTTAGATAGGTAAGATGATGGATAATATATGGGTTTGCACATTTTTGAGGTTGAGATAGAGGTGCTCGATAGAGCAGGTTTGTAATATGTTGTTTTCTTGGAGCTTATGTCCTAGGATAAGCATATGATCACTACACTAAGTGAGAGGTAGAATGTAAATACATGTACATTATAGATGCTTACAAGTGAGATGACTGTGACATTAGAGGATGTATATCATATCCTATAGATGCCAATCTATCTATAATGGGTTGTATTATATGAGGCTACTAGTCCATGAACTATATAATGAACATATCAATACTTATCTACCATGTCTTTTAGGACTCATCACTCAGGGAGTTAGAGTGACATTTTGTTGACCATGATTGTGATGGCCAATGTTCTATGATTGTAAAAAAATTTAGATATTTTATTTTCATCATTTACTACCATTAATGGGAGTGGTGTCTCTATCTCATAGATGATGCATGAGATAGTGTATGACATTGAGCATCATGACACTATGTATTCTTGGGGTTGGACCATGCTAGCTCACTTATACAAGGACTTATATCACTTTACACAAGAGATGAGTGGATGGGGTATAAGTACATTGACACTATTGTATTTCTAGGAATACAAGAACATAGATATGAGTAAGATAGTGACACATCCATGTGATGAATGGGCTCACTCATATATATTTATAGATAGTGGACTAGGAGAGGGAATCCATAGAGGAGGATTACTACCTATTATCAGTAGTTACTAGATAGTTTGAGAGTAGAGAATATTATTTAGGGACCCTTTAGGGGCTATCAGGGGTAGCCTAAGCATAAAACATAGTTGAGGTGGATTTAAATTATATATTAGATACATGATTAGTAGGATAATGTATACAAGTGTTTAAAATATGAGAGGGTTACCTGACAATCTAGTGTCATATAAGATGTACCCCCAACACATTTAGTGTGGTTGAGAAGTTTTTGGGATCCTACAAGGCTGGGGAGTAGGCCAAGGGCATCAATTATTGATATAGATCCTATGTTAGTGAGAGAATGGGATCTAGATATTGAGGTACCAAATGTGGATGATGTTAGAGTGATCAAGGCCTACTGGGCCTGGTAGAGTGACTATAGGTGGGAACTTCTATTTTTGAGAGATGGGATGATTACAAAGGAGGTACTAGATGTAGAACCTTTGAGGGATGTTGATGGTAAGTTAGAGAGTTGGTTTGTATGTTCTACATAATGTTAATCATGTGTTTTGATATAATAGGATTCTTATGAATTATATGTATACTTACAGGTGTAAGAGATGATGAATATTGGGAGGTCACCATTGATTCAACACTACTTGAGTTGATATGACATGTTCTAGATGATGTCATAGCTGATGGATTGGTGGAGTGGGACACCAATATAGCTAGAGTGCATTCTCATTTATTTGATCATGTGATGATAGGGACTATGGCATACAAGTGGGAAAAAATAAATAAAGATGAGTTACGTATGGAACTATAGAGGAAGACGATGCCCTCTCCTGATGTTGTAGGTGGGGAAAGTAGTCATATAGTAGATAACTACATATAAGTTTAGTGAGAGTATACCAAGTATAGGGATAAGATGGCCATGTACTAGGAGAAAGAGTAGGCATAGAGATAGATCGATGTCTTGTAGATATAGTGGGGAATAGATTTCTAATATTGATTTATTTAAGAGTGAGAGTGAGGGAGTTAGTCCCAGTAGTCATGTTTGCATTATTAAGTGATCTATCTTATTTATATTGAAACAATGTTTTGCATTATACACACACACACACACATACACATACATACATACATATATACATATACATGCATACATTTCACATTATGTATTAGCATTTGGATCTAGTTATATTAAATAATTTATTGTGTTTAAATTTTTTTTATTGTTATAAATGTTGATGTTTACATTTTTTCCATTGGATTAATGTTAATTAATTTGTATATGTGTTATGAATGTTTGAGGCACATGTGTAAGAGATTTAAGATTTTGTATATATTATATGGTTTATGTTTTATTTATATCTCATAAGATATCTATAACATGTGTATAACATGTGATGGTAATATGCCCTATATGAACCTGGATAACATGGACAACTAATGACCATACTGCTCATGCTATGTTACTATAGACATAGACTGTGAAACTAGAGCTACCTATGATGCACTACTAGTGGATAATTGTGTAGACATTGATGCAAAAATATGGAATGGTTGATGCTCTAAAACTGCACTCTGAGTTTTCTAATTTATTAAAAATATTTTAATTGGTGTGTGAACTAAATTTGGGTTTTAATATATGTAATGATTATCATATATCTTTATCAGTTATCAATCTAAAACTATGGCCTTAGGTTGAAAATTATTCCCAAATATTTTGATTGGTGTGCACACTAGAGGTGTATTTTTAGCTCTTTAATTATTTCCAAAGATTTTGATTAGTGTTTTTACCAAATTTTTTCCTTTTGATATGTAATTGTTCCCAAATCTCTTAATCAGTGTGCACATTGGATGTACATTTTGAACTCTGTAAATTGGTTGCCATCACTGTTGAGGCTATTATTAACCAATTTTGACCCCTAAAGTCAAAATGTCAACCCTTATAGGTGAAAAATTGAGTGTAATGCTTTTTTTAATCCTTTACATGCCTTAGTGGTCTTCAATTAGTCTTAATAAAACCTTATTAGCATTATTTAAGGTGATTTTGGAGAAATTAAGGTAATGTCTTATATTGGTCTTGTAGTGGTCTAGTCTTGTCATGGTGCAATGAAACTTATTGAAGTGGTTTCATAGATTTTTATGAGTTTACAAAAGTTATTTCATGCCTTAATCACCTTCTAATAATGTTTCATGATTATTTAGAGAGATTAAGGCTCATTTGTGAACTTTAAGGTAGTGTTTTATAAGGAAAAAGATGATTTTTTCTAAATCCAATGTGTGTCAAAGCTCACCAAGTTAAAAATATGTACAAGAAACTTTAAAATTACCTAGGAGAAGTTACATAACTACCAAACCTATTAACAAGTTAGATAAAAGTTAGAATCTTGAGTTTTAACTCTTTAGAGGGGAGTTTTGGCACTTGTACGGACTTGTGAACTCATATTTTAGGTGAAAATAGTTTATCAATGTCCTTTTATCTTTTATAAGTAAAAATTAGGCATGAAAATAAGTTTAACATATCACAATTGCTAAAAACTATCTCTCCTCCATTAGTCCCTTCACAAGCTCAATAAGGCCATTTTTAGGTGAATGGTACAGATCATACAAGTAGAGTTAAAGGCTAAGATTTTGATCAGAGTTAGGGACCTAGATTGGATTCCAATTAGAAGTATTGGTTGTTTTATTGGGATCTTAATATTTATGAACAATCTAAGGAGCTAAGGTGCAATTTTAAGGCTAAAATAACCATAGACTAAGTTTTGTGTAATTCCCATGTAAGTGTGAAATCATTGGATGCATGAAATCAGTTATAAAATATCCTAAAATGTATAAATAACCTTATTACATCATCCAATAGGTTTTAACATGTGGGAATCCATTTGACAAGGAAGGTTACTCTCTTACATAGTCTAAAAGTTGACTATCATGATCTTTATTTACTCCAGGGTTTGAAACATTTCAAAAGGTAAAATGAATGTATTTATTCATGTTTTTATTAACTTAATGTAATTTAAACTCCACAAACCACTCTCCATACTAATCCTAAGACCATTCTCTCTAAGCAATTCATAATAAACCTCATTTCATGACTGTGTGTGAAGATTGTTACATAAAGATGTTTGTAAAGGTTTTGTATTGCATTATTATATGAGGAATGAGAGTATTTAACTCATTAAATATGTGATAAAACATTTATTATTTTTTTAAAGAGTTTAAAATATTAGTTTACACCTTTTTAAAGTCTGAAACATAGGTCTGCATTGTAAGTGAATGTTCATGAAGTTCAAGTTTCATGTTGAGGTGTTCAAGCCATGGAAAAATGTGAAATAACTTATAAACACCCATATTATCTTAATATACCCCTAAATTACACAATAAAAATACATGAACAAATGAATATACTCTACTTTCCAATATAAAAAATATTGTATGTGAACTGCTAACTTGCTATAGACTTGCATGTACATAGGCTGAAATTTGAGGTTGTATGGTGTTTTTTTGAATCATAGAGACTATTGAAGCATGTTAAATATAAGTATGAGAGAGGAAAAAATTAAATTAATATATATATATATATATATATATATATATATATATATATATATATATATATATATATACATATACATATACATATACATATATAATTCATATGAGAGTTATGGAGGGTTAAAATGACTAATTTCAGGACCTACTTGAAGAGTCTACATGCTTTGGTGTTCATACACAATTATGTGTATAAATAAAAGAGGAGTAAAAGTTATAAGATGATATGAAAAGTCAATGAGACTTTTATACTAGTGTTAAGGAGTTTACATGATGTTTTATTACTATTAATGTGTCATGGTGGAGTTGATAAGGTCAACTTATAGACCTCATACTCAAACTCCTCTAATGACCACCTACAACCATTTTGAGAAAGTACAAAGAACAATGTGTGATAAGTAAGTGTGAGATGTTTTGGATAGTTTTAGGAGATTATAAACTCTCAAAAATATAAAAAAGTCATTTATAGGTTAAAATATTGGAAATTAAATACCTTAAACCCTCAAATACTATTAAACTTCTCTATGAGCACCTACAAGTTATATTCAAGAGTAGGCCAATGTCAACCTAAAGAGAAGGCAAGGTCCATAAAAAAGAGAATTAGAATATATATTGGGTGATAAAACAAGTTAATAGTTCATTTTATATTCAATAGACCATAACTAAGGTTCAAAGGGATTATTATACAAAGCTTAATCTAACCTTGTAAACATAATGGACATCTATAGGCTGCTAAGGAAGAACATGTTGGTTTCAAGATTGAAATAAGGGAAAAGTGCATAAAAGGAGAATTGAAATGTAGATCAGGTATAAAAATAATTTATTAAGGACATTTGAATATAAAAGGAAATTTTAAGTAATGGCTATTGAGACTAGTCACAATAAAGACCTAAACCCCTCTATACACAACCAACATGAGCTACAAGCCTATCTACCTTAGAAGGGAAAAGTTGCTTGTTTAGAGTGGAAAAAAGAGGTAAGAGGAGAGGTAAATAATATTTTATGGTTAATGGTGATTTTATAAATCCAAAATTCACTTAGACTCAATCAAAATTGAAACAAACACTTTAAACCTTGTCTATCCCTATAGAACCTAACTCATTCACAGGCAGGCCTACAAGGATAGTGATAGAAAAGATGGCCTAATGGGTGAAAAATTTAACATGAAGGTTGACGATATAAAATTTAAATTGAATCACATGATTTTGGGTGGTTTCACATGAGCGGAGAGGTCTAGATCTAAAATTTAGTCTTCTAGATAAGGAGGCCTAATTAAGGTCTAATTGAGGAGAGAGAAAGGTAGAAAAAAGATACTTCCACTTAGATTCTAGAGCTAAAAAATGTTATGGATATGTAAATACATACCAGGTACTCAAATATTCCATTATTATATTAGTACCATCCATACTCTTCTCTACACAAGGAGGTTTGCATTATTTTAGGGTTACAAGGAAAATATGCCTAATGAGAGCTTTTGGTGTAGAATGAGTTATTGGGGGTGGTTTGAGACTTAAAAATCCATTTTTTTAGGTATAATATGATGTTAATAGACCATACATGGAGATATAATTAATTTTATAATAAAATTACAATATATAACACTTTTAAACAAAATTGGCTTAATGAGACAAAAAGAGTTCTATATACCTAACAAGAAAATGAAGTGATATGTCAACAAGAACTTGTAGAGATCAATTAAAGGGTGTTAAAATTAGATAAAAAATGTAACCCAACATGATATGACCATCAATAATTCCATTTTTGATTCAATAATCCAAGACAAAGGGTAGTTTTGGAGAACTAGGCAAAGTGTCAAGCAAAGTTTGAAACTTCCATGCTCCTTGGAGCAGAAGAGTATATTGAGACGACTAACAATTGTATTTGACGACCTAATGGGGAAATTTCAAACTACTTTCTTTTTGTAACACTTTTTAGATACTTGTCTCTCCTTCTTCTCTCACATTCTCTATATATTTACCCTTAATTAGATAAGATTGTATCTTCCACTTGGGTATGTTGATGCCTCTAAGTGTCCCATAGGTGATCTCAGTTCTTGGAGAACACTTCTCATTTTAGAATTCTAAGAATTCAAAGCATGAGTTGTAGGTATTTGGAATTTATAGTGCCTATGGTGAAATAACAACAAAGAAGAGTAGACTTTTCCACAATATTTGTATTATTTGGTGGTTGGGAGTCACCTTGGTACAACCTTTGTGAATTTTGATGAATGCTAACCAAATTTATAAACTACACTATTATAAGTGGATATTGACAAGGAGATATAAGCTATAGTGAATTATTTTAAAAAAGAGTAAAAAGGGAGAGTAAGGCAAAAAATAAAAAAACCATGATTATTGATCTTTATCTCAAACATCATGACAAAGTCTTAATTTATTGAACATGCATCTAAACCAGTATGTAATGTAAAATAGTAGTGCTTAATTTTTCATAACAAACTAGGCAAATTTCTAAGGATAAATTGAAAGTACAAGTAGGAACCGAGTATGATTTAATGTTTTTTACTACATCTAAATAGCTAATGCACATGTTTGATGGAGGACAAATTAAAATAAAGCAACTTATGATCTTTTCAACTAATCTAGTGTAGCAAAAATTAACAACCTTGTAAAAAAAATGCAATCCAAAATTTAGAGAGACCATTCAAATTTAAGATATAAACAAGCAATTGAGAGAAAAAATAGTAACAATTAACATAACAAGATTGACAATCCTTACAAAATTCCTTAGCTGTATTAATTACTCCAAGTATATAATTTTTTTCTCCAAATCTCTCCCTTTACAAAATGGTAACACTGTCTATTTATAGAGAGCATAGGTGATGTATCGATCAGTTTTTCAAGATACATATGTGAAAAATAAGGGAAATGATGCTTATATAAAAATTTTATAATACACATGACCTTCTATATTAGACTAGCCTAGAAACATTTATGCTAACAAACTATCATATACTTATACAATAGAATATTCTATTTTACAAGTGTATTGTAAAATTATAATCAATATAACCTTCCATTAAGTTTTTGGTGGTCCTTATAGCTACCTTTGTTGGAGGATGTCTTTGGACTTAGTGTTTTATTCATTGATCAACTCCAAATCTATTGTAGGATTCATTAAACACCCATCCTCTCAATGTACCAGTTTATTGAACTCTTTATCATTTCTAACCATGGCTTCCTTGATGCTTCTATCATCTACAATTCATTCCATTGAATTGATTATGATGTCTAAGATCTTATGATTCTCACTACTAGATTGGCATTGGCTCCTTCATTTGATTTCCTAAATGGTTGTAGTGGATCTTTGTTTGAATTCCTCATCATCTATTAACCCAATGGTAGTGTGTTGTGAAGGCTTTGTTAGACTGGTCCCCAAGAGTTACTCAATTCTATTCATCATACTCTCATCTTCCTTCATAATTTTGTTGACATTATTGTGCCATGTGCTCAAGTCTTCTACTTTATTCACATTAATTCCTAAGACTATGCTCAAGTGTCCCAGGCTAATACTTTTAAAGCCTAGGATCTATCTTCTTATCTACATATTAATAAGTTCAACAATTTGTTCATCTAAATTTTTCCATTGGATGACCAAGGCTTTAACTAATTTAGGTTGTTATGTCAAGGCACTTTTCCTAATTTTCATAACCATCAAGGTCTTGAACATGTCAAAAAATGATTCATTCAACATCTTTATCATCTCATCAAGCAAAAATAGGATAGCTTGGGTCTCTAAGATTTGATTCTCATTTTCTAGGTTGAAAATCATTTATTTCATCCCTCTTATTCCTAATATGGCCTATTCTGATTGAGCCCCAAATAGGCTCTCTACATCTTCTTGATGGATGGGATGTTATCCCAATTATTATCCTCCTACTAGAGTTAGACCAAAAAATGGCTCCACCTTTTGAAAGGTAAACTCTTCCATACCCACCTTAGCCTTTCTTGTGGTGATATTTTCTATCCATGTGGTCTCTGGATTGAAATGAATGATAGTGGTGGGATCTATGAACCTAGTGGTTTCTATAATTTCAACCTTTGCACTACTAGATTCCCTTAGAGCATTTATTTTCTTACCACTAGCCCCAACTATTTCCACTAGTCTTCTTTCTTCTTACTCTTTCATCATTTTAATTATCCATGGTTGAATGTCCTCATGCACATCAATAATAATGTTTTGTGTTAGTTCCCATGAATGGGCTATGGATGGAATATTTTTAAGTTTCCCATAGATGGACCAATTTGGAATGACTGGCCCATGGATAGGGAACTCATCACTAAATAAATTTATGTCCTTGGATGGATGCACAAATGGAAGTCTTGGCTTTTTAGAGTCGACAGAGATAATGGCCAACTTAGTTTTCCTTTTTATCTAACTTAAAATTGGGACTAGGTTTAAGATAGGTTATTTTACTTTATCCTTTTCTATCTCCTCTACTTGATCATGGGTTCTTCAACTTGCCTTGCCTAGATGCCAGGGTTTTTATCTGTTGCCTCTCACTTTAAACCATATATCTCTACAATCACCTTTAAAATACCCTCAAATATCTCATTTGGTTCAAGAGCCATCATGTCCACATATTAGACTAGAGATGGTGGTCTTTTTAGAGGGATTGAAGATGAGGATACCTTACCTAGTCTTTATTCTAATTATTTCTTACCAAGGTCCTAGGGTGGTGGTAAATATATCTGAGGGGGTCCCTGAGGTGCTATAGAGTTTGAAAGAAGGAAATGATATTGGAGAGGGTACATTTTCCAAATGTCCTCTATTGGTTTTCACTCATTTGCTAGGTTGTGTTCCAACTTGGTACTGCACTCCTTGAGTCTAGATAACACTTCCTCAAAGTTGCTTACCTTGGTGTATACATGATCAAAAAACCATAAATTGGTGTTCATACACTGGTTTAGGTAACTTATTTTCCTTCAAGTTGTTATTCACTTCCTCCTTAGGATCCCACATCCGAAATTCATCCATTTAGAAAACAAAGGCTCCTTTCTACCTAGACATGACATCTACTTGTTTCCAGTCTTGTAATGTGGTCCTTCTTATTATCAGGGCAAATGGGTGGAGGAGACCCTTCTTCTTTTCCTTGCATACTCCATCAAATCCATTGATGAGTTGGGAAGTTATTTGTTTTTCATCTATCTTGATTGGTACATATATAGGCAATCTAAATGGTGAGGACATACTTCCCTTAATTCTAATCATAGTGTAGTCAAGGTAATACAAATATATCCCCCATCATCTCCACATACCTTTTGATTCGGGGGTGCATTTTAGGAATAGGAGATCTAGTGATAACTTCAACCAAAGTGGGATAAATGTAATCACAGATGAATTACATATGGTTCCTATATTTGAAGATATGTATCTTTGAGTAATGATTGGATATGGTGATTTTACTTCTAGGAGACCATTTTTTGATGTTAGGAAATTAGGTAGAATCAAGTAAAGCATTGAGTAGATAGGACATCATAAAGAATTGTTTGTTGGTCTTTCTTTTAATGGTAGAAAATTAACACCCTAAGTGAATGCTTATCATTTCTCCTATAAGAGGGGTGAGTTGTTGATATACCAATAAATGCACATAAGAGACTTAGGTGGGATTGACATATGTGGTTATGGTAGCTCTAGAAATCCTATTCAATAAAGTCATGATAACCTTAATTCCTTCCCTAAATTGGGTAATTGGGATTCTTCCTTGGTAGTCTTTGAACATATTATTTCCCTAGTTGAGTCATGGTCTGAGGATAATGTCAAGGTCATTCTAGGTGGTCTAATTCTTTATTGAGGGTAAATATACATGGGACCACATGAGTTTGTATTAACCTTCAAAGGATATAGAGGCAACATATGCAATAATTCTATATGTTTCATCATGCACAATCTAGTCATCATATATTCTATAGTCTATGAAAGGTGTGCAAGTACATCAATACAATGGAGTGCCTCAAGTTTAGTAGCTGCATGATGAAGGCCAACTACTTACATGGTGACCAATTCATTGTACTTGGTGTTAATTACATCAATTATCCTTACATTCTAAGTGAGGGGATGCATTTCCTCTATGGTTAAGAAGAGTTCAGACCAATTTTACACCCATTATTCAATGTTGTGACATCTAACTCTATGTCTTTAAAAACCCTACCTAGGTGGTTTATAGATAAGTAAAGATTTGTTTCCTCCCTCCATTATTGCCTACCTACTGCCATTACTTCCTAAACTCTTAGAATATTTGTCACCAACTTTACAAAAAGTCTCTGGCTTGTCTTTCTTTGCACTTAGAATTGTTTTGGCTTAACTATGATTTGATTGATGGCAATTTTCCTACTTTATACTAGTTTTAGGTTTTCTTAGAGCTTTAATGGTAGAGGCTATTTGGACTTGGGATCATTCATGTCTTGAGATCTGATTAAGACTTGTGCTTTTATACCTTTGCATTTTTAGATAGATACAATCTAAGTTTTGTCAGTTTTTGCCCAAGTGGATCCTATGTGGCATCCATTTGGCATCTTTTCATGGTATTTTCATAAATTCCTCAAGGAAAACAAGTTTTTATCCTTTGGTTTCACTTCATTGGATCAAGATCCAAGGATTTAGTGTGAATCATTGATCATTATCCTAGGTCCTTCACCTCATTTGGTCATTATAAGTACCAAGCTCCATTATTATTGCACTTGGCATATTCTCACACCTATTGTGCTCCAATCCTCAAGATTCTTCCATATGTTGAGATCTTGGGTCTCCTAAGTTCTACTTGAGGGTATTTCTCCATTGGATCAAGTTTGTATGATTAAGTGAGAGTCACAAGATCCTACAAGATGCATGGAGTTTAATTCAGTCCCAAGCTATAAGTTTAGGACTTAGGCTAAATGTTTGGTCTAAGCCCATATCATATTAATAAATATGAAGAAACTTTGGTTAAATAAATTTATGCTAAGTCTTGGTTAAAATATCCAAGGAACCCTTATTAAAATATTTAAAACATGCCTCCGTTGTGTAGGCAAAAATTTGGATAATGCTAAATACGACGATCTCTCTAACATCATAGACATCCTCATGTTCATCAAATGACATGAGAGGGAGTATAAAATTTAAATCCATGAAATTCTTATGGTTTGATGTGAGGATACTATGTGGTGTCCTCATAGAGCTTCCCAAGATCTTGGATTCAATGTACCCCATCAAATCATGAGAATTGGGGATCATTGGATGGTGATCCAAGAAGTCATATGTGATTATCTCTATTAATATATGGGACTCTATACCAAAAAATCTTGTCATAAGTTATTTCCACATATCACCTTATCAAGACTTTGACTTCTCAACCTTTAACTTGCTTTATTGGATTGGATCCCATGATGAAAGAAGGATCGTTAGATCTTACAAGGTGTACATAGTTTATGTTAGTCCCATAGATCATATAAAGACTAGATCAAATGGTTAATCCTAAGTTTATTATATTGATAAACATGATAAACTTAAGACTAAGGTTCATTATGCCAAGTCTTCAAGGGGTTTCCCATGATCTTGGGTTTATCTCATGTCATTAGATTGAATCCCACGAGGAAGCAAGGATCGTTAGATCTACAATCAAGCAAGAATGATAAGTTAGGATATAAGATTAATAAAGACTTAGGCTAAGTTTTAACTATAAGGTCATATTTGTATTAAAAAACATGAGCAAGTCTTAGGATTAAAACTTAGGCTAATCTTTAATTAAAGGGGGACCAGTTAGGAAACAAAAAGGACCCAACAAAACCATTTCTAGGTGAGGTTAGAATAAGCCAGGATGCTAAAGGGAAAATACACAAAGACTTATGTATAATTTTATATTAAGGTTTGGTCATGTTAATAAATGAGACCAAGCCTTAATATAAAATTATACTTAAGTCTAAAGTGGGTCAAGTGTTCCCACCAAGTTTTTTCCACAAAATTTTTTATTCTAACTAAAGGGTTTTAGGCTTAGGGTTTTGTTGAAGGGGGTACATGATCTCATTTCCAAATGCTAAAAGTAAGTAGGACCAAGTGGTGGATTTATTATTTGATAATGCTAGTTATTTCTCTATGGAACTTACATTTATCACCAAAAAGGTAAAACCATCAACAACATTTAGTCAAACTAAAGCTTAATTATAAATATAATATGCTACCTTATCAGAGTGGATGATCTTCAAATTCTAAAACAAGGAGCACAACAAGTATTTTAATGACAAGGTTCCAAAACATCTCAAGGGCCCCAATTTTCAAAATTATGGGTATGTTATCCCCAAAAAATTGTGACTCATAGGGGAAACATAGCCATATGTTAGAACCTATAGACTCTAATTTAGGCAAATAACTAGTTCACTTATCCTACTCGACCAATACCATTATCAAGTTTTGTTCATGGTTGAAATGAAATTTACACATGTAAGATTAGGATTAATTATGAGGATATAGTCATGTTGTGTGTGTTCTTTGATTCCACTCCATGGGATCTAGGGAACAACTTCCAAGTTTCATGTCCTTAATAATTTACACTAGCTTATAACACGCTTGGGTATTCATGAAGAATAATGCTCTTAGTTCAAGGGAGGATTAGGCATTGCTATACTACTAGATAGACATCCATAGCCTTGATGGAGATTAATTGAATATCCTATACTTGAAAAGCTTTAGATTTTACACTGAGTTCTTATTTTGGTGTATATATGTATGTATGTATGTATATATATATATATATATATATATATATATATATATATATATATATATATATATATATATATATATATATTGACATACATTTTAATTCTTTTAGCAAAGTTGGGAAACAAGATAGCCAGGTTTAAGGCTTTTAGTCAAGTGCTTGATTTCAAAAAATCACCCATGGCTGCAACCATTATCCTAGGCAAGGATGTCTTGTTAAGTGCAAACATGATTTTATCCTAATAAGTTAATATTTTATTTCAAAAGTAAAACTCTTCTTAAAACCATATTTAGGTGAAGGTAGTGTTTAGGTTTGGATAAAATAAGGGATATTTTCATTGGTATTTACCAATTTCTTCATGTTATAACACTAAGCTCATATTTTAGGTTTAAGGTAATCATATGTATTAGGTTCATATCCTATTTATGAATCTTGAGACTTTAAGATACATAAGAAAATTTGAGCATTGGACTATTTAGAAGTACTTATTAGTGCCAAGGAACAAATTAAAAATAAAAAACAAAATCAAAATAAAAAGCGAGCAAACAACAAGAAATAATAAAGGACAATAGAAGGCAAACAAATATATACAAATAGAATGGAAAAGAGAAGAAAAAAGAAACTAAATAGCCTACCTACCCTAACCTTAATCAGTCTTATAGATTACTCCATGAAGACCCCAAGAGGGGAAGCAGAGAAATAGTGCTTGAGGTACTACCCATTAGTGGGTAGTGTAAACTCTGATCCTTACATGTATTTGAACTTGAATGTTTTTTTGCCAAATGTTTCGACAATTTTATATAGGCCAATCCATAGAGGTGTGAATTTTCCATATTTTCCCTTAGGTTTAGATGCCTATCCCAAAGGAGGACTAGATCTTCTTATCTAAACACCTTCACTTTTGACCTTTTATCAAACCATCTCTAAACTATGATTTGATGTTTGATCAAGTTAATAAAGGCTTGTTCCCTTACATATTCCATTTGAATGATATATATCAATCTATAACTTGAAATTTCTTACATTTCTTCCATGTACTCTTGCATAAATCTGAATGTGAGCAGCTTGAGGGTGATAGGAAAGATAGGTTCTTGGCCATATACCAATAAGAAGGGTGATGCCTTTTAAGGCTTGCTTATTTTTGATTCTATCTATTCATAAAGAATATTTGAGGAGTTTGTGCCAAGTCCTAGGCTTGTATTTAACATATTTTTTTATTACCTTGATTAGGTTCTTGTTGGTAGATTTAGAGAGTCCATTTCCTTGGGGGTAATTCAAAACTTTAGATAAATACCATTTTCATAAGCCCATTTGGTCATTTTAATGGATATAAATAAAGATATATTATCATATACCAAGGATACTAGGGTTCCAAATCTAGTACAAATGTTTTCCTCTAAGAAGCTAGTCACTTCTTTCCTATAGTGTTTGGTGCCTACAGCTTCAGTCCACCTTGTGCAATAATCTATAAAAGTTAGGACATATTTATGGCCTTCAAAATAATTAGGGTTAATCACTCCTATGAAATATAACACCCATTATGTAAAAGGTTTTCCAATCATTTCTGGTTGCAAAGGCATGGCTACCTTTGGTTATTTAGTGCTAAATATTTGACAAGAGTGACATTCTCTTACTTATTTGTGAGCATATTTAAAAATGGTAAGCCAATAGTAACCATCCCTAAGAATTTTGTGGGTAGTTCTTCCTAATAGATGTCCATTACCTATTTTCTCATTTAAATTACTTGTGATTTGATAAGGATCCTCTTTGGATACACACCTCAAATAAATTCCCTCAAAGTTTTCTCTATAAAATGCTCTATCTTTGATTTAATAGTGAGAAGCTTTGAGACATAGGGCTCTTTTTTATTCCCTTGTGAGCTCTACAAGACAATTATCATTAATTAGAAAATGAATCAAGGAGTCATACACCATTCATTATGTTAGAAGTCCTACTACTTAACTTACATGATATGTAGTTTGGGACTGGTGTTAGCAATCATTTGGACTAGGTCTTAACACCTTACAAGTTTAGCATTTTTCATCTCTATATCATACTCTTATAAAATTAACATCAATTTACCCCTATATTCACCTAATTAATTTTTACTTGGCATGAGTTGTGTGGTAGGGTTTCGAAAGATAACATGCACTTTATTTTTTAGGATGTAATCCCTAAACATTTTTACTGCTTTCACCAGTGCATATGCCTATTTGTCAATCAAGGAATAGTTCAGTTCTACATTTTTGAAATTGGTACTCATAAAGGCTATTGGGTAATCACTCCCATCAAATTTTTGAGTTATTACCATAGCCATCATATGATTATAATAAAATTAATACAAATATAATTCTTTTGAAAAGTCTAGACTTATAAACATTGGGGCCTGACTAATTACTTCTTTGATACTATTAAACACTTTATTGGACTCCTCACTCCAAGTGACTTTGGAATATTTCTTGAGCATGTCATTTAGTGGTTTAAAAATCTTAGCAAACCCTAAGATCAATTTCCTCACAAAATTTATCTTGAAAAAAAATGACTTTAGCTCTTTTCGACTATTTGGAAGCTCTATCTTAGAAATAGCTTCCACCCTCTCAGGATCTATAGAGATCCCAACCTTAGTGATGACATGACATATTAGCTTCCCTTCACTAACACAAAATATTATTTTCTTGGGGTTAAAATAAATACCATACCTTCTACACCTCTCAAATACTTATTGTACGTGTGTGAAATGATCTTCCCTATGTTTAGAGAACACTGTTAGGTCATCCATGTAGATTATGATACATTTGACTACTAGACCTTGGAAAGCATGGTCCATGGCCATTTAGAAAGTATCACCTAAATTAATTAGTCTAAAGTGCATCCTTTTGTATGCAAAAGTTCCCCACTTAGTAATAAAGGCTATCTTCATTTTATCCTCTTTATCAACTAACACTTGGTTATACCATGAAAAACCATCTAGGAAAGACATCATGGCTGACCCTAAAATAACCTATATCACCTAGTCTAGAGAAGGAAAGGGATAGTTTTCTTTTTTATATGATTTTTTAATATTTTTAAATTCAATGCATAATCTAATTTCACCATTTTTTTTATTAGAACTAAATTGGTAACCCAAGTGGAATGCCGAATGGGAAACACAATCCTTGCATCTAATAGCTTCTTGAATTATTTGAAGATCATGGGTTCTAGGATGGGTTTAACATGCCTTTGTTTCTATTTGAAGGGTTTACAATTTTATCTTAGAGGTATAGTGTGGGTGATAACCCTAAGATCAAAGATTTTTAAATCATCATAAGACCAAGCTATTATGTCTTTGTATTTGGTGAGAAACTCTATATCCCTTTTTTTGTCTATTTATATACAAGATTTCCCCACATTAACTTGTTGGGGTTGATCTTGGGGTCCAAGATTTATTACATTGTAGTCCTTCCCATTCACTTTAGGGACCTTAGGAGTTTTAGTGAGCTTGTCTTGGTCAAATAACCTTTCCAGTGAAATCACCCCCTTGGGTATCTTGTTATCATTTATTTGGATGATTTTGTCATCAAATTCTCTTTTAGAGGTATTTGCATAAATCTCATCAATAATATGAGATTGAAAATCTCCTAAGTTATTCATGAATTCTAGGATCTATTTATCATCATTAAAGACTTGGAAGTGATTTACATTATCTAGGATTGATGGGAAGGGTACCAGCTCAATACTAAAGTTAGGGGAATCTTATTCAGGCATGAGGTTAGATATAGTAGAAGTAAACCAATAATCAACTTTGTTTTCTTCTCTGGGGATAGAGAGGATATTGAATGCCTCAAAAGACTATATTACATCTCAGACTCTGAATTTATACCTCTTGAGGTATGAAAGTTTGCATTGATACTTGTTTCTTACTTCGTTGACTACAAGTTCATAATCTCCATAAATGAGTAGCTCTTTGACCTTATTTTTAATAAAAAATTGAAACCCTAAGATGAAAGCCTCATACTCATCTAGGTTATTGGTACATGAGAATTGTAGTCTATAAAATGCCTGATATTGTTCACTATTATGGTCTATCAAGATAATGCCAACTCTAGATCTGGAATTGCATTTAACACCATCAATGTATAGTTTCCATAAGATAGGTCCAACATGAGTGTTCTTGAAATCAAACATTTTTGTAGTCTCCTCCTAAGTCATAATCAAGGAAGTTAACTCTTTAATTGATAATGCTATATTAAGTAACCATGTGTTTCATTCTTGGCTCCTTTTCCACTCTTATCTAATTTGGAACACCCTTTCAAAGTAGCCATAGATGTGAATAATTAGTATACATATATCTATTTAAGGCCTTGGTCCATTTTCTACTCAATATTAGTTCATATGCATTGGGAATATCTACTACTTGAATGTTGATGAATTATTGTACTCTAGGTTCACTAGCTAATTGCATGTGTACATTTAATAATTATCTAATGACTTTGAATCTTGATTTGTATAATTGTGTAACTACCCTATCATATTTGATTAGGGCCAGTCCAAGTTGTTCACATATTCTTATAGGCATGATAATATTTGATTCCCTAGAGTATAGAAGACAATTTTGGATACTCTTACCAAATATATTGACTGTAAGTAGGAAGGGTGGAGATTCTACCTTGGCTGTTTACACGGTTACATTTGCACTATTAGCCCTAGGTGTATTCCCAAGTTTCTTAGATAATGAATCTAATAGCAAGTGATTTTGTTTTATAATTTGAGTTAAATCATGTAAAGTGATGTTGGCCTTATTTTTATTCATGTCTTCAATAATGTTATATCCAGTCCTACTTTGGGAATCAACATTAGATTTGGAAGAACTTCTTTTTGGTGGCTTAGGGTTATTATTTGAAGTGGTGTTATGGGGAGTGCCATAATTATTAGGAGGGGTTGAAGTGGTCAGTGGTTTCTTCTATTCCCTATTCCTTAGAGGGTATGTCTTCAAGAATTTCTAAAATGCTTGGATCTATTTAGGAATATTTTCTAGTTCATTATCTTCTTGAAAAGGGAACTAAAATGTCTTAACCATATGGACTTGATTTGATGACTTGGATCCATAAGCACTTGTATAATTATCCTTTTTAGGGACTACTTTGAATGTGATGAACTCCTCTTGAAAATATTCAAAGGCTTTATATAATTCAATGCAATCAATCTCACCATGCTTAGTATTAGCATGCACTCTATAGTAGTCAGACAAAACAATGCCACTGAGATCAATGTCCATGGTTTTGTTACTAGAAGAGAGTTCATTAGTATTTTTTTTGTAGAATATATCATTTTGAAACTTATTTCTTAGTCTATTGAACATTTGGAAAGTAAATTTTCTTCAAGAACTCTCACTAGTATTACCAACTTATATTTACAACTAAAGAAAATTAGTGCTAAGCTTTTAGACCATCTTTAATATAGACTCATTTTTTCTCTTGGGGGTCTCAAAATTTTGAACCTGATTGTAACTTACACCAAAATTTAGTATTAAGTCTTTATGACCATTAGTAGAAGATCCATTAGTAGTTTTGTGATTTAGGAATCCTAGACTTTGATTAGGAGTAACATGACTAGTGGGTAGTATGCTTAAAGCTAGGAGTTGATTAAGAGTAGGCTTATTTTGGTTATTATTGGGAAAAAGGTTTGGAGCAAACATCTATGGGTTAACATTGGGAATGGAGTAATCCATTTAACCTTTTGGTTTCATTTGATCACTAATAACTATTGCTTTAGAATAAGCTTGGGCTAATGAAGCTATAACTAGGATAGTTGTCTTTAAGAATAGAGAAGTCATGGGATCTACTACATATTTATAGATTTATAAGGTTAGGACATCATTAGGTTTTTATGATTCCATGGTCTTGCTATACATCTTATAGAATCTAGCATTGAAAGATCTTATAGGCTTTCTTGCATCCCTCTTGATGGTTGTGAATTGGTGCTAAATGACACAAGGACTAATAATATTTCCAAATTGGTCAAAGAAAAGGGTGTTGAAATCATTACAAGAGGTAATGAAATCATCAAGAAAATTAAGTAACCATTCATATGCTGCATCCTTGAAAATAAAGGGAAACAACCTACATGTTACATCCTCATGTATGAGATTTAATAATATCAAAGAAGCTTTAATACTTAACATGTTCCTTTCCAATTAGAACACTAGTTAGACTAAATATGGGTAAATAATTATTGATATTTCATGGTAAATCATGGACTAAACCTTATACATTAATAATGGAGCTTCATAACCAAGGCATACCTCAATGTGGTTTGAACATAGGGGTACCTTGAATAGGAGAAGAGGGTAAAGACTTGGAAAGTCTTCATCTAACTTTATCACATCTAGTTATCTGATGTTTTTTCTAACTTGAGTAAATGTTCCCTTGTCTCTAAGCATGATCTAGTGCAACTTTTAGGTAGTTCCAACCTGAAGATTCAAAATCCTATTTGAAATACAATGTATCAAGTTAATATTTATAAGGAGTAAGTACTAAACATGTACACTAAGCTAATTCCACAAAGATTCATGTAAATAATGATAAAGGGGGAGTCCCATAATTATTAGGAGGGGTTGAAGTGGTAAACGGTTACTTATATTCCCTATTCCTCAGAGGGTATGTCTTCAAGAATTGTTGAAATGCTT
This sequence comes from Torreya grandis, assembly GCA_037957365.1. Lineage (NCBI taxonomy): Eukaryota > Viridiplantae > Streptophyta > Pinopsida > Cupressales > Taxaceae > Torreya > Torreya grandis. Next base: position 813,873 of record JARHVA010002465.1, on the reverse strand, counting down.
GGATCTCTTTAGGAATATTTTATAGTTCATTATCTTCCTAAAAAGGGAACTAAAATATCTCAACCATATGGACTTGATTTGATGACTTGGATCCATAAGAACTTGTAGCATTATCATTTTTAGGGACTAATTTGAATGTATCTAAATCCTCTTGAAAATATTTAAAGGATTTTTAGAATTCAATGCAATCAATCTCACCATGCTTAGTAGTAGCATGCACTCTACAGTAATTAGGAAAAGCAATGTCACTAAGATCGATGTCCATGGTTTTGTTACTAGAAGAGGGTTCATTAGTCTTGTTTTTTGTAGAATATATCATTTTGAAACCTATTTCTTGGTCTATTGAACTTTTGGAAAGTAACGTTCCTTCAAGAACTCTCACTAGTATTACCAACTTGTTTGTATAACTAAAGAAAATCAATGCTAAGATTTTAGACCATCTTTAATATAGATTCATTTTTTCTCTTGGGGGTCTCAAAATTTTGGACCTTATTGTTACTTTCACTAGAAGTTGTTACTAAGGATTTATGACCATTAGTAGAAGATCTATTAGTAGTTTGGTGATTTAGGAATCCTAGACTTTGATTAGGAACAACATGACTAGTGGGTAGTATGCTTAAAGCTAGGATTTGATTAAGAGTAGGGGTGTTTTGGTTATTATTGGGAAAAAGGTTTAGAGAAAGAATTTATGGGTTAACATTGGGAATGGACTAAGGCATTTAACCTTTTATTTTCATTTGATCACTAATAACTATTACTTCAGAATAGGCTTGGGCTAATGAAGTTATAACTGGGATAGATCTCTTTAGGAACATAAAAGTCATGGGATCTATTGCATATTTATAGATTCATTTTTTATCTTGGGGGTCTCAAAATTTTGGACCTTATTTTTACTTTCACTAGAAGTTGTTACTAAGGCTTTATGACCATTAATAGAAGATCTATTAGTAGTTTGGTGATTTAGGAATCCTAGACTTTGATTAGGAACAACATGACTAGTGGGTAGTATGCTTAAAGCTAGGAGTTGATTAAGAGCAGGGGTGTTTTGGTTATTATTTGGAAAAAGGTTTAGATAAAAAATTTATGGGTTAACATTTGGAATGGACTAAGCCATTTAACCTTTTAGTTTCATTTGATCACTAATAACTATTACTTCAGAATAGGCTTGGGCTAATGAAGCTATAACTGGGATAGATCTCTTTAGGAACATAAAAGTCATGGGATCTACTACATCTTTATATGATGCATCCTTGAAAATAAAGGGAAATAACCTATATGTTACATCCTCATGTATGACATTTAATAATATCAAATAAGCTTGAAGACTTAACATGTTCCTTTGCAATTAGAACACTAGTTACACTAAATATGGGTAAATAATTATTGATATTTCATGGTAAATCATGGATTAAACCTTATACATTAGTAAGGGAGCTTCATAACCAAGCCATACCTCAATGTGGTTTGAACATAGGGGTACCTTGAATAAGAGAAGAGGGTAAAGACTTGGAAAGTCTTCATCTAACTTTATCACGTCTAGTTATCTGATGTTTTTTCTAACTTGAGTAAATTTTCCCTTGTCTCTAAGCATGATCTAGTGCAAATTTTAGGTAGTTCCAACTTGAAGATTCAGAATCCTATTTGAAATACAATGTATCAAGTTAATATTTATAAGGAGTAAGTACTAAACATGTACACTAAGCTAATTCCACAAAGATTCATGTAAATAATGATAAAGGGGGAGTCCCATAATTATCAGGAGGGGTTAAAGTGGTAAACGGTTGCTTATATTCCCTATTCCTCAGAGGTTATGTCTTCAAGAATTATTGAAATGCTTGGATCTCTTTAGGAATATTTTATAGTTCATTATCTTCCTAAAAAGGGAACTAAAATATCTCAACCATATGGACTTGATTTGATGACTTGGATCCATAAGAAATTGTAGCATTATCATTTTTAGGGACTAATTTGAATGTCTCTAACTCCTCTTGAAAAGATTTAAAGGATTCTTAGAATTCAATGCAATTAATCTCACCATGCTTAGTAGTAGCATGCACTCTACAGTAGTTAGGAAAAGCAATGTCACTAAGATCGATGTCCATGGTTTTGTTACTAGAAGAGGGTTCATTAGTCTTGTTTTTTGTAGAATATATCATTTTGAAACCTATTTCTTGGTATATTGAATTTTTAGAAAGTAAAGTTCCTTCAAGAACTCTCACTAGTATTACCAACTTGTTTGTATAACTAAAGAAAATTAGTGCTAAGCTTTTAGACCATCTTTAATATAGATTCATTTTTTCTCTTGGGGGTCTCAAAATTTTGGACCTTATTGTTACTTTCACTAGAAGTTGTTACTAAGGCTTTATGACCATTAGTAGAAGATCTATTAGTAGTTTGGTGATTTAGGAATCCTAGACTTTGATTAGGAACAACATGACTAGTGGGTAGTATGCTTAAAGCTAGGAGTTGATTAAGAGCAGGGGTGTTTTGGTTATTATTGGGAAAAAGGTTTAGAGAAAGCATTTATGGGTTAACATTGGGAATGGACTAAGCAATTTAACCTTTTAGTTTCATTTGATCACTAATAACTATTACTTCAGAATAGGCTTGGGCTAATGAAGCTATAACTGGGATAGATCTCTTTAGGAACATAAAAGTCATGGGATCTATTGCATATTTATAGATTCATTTTTTCTCTTGGGGGTCTCAAAATTTTGGACCTTATTGTTACTTTCACTAGTAGTTGTTACTAAGGCTTTATGACCATTAGTAGAAGATCTATTAGTAGTTTGGTGATTTAGGAATCCTAGACTTTGATTAGGAACAACATGACTAGTGGGTAGTATGATTAAAGCTAGGAGTTGATTAAGAGCAGGGGTGTTTTGGTTATTATTGGGAAAAAGGTTTAGAGAAAGCATGTATGTGTTAACATTGGGAATGGACTAATCCATTTAACCTTTTAGTTTCATTTGATCACTAATAAATATTACTTCAGAATAGGCTTGGGCTAATGAAGCTATAACTGGGATAGATCTCTTTAGGAACATAAAAGTCATGGGATCTATTGCATATTTATAGATTCATTTTTTCTCTTGGGGGTCTCAAAATTTTGGACCTTATTGTTACTTTCACTAGAAGTTGTTACTAAGGCTTTATGACCATTAGTAGAAGATCTATTAGTAGTTTGGTGATTTAGGAATCCTAGACTTTGATTAGGAACAACATGACTAGTGGGTAGTATACTTAAAGCTAAGAGTTGATTAAGAGTAGGGGTATTTTGGTTATTATTGGGAAAAAGGTTTAGAGAAAGCATTTATGGGTTAACATTGGGAATGGACTAAGCCATTTAACCTTTTAGTTTCATTTGATCACTAATAACTATTACTTCAGAATAGGCTTGGGCTAATGAAGCTATAACTGGGATAGATCTCTTTAGGAACATAAAATTCATGGGATCTATTGCATATTTATAGATTCATTTTTTCTCTTGGGGGTCTCAAAATTTTGGACCTTATTGTTACTTTCACTAGAAGTTGTTACTAAGGCTTTATGACCATTAGTAGAAGATCTATTAGTAGTTTGGTGATTTAGGAATCCTAGACTTTGATTAGGAACAACATGACTAGTCGGTAGTATGCTTAAAGCTAGGAGTTGATTAAGAGTAGGGGTGTTTTGGTTATTATTGGGAAAGAGGTTTAGAGAAAGCATTTATGGGTTAACATTGGGAATGGACTAAGCCATTTAAAATTTTAGTTTCATTTGATCACTAATAACTATTACTTCAGAATAGGCTTGGGCTAATGAAGCTATAACTGGGATAGATCTCTTTAGGAACATAAAAGTCATGGGATCTACAACATCTTTATATATTTATAGGGTTAGGACATCATTAGGTTTTTAGGGTTTCATGGTCTTGCTAAACATCTTCTAGAATCTAGCATTGAAAGATCTTATAGGCTCACTTGCATCCATCTTGATGGTTGTGAATTGGTGTTAAATGACATAAGGACTACTAATCTTGCCAAATTGGTCAATGAAAAGGGTGTTGAAATCATTTCAGGAGGTAATGCAATCATAAAAACAATTAAGGAACCATTCATATGTTGCATCCTTAAAAATAAATGGAAACAACCTACATGCTACATCCTTATGTATGACGTTTAATAATATCAAAGAAGCTTTAAAAGATTTAACATGTTCCTTTGCAATTAGAACACTAGTTGGACTAAATATGGGTAAATAATTATTGAGATTACATGGTAAATCATGGACTACACCTTATACATTAATATGGGAGCTTCTTAACCAAGCCATACCTCAATGTGGTTTGAACATAGGGGTACCTTGAATAGGATAAGTGATTAAAGACTTGGAAAGTATTTGTCTACCTTTATTACGTCTGGTTCTCTGATGTTTTTCTAACTCAAGTAAAGGTTTCCTTGTCTCTGAGCATGATCTAGTGTAAATTTTAAGTAGTTCGAACTTGAATATTCAAAATCCTATTTGAAATACAATGTATCAAGTTGATATTTACAAGGAGTAAGGACTAAACATGTAAAATAAGACAATTCCACAAAGATTCATGTAAATAATGATAAGGGACACCAAATTTTGACTAAGATAGCTTGATAATGTATCCTATTAAGCAAATATAGTTGATCATTACAAATTTGAGCTTGAAATGAACTAAGATTTGCAGGAGATAACCTAATCTTTAAACAAAATAAGACATGCTAACCTCAAATTCTAATTTTTTTCAAATTTAAAGATATATTTACTAGAATTAAGTAAACATATATCAAATAACTATGATATTTGCCTCAAAAAAGGATAAAGATAGGTCAGAAACCTCCAATACTAATGATCTTTACACTTTGGAGCAAAGATCTTCTCAAAGGTGCAAAGATGACATCAACCTTTGATTAATCAACACCAAAACTGATAAAGGTTGGCCCTCCTTCTAACACTAGTGGAACTACTCTTATTGATGCCTCTAAGTATACCATAAGTGCTCTTAGTGATTAGAGAACACTTCTCATTTTAGAATTTTGAGAATTCAGATAATGAGTTAGAGGTATTTGGCAATTATAGTGCCTTTTGTGAAATAACAACAAAGTGAAGTAGACTATTCCACAATATTTGTATGATTTGGTGGTTGGGAGTCACCTTGGTCCAACCTTTGTGAATTTTGATGAATCTTGACCAAAGTTCTAAACTACACTAATATAAGTGGATATTGACAAGGAGATCTAAGCTATAGTGAATTATTTGAAAAAAGAGTAAAAAAGGAGAGTAAGGTAGAAAAGAAACAAATGTGATTTCTGATCTTTATCTCAAACTTCATGACAAAGTCTCAATTTTCTAAACATGTATCTAAACTAGTATGTAATGTAAAATATATAGTGCTCAATTTTCATCACAAACTAGGAAAATTTATGAGGATAAATTGAAAGTACAAGTAGGAACCAAGTATGCTTTAATGTTTTTCTACTACACCTAAATAGCTAATGCACATCTTTGATTCAAAACAAATTAAAATGAAACAAATTATGATCTTTTCAACTAATCTAGCATAACCCAGATTAGCAATATTGTAAAAAAAATATAATCCAGAATTTAGAGAGACTATTCAAATTCAAGATCTAGACAAGAAATTGAGAGAAAAGTTAGTGACTATTAATTAAACAAGATAGACAATCCTTGTATAATTCCTTAGCTGTGTGAATTCCTCCAAGTATACAATTGTTTTCTCCAAATCTCTCCCTTTACAAAATGGTAACACCACCTATTTATAGAGAGTATAGGTGGTGTACTGGTCAGTTTTTCAAGATACATATCTATAAAATAAGGATAGTTGTATTTATATGAAAATTCTAGAATACACATGACCTTCTACATTGGACTGACCTAGAAACATATATGCTAACAAAGTAGCATATACCTATACAATAGAATAATCTATTTTAGAATTATAATCAATAAAATCTTACATTAAGTTGGTGGTGGTCCTTATAGCTAACTTTATTAGAGGATGTCTTTGGCATTAATGTGTTTTTCATTGATCAACTCCAAATCTACTTCAGGCTTCATTAAACACCCATTCTCTTAGTCTAACAGTTCATTTAACTCTTTATCATTTCTAACCATGGCTTTCTTAATGTTTCTAGCCTCTATAATCCATTCCCTTGAATTGATTATGATGTCTAGGATCTTATGATTCTAGTTGATAGATTTGCCTTGGATCCTTATTTTGATTCTTAAATGGTTATAGTGGCTCTTTTTTTGAATTCCTCATCATCTATTATCCTAATGGCATTGGGATATTAAGGTTCTGTTAGCATGGTCCCCAAGAGTTTCTCAAATCTATTCATCAGACTCTCATCTTCCTTCATAAGTTTGTTAACATTATGGTTCCATGTGATCAAGTCTTATACTTTGTCCACAATAATTCCTAGGACTGAACTTAAGTGTCCTAGGCTAATAGTTTTAAAGCCTAGGATTTATCTTCTTATTTGCATATTAATAAGTTCAATAATTTGATCTTCTAAAATTTTCCATTAGATGACCAAGGCTTTAACTACTTTAGCCTATTGTGTCAAGGCACTTTACCTAAGTTTTATAGCCTTTAAGGCCTTAAACATGTCAAAAAATGATTCATTCAACATCTTTATCATCTCATTAGGCACATAGAGGACAACTTAGGTCTCTAGGATTTGATTCTCCCTTTCCAAGTTGAAAATTATTTATTTCATCCCTCTTATTCCTACTATGGCTTATTCTGATTAAGCCCTAACTAGGCTCTCTAAATCTTCTTGATGGATGGGATGCTCTCCCAATTCTTGTCCTCATACTAGAGTTAGACTGATAAATGGCTCCACCTTTTGAAAGGTGAAGTCTTTTGTACCGACACAACCTTTCTTATGGTGATCTTTTCTAGCCTTGTGGTTTGTAGATTGAAATGAACTATAGTGGTAGGATCTATGAACCTAGTGGTTTTTGGAATTTCAACCTTTGCACTATTGGATTCCCTTAGAGCATCCATTTTATTTCCACCAGCCCTAACTATTTCCATTAGTCTTCTTTCTTATTGCTCTTTCATCATTTTAATTATCCATGGTTGAAGGTCTTCATGTACATCAATACTGATGTTCTATGTTAGTACCCATGAATGGGCTGAAGAGGGAATCTTTTGTAGTTTCCCATAGATGAACCAATCTAGAATGATTGGTCCATAGATAAGGAAATCATCACTAAATAAATTTATGTCCTTGGATTGATGCAAAAATGAAAGTCTTAGCTTTTTGGAGCCAACATGGACAATGGCCAACTCAATTTTCCTTTTTCTCTGACTTCTAGTTGGGACTTGGTCGAACACAAGTTATTTTCCTTTATCCTTTTCAATATCCTCTACTTGATCATGGGTTCCTATAACTTGCTTTGCCTAGAGGCCAAAGTCTTCATTTGTTCCCTCTCCCTCTGAACCATAGGTCTCTACAATCACCTTGAAGACACCCTCAACTATCTCATTTTGTTCAAGAGCCACCATGTCCACATATTCCACTAGAGATGGTGGTCTTTATGGAGGGCCTAAAGATGAGGCTACCTCACCTAGTATTTATTCTAATTATTTCTTACCAGGGTCTTGGGGTGGTGGTAATTCTATTTGAGGGTGTCTCTAAGGTACTCTAGAGTTAGAAGGAAGTAAAAGACATTAGAGAGGGTGCATTTGTCAAATGTCCTCTATTGGTTTTCATTCATTTATGAGTCTATGTTCCAACTGAACACTACACTCTTTGATCTAGCTAGAACTTCCTTAAAGCTTCTTGCCTTGGTGTATACATGATCATAAACCCCATGTTGGTGTTCATACACTAGTTTAGACAACTTCTTTTCCTTCAAGTGGCTCTTCATTGCCTCCTTAGGATTCTACATCCTAATTCATCCATTTGGAAAACAAAGGATACTCTCTACCTACACATGACATCTACTTGTTTCTAGTATTGAAATGAGGTCCTTCTTATTATCAATGGAAATGGGTAGAGGAGACCCTTGTTCTTTACCTTACATACTCTATCAACTCTATTGATGAGTTGGGAGGTGATTTCTTATTTAGCTAGCTTGATTGGTACATATACAGGCAATCTGAATGGTGATGACATACTTCCCTCAATTTTAATCACAATGTAGTTAGGGTAATACCATATATCCCCCATCATCTCCACATACCTTTTGATCATGGGGTGAATTCTAGACATAGGGGATCTAGTGATAGTTGGCACCAAAGTGGGTTAAATGCAATCACATATGAATTGCATATGTTTCCTATATTTGAAGATATGTAGCTTTGAGTAATGATGGGATACGATGATTCTACTTCTAGGAGATTAGTTTTTTATGTTAGCAAATTGGGTGGAAGCAAGTAAAGCATCGAGTAGATAAGACATCATAAATAACTATTTGTTGGTCTTTCTTTTAATGGTGGAAAATTGGCACCCTACGTGAATGCTTATCATGTTTCCTATAGAAGGGGTGAGTTACTAATTTACCAAGAAATGTACTTAAGAGACCTAGGTGGGATCAACATATGTGGTTATGGTAGCTCTGGAAATCTTATTAATAAGGTCATGGCAACCCTAAGTCCTTCCCTAAATTGGGTAATTGGGATTCTTCCTTGGTAGTTTTTAAACACATGATTTCCTTGGTTGAGCTATGGTTTGAGGATAATGTCAAGGTCATTATGAGTGGTCCAATTCTTTATTGAGGGAAAATATACATGGGATCATGAGAGTTTGTAGTAACCTTTAAAGGCTATATGGGTTACATATGCAATCCTTTTGGATGTTTCATCATGTATAATCTAGTCATCATCTATTCTATAGTCTATGAAAAGTAGAGCAAGTACATTAATATAATGGAGTACCTTAGGGTTAGCAGTTGTATGATGAAGGCTAGCTACTTGCATAATGAATAGTTCATTGTACTTGTTGTTAATTGCTCTAATTTTCCTTTCATTCTAAGTGAGGGGTTACATCTCCTATATGGTAAAGAAGAGTTTAGACAATTTTTTTCACCCATTATTCAATGATATGACATATAACTCTATGTCTTTGAAAATCTTACCTAGGTGGTCCATAGATATGTAAATCTCTATTTTCTCCCTCCATTATTTCCTACCTACTACTATTACTTCCTAAAATTTTAGAATGTTTGGCACCAACTTCACAAAAGTCTCTAGCTTGTCTTTCTTCACACTTGGAATTGCTTTAGATTAACTATGATTTTTCTGATGATAATTTTCCTACTTTATGCTAGTTTTAGGTTTTCTTGGATCTTTAATGGTAGACGTGATTCAGACTTGGGCTTGTTCATGTCTTTATATCTTATTAATACTTGTGCTTTTATACCTTTGTATTTCTAGATGGACACAATATAAGTTTTGTCAATTTTTGCCCATGTGTATCCTATGTGTCATCTTTTCATGGAATTTTCATAAATTCCTTAAGGACAACTAGCCATTAGCCTTTGGTTTCCCTTCATTGGATCAAGATCCAAAGATTTAGCACAAACTATTGATCATTATCCTGGGTCCTTCACCTCATTTTGTCTATACAAGTACCAAGCTCCATTATTATGACACTTAGTATATTCTCATACCTATCGAGATCCAATCCTCAAGCTCCTTCCATGTGTTGAGCTCTTAGGTCTCCTAGGTTCTACTCGAGGATTTCACTACATTAGATCAAGTTTGTATGATTAAGAGAGAGCGACAAGATTCTATAAGATGCATGGAGTTTAATTTAGTCTTAAGCTATAAGTTTAGGACTTAGGTTAAATGTTTGGCTTGAGCACATCTCATATTAATAAATATGAATAAAATTTTATATAAATCAATTTATTGTAAGTCTTGGTTGAAATATCAAAGGAACCCTTGTTAAAATATTTAAAACATGCCCCCTTTGTCTAGGAAAAAAGTTAGATTATGCTAAATTTGATAGTCTCACTAACATTATAGATGTCCTCATAGTCATGAAATGATGTGAGAAAGAGTGTAAATTTTAAGTTCACAAAGTTCCTATGGTCAAATGTGAGGATGCCACATGGCTTCCTTGCATAGCTTCCTAGGATCTTGGATTCAACACACCCCATCAGATCATGAGAAGTGAGGACCATTAGATGGTGATTTGAGAAGTCACACATGATTGTCTCTATTAATACATGGTACCCTTTTCCAAAAAATCTTGGCATAATTGATTGCCATGTAGTCCATTATCAGGGTCTTTGACTTCTTAACCTTCAACTCACTCTATTGTATTGGATCCTATGATGAAGTGAGGATAGTTAGATCCTATAAGGTATATGAAGTTTAAGTTAGTCTCATGGATCATATAAAGATGTAGATTAAATGGTTAATCCTAAGTTTATTATATTGATACATACGATAAACTTAAGACTAATGTTCATTATGATAAGTCTTCACAGGGCTTCCTAAGATCTTGGGTTCATCTTGTATCATTAGATTAGATGCCACAATGATGTGAGGATTATTAGATTTGTAATCAAGTAAGAATGTTAAGGTAGGATCCAAAATTAATAAATACTTAGGCTAAGATTTAACTATAAGTTCCCATTTGTATTAACAAACATGAAGGGGGTCTTAGTATTAAAACTTAGGCTAATCATTAATTAAAGGGGGCTCGGTGAGGAAACAAAAAGGATCCTACAAAACCATTTATAGGTGAGGTTAGAATAAGCAAGGATGATAAAGGAAAAATATGAAAATACTTATGTATAATTTTGTATTAAGGTTTGGTCATGTTAATAAATGTGACCAAGCCTTAATATAAAAGTAGACTTAAGTCTAAAGTGGGTCAAGCATTCCCACCAAGTTTCTCCCACCAAATTTTTATTTTAACCAAAGGGTTTTAGGCTTAGGGTTTTGTTAAAGGGGGTTCAGGATCTCATTTCCAAAGACCAAAAGTAAGTAGGACCAAGTGGTATTTATTTCCTGGTAAATGCTAGTGATTTCTCTATAGAACCTATATTTCTCACCAACAAGGGAAAACCATTGGCAATATTTAGTCAAACCAGAGCTTAATTATAAATAGAATTTGCTACCTTATTAGAGTGGATGATCTTCAAAATCTATAAAATCAAGGAGAACTACAAGATTTTTAATGACAATATTCCAAAACATCTCAAGGGCTCAAATTTTCAAAATTATGGGTATGTTGGTCCCAAAAAATGGTGACTCATAGGGGACACATAGTCATATGTTAGAACCTAAAGACTATGGTTTAGGAAAATAACTAGTTCACTTATCCTAATGGACCCATGCCATTATCAAGATTTTTTCATGGTTGAAACAAGATTTTCACATGAAAGATTAGGATTAATTACCAAGATATAGTCATGCTATGTGTATGCTTTGATTCCACCTACTATTTGCCATGGGATTTAGAGAAAAACTTCCAAGTTTCATGTTTTTAATCATTTACACTAGATTATAGGACACTTGGGTATTCATGAATAATCATTATATTAGTTTAAGAGAGGCTTTGGCATTGCTCTGCTACCAACCAGACATCCATAGCCCTAGTGGAGATTACCTGAATCACCTATGCTTGAAAAGCTTCAAATTTTGCACTGAGCTCTTATTTTGGTCTATATATATATATTGACATACATTTTAATGCTTTTAGCAAGGTTGGTCACCAAGATAGCTAGGTTTAAACATTTTAGTCAAGTGTTTGATTTTAGAAAATCACCCATGGTTGCAACCATTGTCCCACATAAGGATGTCTTGTTAAGTGCAAACATGATTTTATCCTAATAATTTAAGCTTTCATTTTAGAAGTATAACTCTTCCTAAAACCATATTTAGGTGAAGGTAATGTTTAGGGTTGGATAAAACAAGGGATATTTTCATTGGTCTTTACTAGTTTCTCCATGTTATAACACTAATCTCATATTTTAGGTTTATGCTCATTAGATCTATGAGGTACATATCCTATTTTTTAATCTTGAGAATTTAAGTTAGACAAGATACTTTGAGAACCAAAATATCTAGAAGGACTTATTAGTGCTAAGGAATAAATCAAAAACAAAAAAAATAAAATCACAATGGAAAGTGAGAAAACAACAAGAAACAACAGAAGGAAAAATAATATATACAAACATAATAGAAAATAGAAGTAGAAAGAAAATAGATAGCCTACCTACCCTAACCTTAATTATTCTTATAGATTACTCTATGAAGACCCCAAGAGGGGCAATAAATAAATATTGCTTGAGGTACTACCCATTGGTGGGTAGTGTAAACTTTACTCCTTGAAAGTCTTTGAGATTTAAGGTGTTGTTTCCCAATTTTTCCACAATCAAATATGGCTAATCAATAAAGGTGTGAATTTTCCATGTTTTACCTTGGGTTCAGATGCTTATCCCAAAGGAGGACTAGGTCTCCTTGTCTGAACACCTTCACTTATGACCTTTTATCAAACCATCTCTTTACTATGATTTGATGTCTATTAAAGTTAGCAAAGGATTATTCCCTTGCATATTCCATCTAAATGATATCTATCAATCTAAAACTTGTATGTTCCTAGCTTTCTTCCATGTACTCCTTTATAAATCTAAATGTGGGTAGCTTGAGGGTGATAGGAAAGATAGGTTCTTGGCCATATACCAGCAGGAAGGGTGATGCCTTTAAGTCTTACTTGATATTAATTCTATCTACCCATAAATCATATTTGAGGAGCTTGTGCCAAGTCCTAGGCTTATCTTTATCAAAATTTTTTATTGCCTTGATCAGGTTCTTGTTAGTAGATTCAGAGACTCCATTTCCTTGGGGGTAATGGTTGGAAGAAAACTTTAGAGAAATACCATTGTCATAATCCCATTCGATCATTTATAAGGATATAAATGTAGATCCATTATCACACACCAAGGAGATTAGGGTTCTAAATCTAGTACAAATGTTTTCCTCTAAGAAGTTGGTCACTTATTTTATCCTACAGTGTTTGGTGGCTACAATTTCAATCTACCTTGTGTAATAATCTATAGCAATTAGGACATATTTGTGGCCTTCAAAAGAATTGGGGTTAATCACTCCTATGAAATCTAACCCCCATTGTGCAAAGGGTTTATCAATCATTAATTGTTGTAAATGCATGTCTGCCTTTGGTTCTTTAGTGCTAAATATTTCACAAGAGTGACATTTTCTTATGTGCTTGTGAGCATCTTTAAAAATGGTAGGCCAATAGTAACCATCCCTAAGAATTTTATGGGTAGTTATTTTTCCTCATGGATGTCCACTGTCTACTTTCTCATGGAAATTACTCATGATTTGAGAATCCTCCTCTTTGGATACACACCTAAAATAGATTCCCTCAAAGTTTTTTCTATACAATACTCTATCTTTGATCAAATAGTGAGAAGCTTTGAGCCTTAGGGCCCTTTTCTACTCCCTTTGAGCTCTACAGGATAAGTACCATTAATAATTTTTTTATCAAAGAGTCATACCATTCATTGGGTTAGAAGTCCTACTAATCAACTTACATGATATGTAAATTGGGACTAGTGTTATCAATCATAAAGACTAGGCCTTGACACCTTACCAGTTTAGCAGTTTTCATATCTATATCATACTCTTTTAAAATTGACATCTATTTACCTTGCATTCACCTAATTCATTTTGACTCAACTTGAGTTTTGTGGTAGGGTATAGAAAGATAGCATGAACTTTGTTTTTAATGATGTAATACTTTAAATTTTTTACTATTTTTACTAGTGCATATGCCTATTTATCACTCAAAGAATAGTTCAGTTCTGTATTTTTGAAATTGGTACTCATAAAGGCTATTGGGTGATCACTCCCATAAAATTTATGAGTTAGGACTATAGCCATCATATGATCATAATAAAATGAATATAAATAGAAGTCTTTTGAAAAGTCTAGACTTATTAACACTAGGGCCTGACTAATTACTTCTTTGATACTATTGAATGCTTTCTTGGAATCTTCATTCCAAGTGAATTTGACATCTTTCTTGAGCATGTAATTCAATGGTTTAACAATCTTATCAAAACCTAAGATCAACTTCCTCACAAAATTTATCTTTCTAAAAAATGACTTTAACTCTTTTCAAGTATTTAGAAGCTCTATCTTAGAAATGACTTCCACCCTCTCAGGATATATGACGATCCCATGCTTAGTGATGACATGACCTAGAAGCTTCCCTTCACTAACACAAAAGATTATTTTCTTAGGGTTAAGAGAAATAACATACCTTTTAAAAATTTCAAATACTTGTTGTAGGTGTGTGAAATGATCTTCTCTATTTTTAGAGAACACTGTTAGGTCATCCATGTAGATTATGATACATTTGACTACTAGACCTTAGAAAGCATGGTCCATGGCCCTTTAAAAAGTATCACCTAAATTAATTAGTCTAAATGGAATCCTTTTGTATGCAAAATTTCCCCACTTAGTATTAAAGTCTATCTTCATTCTATCCTCTTTATCAACTAACACTTGGTTATACCATGAAAATCCATCTAGGAAAGACATCATGGCTGACCCTAAAACAACCTGTATCACCTAGTCTAGAGAAGGCAAGGGATAATTGTCTTTTTAAGATGCTTTGTTTAGATTTATAAATTCAATGCATAATCTAATTTAATAATTCTTTTTTTTTACTAGAACTAAATTGGCAACTGAAGTGTAATTTTAGATGGGAACTACAATCCTTACATCTAACAACTTCTTGACTTCTTTGAAGATCATGGGTTCTAGGATGGGGTTAAAAGGCCATTGTTTTTATATAAAGGGTTTACAATTTTATCTTAGGGGTATAGTGTGGGTGATAACCCTAGGATTAAAGATTTTTAAATCATCATAAGGTCAGGTTTTTATGTCCTTGTATTTGGTGATTAAATCTTTAGCCCTTTTTTTCTCTATTTATGTGCAAGATTTTCCCACATTAACTTATTGGGGTTGATCTTGGGGTCCAATATTTATTTCATTTTAGTCCTTCCCATTCACTTTGGGTACCTTAGGAGTTTCAGTGAGCTTATCTTGGTCAAATAAAATCTCTAGTGATATCATCCTTTTGGGTATCTTGTTATCATTTATTTGGATGATTTTACCATAAAATTCTCTTTAAAAGGTATTTGCATTAGTCTCATCAATAATATGAGATTCAAAATCTCCTAATTTAGTCATGAATTCTAGGATCTTTTGATTATCATTGATGACTTAGAAGTGATTTACATTATCTAGGATTGAGGGGTAGGGTGCCAGCTCAATACTAAAGTCAAGGAATCATATTCAGGCATGAGGTTGTCTATAGTAGAATTCAGACCATCAAAAACTTTATTTTCTTGTCGAGGGACATAGAGGATATTGAATTCCTCAAAATATTTTATTAGATCCAAAAATTTGAATTTATACCTCTTGAGGTATGAGAGTTTACATTGGTACTTCTTACTTGGTTGAATACAAGTTTAGAATCTCCATAGATGAGTAACTCTTTAACCTTATTTTTAAAAACAAATTGTAACCTAAGATGAGAGCCTCAGAATCAACTAGGTTATTGGTGCATGGTAATTATAATATATAAGATGCCTGATATTATTCACCAATAGGGTCTATCAAGACAATACCAACTCTAGATCTGGACTTGCATTTAACATCATTAATGTATAGTTTTCATAAAATAGGTACAACATGTGTGTTCTTGGAATTTGCCATTTTTTTAGTCTCTAAGGTGAAGACTCCTAAGTCAGAATTAAGGAAGTTAACTCTTTCATTGATAACATTATATTTAATAATCATGTTTTTCATTCTTCGCTCCCTTTCCACTCTTATCTAATTTGGAACACCCTTCCAAGGTGGCCATAGATGTGAATAATCAGTAGACATATATCCATTTAAGGATTTGGTCTATTCTCTACTCAAGAGTAGTCCATATGCATTGGGAATATCTACTACTTGAATGTCAATGAATTATTGTACTCTAGGTTCACTGGCTAATTACATCTATACATTTAACAAGTCTCTAATGACTTTGATTCTTGATTTGTCTAATTATGTAACTACCCTATCAGATTTGATTGGGGTTAGTATAATTTGTTCACATATTTTCACATGCATGATATTAGTTGATGCCCCAGAGTCTAGAAGATAATTGTGGATATTCTTACCAAATATCCTAATTGTAAGTAATAAGGGTGTATATTTTACCTTGGTCATTTGAATGGTTACATTTGCACTATCATCCTTGGGTGGCTTCCCAGGTTTCTTAGACAATGACTCTAATAACAAGTCCCTTTATAATGTAATTTGAGTTAACTCATGCAAAGTGATGTTAGCCTTACTTTTATTTATGTCTTCAATAATGTTATGCCATTCTTACTTAGGAAATCAACATTAGATTTATAATTTCTTTTGGGTGGCTCAGGGTCATTATTTAAAGTGGTGTTAGGGGGAGTCCCATAATTATTAAGAAGGGTTGATGTGGTCATTGGTTGCTTCTATTCATTATTTCTCAGAGGGTATGTCTTCAAGAATTACTAAAATTCTTGGATATCTTGAGGAATATTTTCTGGTTCATTATCTTCTTGAAAAGGGAACTAAAATTTCTCAACCATATGGACTTGATCTGATGACTTAGATATATAAGAACTTGTAGCATTATCCTTGTTAGGGACTACCTCGAATGTGTCCAAATCCTCTTGAATAGATTTAAAGGCTTTATAAAATTCAATGTAATCAATCTCACCATGCTTAGTAGTATCATGCACTTGTAGTAGTTAGACAAAGCAATGTCAGTGAGATTGATGTCCATGGTTTTGTTACTAAAAGAGGCTTCATTAGTCTTGTTGTTATTGTATAAGCTATCATTCTAAAACCTATTTCCCAATCTATTGAACTTTTAGAAATTAAAGTTCCTTCCATAACTCTCACTAGTATTATTAATTTTTTTTACAAAATAAAATTAGTGCTAAGCTTTTGGACCATCTTTAATATAGACATTTTTTCTATTGGGGGTCTAATAATTATGGACATGATTATTACTTACACTAGAAGTTGGTATTAAGGATTTATGACCATTAGTAGAAGATCCATTAGTAGTTTGGTGATTTAGGAATCCTAGACTTTGAATAGGAGCAACATGACTATTGGGTAGTATGCTTAAAGTTGGGACTTGATTAAGAGCAAGGGTGTTTTGGTTATTATTGGGAAAAAGGTTTAGAGCAAGCATTTATGGGTTAAAATTGGGAATGGAGTAAGCCATTTGACTTTGTGGTTGCATTTGATCACTAATAACTATTGCTTTAGAATAGGCTTGGGTTAATGAGGCTATAACTAGAATAGATCTCTGTAGGAACATAGAAGTCATGGATCTACTATATATTTATAGATTTTTAGGGTTAGGACATCATTAATTTGGTAGGGTCCCATGGTATTGGTATACATATTTTGGAATCTGGCATTGAAATATCTTATAGGCTCACTTACATCCCTCTTAATGGGTGTGAATTGGTGATAAGTGACATAAGGACTAATAATCTTGCCAAATTGGTCAATGAAAAGGGTGTTAAAATCATTCTAGGAGGTAATGGAATCATCAACAAAATTAAGGAACCATTCATATGTTACATCCTTGAAAGTAAATGGAAACAACCTACATGCTACATCTTCATGTATGACATTTAATAATCTCAAAGTAGCTATAAAAGACTTAACATGTTCCTCTATAGTTACAACACTAGGTGGACTAAATATGGGTAAATACTTCTCAATATTACATGGTAAATCATGGACTACACCTTGTACATTAATAGGGGAGCTTCCTAACTAAGCCACACCTAGATGCAGTTTGAATGCAGGGGTACCTTGAAAAGGAAAAGTGGGTAAATACTTAGAAATTATTTATCTACCTTTATCACATTTGATTCTCTGATGTTTTTCTAACTTGAGTAAAGGTTCCCTTGTCTCCAACCATGATATGGTGCAAATTCTAGCAGTTTCAGCTTGAAGATTTGAAATCCTATTTGAAATATGGTGTATCAAGTTAATCCTTATAAGGAGCAAGGACTAAACATGTACACTAAGATAATTCCACAAAAAATCATGTGAAGAATGATAAAGGACACCAAATTTCAACTAAGATAGCTTGATAATGTATCCTATTATCAAAATATAATCAATCTTTACAAATTTGAGCCCAAAATGAACCAATATATGTAGGAGATCACCTGATCTTTGAATAAAATAAGACATGCTAACCTCAAATGCTAGAGATTTTAAAATTTAAAGCTATATTTACCAAAATTAAGCAAACATATATTAAATAACTATGATATTTACCTTAATAATGCAAAAAGATAGGTCAAAAACCTCCAAGACCAATGATCTTTACACTTTGGAGAAAAGATCTACTCAAAGGTGTAAAGATAACATCATCCTTTGATCAATTGACACTAAAATTGACAAAGGGTAGCCCTCCTTATAGCACCATTGGAGTTTCTCTTGTTGATGCCTCTATGTATACCATAGGTTCTCTCAGTACTTAGAGAACAGTTCTCATTTTAAAATTTTAAGAATTCAAAGCATGAGTTGTAGGTATTTGACATTTATAGTACCTGTGGTGAAATATTAACAAAGTAGAGTAGACTATTCCACAATATTTTTTATGATTTGGTGGTTAGGAGCCACCTTGGTCCAACCTTTTTGAATTTTGATGAATCCTAACCAAATTTTTAAACTACACTAATCTAAGTGGATATTGACAAGGAGATCTAGGCTATAGTGAATTACTTGAAAAAAGAGTAAAATGGGAGAGTAAGGTAGAAAAGAAACAAACATGATTGTTGATATTTATCTCAAACATCATGATAAAGTCTCAATTTACTGAACATGCATCTACACCTATATATAATGTAAAATAGATAGTGCTCAATTTTCATCACAAACTAGGTAAATTTATGAGGATAAATTGAAATTACAAGTAGGAACCAAGTATACTTTAATGTTTTGATAATAAACCTAAATAGATAATTCACATATTTGATGTAGAACAAATTAAAATGAAGCAAATTATGATATTTTTAACTAATCAAGTGTAGCATAGATTAATAACTTTGTAAAAAAATGCAATCCATAATTTAGAGAGACCATTCAAATTCAATATCTAGACAAGTAATTGAGAGAAAATATAGTGACTATTAGCACAACAAGATGGATAATATTTATAGAATTCCTTAGCTATATTAATTGATCTAAGTATACACTTTTTTCTCCAAATATTTCCCTTTACAAAATGGTAACACTGCCTATTTATAGAGAGCATAGGCAATGTACCAGTTAGTGTTTGAAGATACATATGTTCAAAATAAGGGTATCTATCCTTATATGGAAATTATAAAATACACATGACCTTATACATTGGATTGACCTAGAAATTTATATGCTAACAAACTAGCATATTTTTATAGAATTTAATATTCTATTTTAAGGGTGTATTGCAAAATTATAACCAATATAATCTTCCATTAAGCTGGTGGTGGTCATTATAGTCGCCTTTGTTGGAGAATGTCTTTGGCATTAGTGTGTTATTCATTGATCAACTCCAAATATTTTACAAGCTTCATTAAACACCCATCCTCTCAGTCTATCAGTTCATTAAACTCTTTATCATTTCTAACCATGGCTTCCTTGATGCTTCTAGCCTCTGCAATATATTCCCCTGAATTGAATATGATGTCTAGGATCTTATGATTCTTACTAATAGATTTCCCTTAGGTCCTTATTTTTATTTCCTAAATGGTTGCACTAGATCTTTGTCTAAACTCCTCATCATCTTTTAGCCCAATGGTAGTGAGTTATGAAGGTTCTGTTAGCATGGTCCCCAAGAGTTGCTCAATTCTATTCATTAGAATCTCATCTTCCTTCACAATTTTGTTGACATTATTGTTCCATGTGCTCAAGTCTTTTAATTTATCCATAATAATTTTTAAAACTATTCTCAAGTGACCTTGGATAATATTTTTGAAGCTTGGGATCTATCTTCTTATCTGCATATTAATAAGTTTAGCAATTTGATCTTCTAAAGTTTGCCATTAGATGACCAAGGCTTTAACTATTTCAAATTATTATGTCAGGGCACTTTTCCTAAGTTTCATAGACTTTAGGTCCTTGAAAATATCAAAAAATGATTCATTCAACATCTTTATCATCTCATCAGGCACATAGAGGATAGCTTGGGTCTCTAAGACCTATTTCTCCCTTTCCAAGTTGACAATCCTTTGTTTTATCCCTCTTATTCCTATTATGGCCTATGATGATTGAGACCCAACTATGCTCTCTACATATTCTTGATGGATGGGATTCTCTCTTAATTCTTGTCCTCCTACTAGATTTATACCGATAAATGGATCCACATTTTGAAAGGTGAACTCTTCCATACCCACCATAACTTTTCTTGTGGTGATCATTTCTAGCCCTGTGGTCTTTGGATTAAAATGAATTATAGTGGTGGGCTTTGTGAATCTGGTGGTTTCTATAATTTCAGCCTTTTCACTATTGTATTCCCCTAGATCATCCATTTTATTACCACCACACCCAAATGTTTCCACTAGTCTTCTTTCTTATTGATCTTTCATCATTTTAATTATCCATGGTTGAAGGTCCTCATGCACATAAATACTAACGTTTTATGTTAGTGCCCATGAATGGGATATGGATGGAATATTTTTTAGTTTCCCATAGATGAAATTATATATAATGACTGGCTCATGGATAGGGAACTCATCATTGAATAAATTTATGTCCTTGGCTGGATGCACAAATGGAAGTCTTGGCTTTTTGGAGTTGGCAAGGATAATGACCAACCTTGTTTTCCTCTTTCTCTGACTTGTAGTTGGGACTAAGTCCAACATAGGTTCTTTTCATTTATCATCTTCTATCTCCTCTACTTAATCATAGGATCCTATAACTTACCTTGCTTGGATGATAGGGTCTTCATCTATTGCCTCTCCCTTTGAACCATAGGTCTCTACAATCACCTTGAAGACAACCTCAACTATCTCATTTGGATCAAGATCAACCATGTCCACATATTACACTAGAGATGGTGGCATTTGTGGAGGGAATGAAGATGAGGCTACCTCACCTAGTATTTATTCTAATTATTTATTACCAAGGTCCTAGGGTGTTGGTAATTCTATCTGAGGGGGTCCCTGAGTTGATTTAGAGTTTGAAGGAAGTAAATGATATTGGATAGGGTGCATTTTCCAAATGTTATCTATTAGTTTTCATTCATTTGCCAGTGTATGTTCCAAATTGACACTACACTCCTTGAGTCTAGCTAGCACTTCCTCAAAGCTATTTGCCTTGGTGTATACATGATCATAAACCCCAGGCTAGTGTTCATACACTAGTTTAGGTAGCTTATTTTCCATCAAGTGGTTTTTCATGACCTCTTTAGGATCCCACATCCTAAATTAATCCATTTATAAAATAAGGCTCCTCTCTACCTCGACATGGCATCTACTTAATTCTAGTATTGCAATGTGGTCCTTCCTATTATCAAGGGAAATGGGTGGAGGAGACCCTTCTTCTTTTCCTTGCATACTCCATCAACTCCATTGATGGGTTGGGAGGTGATTTCTTATTTATATAGATTTATTGGTACATATACAAGTAATATAAATGGTGAGGACATAGTTCCTTAAATTCTAATCATAGTGTAGTTAGGGTAATATCATCTCTAGATACCTTTTGATCAGGGGGTGAATTCTAAGCATAGGGGATTCAGTGATAGCTTCCACCAAAGTGGGATAAATTAAATCACATATGAATTGCATATGGTTCCTATATTTGAAGATATGTAGCTTTGAGTAATGATGGGATATGGTGATTATACTTCTAGGAGACTAGTTTTTGATGTTAGGAAATTAGGTGGAAGAAAGTAAAGCATCGAGTAGATAAGACATCATAAAGAAATGTTTGTTGGTCTTTATTTTAATGTTATAAAATTGGTGACCTAAGTTGATGCTTATCATGTCTCCTTTAGGAGGGGTGAGTTGTTGATTTACCAAGAAATGAACATAGAAGACCCAGGTGGGATTGACATATGTGGTTATGGTAGCTCCAAAAAACCTATTCAATTAAGGTCATGACAACCTTAATTCCTTCCATAAATTGGGCATTTGGGATTCTTCCTTGGTATTCTTTGAACACATGATTTCCATAATTTATTCATGGTTTGAAGATAATGTCAAGGTCATTTTGGGTGGTCCAATTCTTTGTTGAGGGAAAATCTACATAGGACTATAGGAGTTTGTAGTAACCTTCAAAGGTTACAGGGGAAACATGTAACCCTTTTGGAATTTCTATCACAAAAAATCCTATCATCATCTATTCTATAGTCCATTAAAAGTAGAGAAAGTACATAGATATAATGAAGTACCTTAGGTTTAGTAGGTGTATGATGAAGGCCAGCTACTTGCTCAACAACTAGGTCATTATACTTGGTGTTAACTACTTTAATTCTCCTTTTGTTCTGAGTGAGGGGTTACATATCGTCTATGATGAATAAGTGTTCAGACCAATTTTTGTACCCATTATTTAATGCTATGACATCTAAATATATGTCATTAAGAACCCTACCCAGGTGGTCCATAGATAAATAAAGCTTTGTTTCCACCCTTCATTGTTACCTACCTTCTACCATTACTTCCTAAAATTTTAGAATCTTTAGCACCAACTTCATAGAAGTCTCTAGCTTGTCTTTCTTTGTACTTGGAATTGATTTGGCTTAATTATGATTCAACTGATGACAATTTTCTTTCTTTATGCTAGTTTTAGGTTTTCCTAGAGCTTTAATGGCAGAGGAAATTTAGACTTGGGCTCATTCATGTATTTAGATCTGATTAAGAACTGTTCTTTTATACTTTTGAATTTATAGATGGACATAATCTAATTTTTATCTCTTTTTTCCCACATGGATCTTATGTGTCATCCATTTGGAATCTTTTCATGGTATTTTCATAAATGCCTCAAGGACAACTAGTCATTAGCCTTTAGATTTTGCCTTTGGTTTTGATTTATTGGATAAATATCTAAGGATTTAGAATGAAATTTTGATCATTATCTTAGGTATTTCACCTCATTTGGTCATTAAAATTACCACGCTGTATTGTTATGCCACTTGCCATACTCTCAAACCTATTGGGCTCTAATCCTTGAGCTCCTTCTACATGTTGATCTCTTGGGTCTCTTGGGTTATACTCAAGGATCTCACTCCATTAGATCAAGTTTGTATGATTAATTGAGAGCCATAGGATCCTACAAGATGTAAAAATTTAATTTAGTCCTGATCTATAAGTTTAGGACTTAGGTTAAATGTTTGGCCCAAACCTATCTCATATTAATAAATACAAAGAACCTTTGGCTAAATCAATTTATGATAAGTCTTGGTTGAAATATCAATGGAATCATTATTAAAATATTTAAAACATGCCCCCTTTATCTAGGCAAAAATTTAGATTATGCTAAAATTAAATGGTCTCATTAACATCATAGACATCCTCACAATCATCAAATGACATGAGAGAGAGAATGTCAAATTTAAATCCATGAAGTTACTATGGTTAGTTGTGAGGATGCCATGTGGCATCCTTGTTGATCTTCCAAATATCTTGGATTTAATGTGCCCCATCAGATCATGAGAAGTGAGGACCATTGGATGGTGATCCAAGTAGTCACACATGATTGGATATATTAATATATGGGACCATCTTCTAATGAAGATTGGCATAAGTGACTACCATGTGGTACCTTATCAGGGCTTTGGCTTCTCAACCTTTAACTCACTCCATTGGATTAGATCCCATGATGAATTAAGGATCATTAGATCTTAAAAGGTGTGTGGAGTTTAAGTTAGTCTCATGTATCATATAAATACCTATATTAAATGGTTAATCTTAAGTTAATTATATTAATAAACATGCTAATTTGAAGACTAAGGTTTTTTATGCTAAGTCTTCATAGGGCTTCCCAAGATCTTAGGTTCATCTCACACCATTATATTAGATCCCACATTGAAGTGAGGATTGTTATATCTATAATCAAGTAAGAATGTTAAGTTAGGATTAAAGATTAATAAAGACTTAGGCTAAGCTTTAACTATAAGGTCCCATTTATATTAACAAACACAAGGGGGGTCTTAAGATTAAAACTTAGGCTAATATTTAATTAAAGAAGGCCCAGTTAAGAAATAAAAAGGACCCTAAAAAACCATTTCTAGGCAAGATTAGAATAAGCAAGGATGCTAAAGGAAAAATACACAAAGACTTATTTATAATTTTATATAAAGGTTTAGTCATGTTAATAAATATGACCCAACCTTAATATAAAATTATATTTAAATATAAAGCGGGTCAAGAATTCCCACCAAATTTTTAATTCAAACCAAAGGGTTTTAGGCTTAGGGTTTTGCTAAACGGGGTCCAATATCTCATTTCCAAAGACTAAAAGTAAGTAAGACCAACTAGTGGATTTATTTCCTAGTAAATGCCAATGATTTCTCCATGGAACCTACATTTCTCAACAAAAAGGGAAAACCATCATCAACATTTATTCAAACCAAAGCTTAATTATAAACATAATATGCTACCTTATCAGAGTGTATGATCTTCAAATTATACAAAATCAAGGAACACAACAAGGATTTTAATGATAAGGTTCCAAAACATCTCAAAGGCCTAAATTTTCAAAATTAGGGGTATGTTGGCCCCAATAGGGTATGGAAAATCCCTAACCATTTTTATCCTTTGATCAATGAGAATAATCTAATTTTACCTTTTCCATGGATTAGTTTAAATATGCATGCTTGACTAGTTAATCTTGCTAAGTGATAGTCTTAATTCTTTAGCATGCTTGTTCTTGTTTAGCATTCACATTCATTTTGGAATCCTTTTTGTATGTATATTTAAGTGTTCAAATGGATTGTGTATGGGTTTAGTGAATTATCTTTTCATTAGTGTCATATCATGACCTCTTAACTAGTCTTCCTAACTCAAGCACTCTTCACAACCTTCATGAGAAACATTGATGTAGAGAGGTAGTTTTGTATTAGTGTCATGTGTAGGTTAGTCTCTTATTTGAAGTGAAATTATAGTTGGTTGTTAGTGGTCAAATCATATTTGATGCATCACCTCCATTAGAGTAGGTTTCTCTCCCTTTTCATAGGAAGTGGTAGATTAGTATTTGAGCCTAAGGGATTAATCAAGGGGAGCTATCCCTTTAACCTAGAGATTCAACTCTATAATAGGGTACCGACAACCTTGAGGTGTTTGTATATTACATCAAATTGAGGGAGGCTAGAGTATAAATCTTAAGGGTGAAAATTTGATTGATAACAATTTTTGAATGCTGGATGGGACTAAGGTCCAAAGTCATGGAAGAATTATTGGTGTTATTTTTCTACCTATCAGCCTTTAGAGGAAGTCAAATCATCAATAATGCCTTCATGCATGATCAGTTGGTTTTAGCATCCTAGTCACTCTTTCAAAGTAACTTGTGTTTCATTTTATTGTCTTGATAATGTTCTTATGGCTGATTTTGAAGTAGAGTTCACTTTCATGCAAGTTGGTGAAACTCCTCAAGCCTATAGTATTCTCTATTAGTCCTGTGATGAACCTTATCAACCTAACTATGATACATATCAGTCCCATTATCCTTATCAACCTTTTCATGACTCATACCAGCCATATGATCAGCCTTATTAAGGTTAATATGTTCCTATCCAACATAGTCACTTCTCAGATCAATCCATTTCAAGTTTGAAGCAAACTCTCTTAGGCTATGAGAGGTATAAGATAGGCCTTAACACATAAAAGGGTTATGGTCAAGATACCCTACTTACCTCATTCATGACATGAGATATTCATTTAAAGTAATGAAATAAGAATGGGTACCTATTGAGAGAGGAAATTGGCAAAGCTTCTCAAGTGAGATGATGGATGTAAGTGGTCTCATTAAAAGCATTGAGGATAAGCTAAGAAACCATGAAGAACAAGAAGTCCAACTCCATCATCCTTATGTGTCTTAATATACACCACCTTACCCCTCATATATACCACCCATTCTTCCCCAAGAGACCATTCTAAGTGAACTTCCAAGTATTTTATGTCCTTCATGTGTTACTTATACTTTTCCTTCTTATAATTCAACCCAAGAGAGCACTCAAAAAGAGGAGACTATTATTGAATAACCTATTGTTGAGATCCAAGAATCTATTTATCTTCCTCAAAAACCCCTAAATAAGTATTTTAAGATTCTAAGATGGAACTAAGTGGTGAAGTCATGGAGTGAGTAAGGTGAAATAAGTATATAATGGGGATTTGAAGTCAAAGAAGAATATGAACCTATGCTAGTCTCTCCCATCCCTCCTCAAGAGTCATCTTATACCTCATACCAATATTCTTGTGTTCATTATCCTTATGAGTTCACTAACCACATTCAAGAGAAGCTATTCTAAGAGAATATAGATAGGAAAATAAAAGAGTTAGAGATGAAGATAAGTAAGGAGGAAGAGAACCAAAATCAAGAGGTTAATGTCAAAGATAACTTTGTGCCTAATCAAGATCTAATGCCATCTCCCTAAGAACCTCTAATTATTCCATATTGGAGTTATATCTAAGATTTTTTTTCAAAATAAGGAGGAAATTCTAATTCAAAAGGAAGAAGATAAAGTTGTAGATATTGAAGAGCCCCAACAAGGCTATGAAAATAGTTAAGTTTTTGTTGAAGAGAACTCCCCTTCGATTTCCCAACTAAATTTGCTTTCCCTACAAGAGTTTCTTCAAGAATCCATGATTACCAAGGTTTCAAGTTTTAAGATTACTCCATCCATTCCCAACACCAATTCATGATCCATACACTATACCTCATAATCCCTCTCCAACTCATGAACATGCCCATCACCCTCCCACCACATCCATTCTTGAAGAGGAACCAATCCTATGGGAAGAAAATGAAGAAGAGATTGCAGCAACAAGTGTTATTCAAAGAGAATGTGAAGAAGATAATTAAAGAATATATGATGAAGAATTCACCATTGGTATTCTACTTGGTGGAAATAAACACAAACCATTCTTCACAAATGAAGAAAAGTGTGATATTGATGATGTTGAAATTGCCTATGAGAAGAGTGATAAAGTTGATACCTTGGTCAATGAACAAGTTGGTGAAGATGTGAAAGAAAAGGCTCTTGAGAAAAAAATCATGTTGAATAACCTTGTTGAGTCAAATGGGTAGATTCAAGGAGATTTGAAGGACATGTGGCATATAAATTTGCATATGTTTAAATAAGATAAAGGTATTGATAAGTTGGTACGTATAATATAATAATAATAGATTAATGAGTCAAAATTTCAAACTATTGTAGTAGAATAAGAAGTCTCTAAGGATGTGATTTAAGTTGTACCTCTTCAAGAAGAATTTAATTATAAGGATGAAAATATTTAGCATCAATACCTAGACATATGTAATGAGTTTGAGCCTTTCTAATGGACTATAGCTTTTTTTGGATAGATTGAATATGATATTTAGTTTGCCCTCTTACTTAAGAAATAATGTGATGATTCACATGAGGTCAGTCAATGCCAAGTACCTAATTTCATAGAGTTCCTAGAGGCTAATAATGAAGTTTATAATATGAGATAGGATATGGTCATGTTTGAGATAAGCACAAGCATCAAGAGGCATCATGAGATGGATCTTGAGACATAAGATGAGTTCACCTTAATAGGTGATTGGTTTGTAATTGTCACTTCACTTGAGAGCATGCCAAAAGGAGTGGCATTCAAGGATCAAGAGACAAATTTATTCATGCCATTATTAATATAATGGAATAAGAGATATTAAAACCTTCCTCTTTGATCTAGGAGGAAGAATAAAAGTTTAGGTCAGTAGTATATATTTATTTTGCTTTCTTATTTGTTGTGTTCCCTAAGTTCTTGATAACACATGTGTGTGTCTTGTTATTTGTTTTGTGTGTGTTGTCTTTGTTTTGTGTGTTTAGAGGTAAAATAATTTTGAATATTAATGTTCAAGGTATGTTTATGTTTAAAACTAATAATAAATGACTCCATTTCCCAATGGAAGGACAAGGCTATTGGTCTATTTAGCATAGCAGGCATGCTACCCCCATGGATCACCAATTTATTAACCAATTTTGACTCCCAATGTCAAAATGTCAACCCATATAGGTGAAAAATTGAGTTTAAAATTTTTATAACCTTTTTAATAGTCCTTTACATGCCTTATTGGTCTTCATAAAACCTAATTGGCATTGTTTAAGGTAATTTTTGAGAAATTAAGGTAATGTCTTATATTGGTCTTGTAGTGGTCTAATCTTGTCATGGTGTAATGAAACTTGGTAAAGTAGTGTCATAGGTTTTTGGGATTTTTATAAATTAATTTAACTCCTTAATCACTTTATAATAACATTTCATGATGATTTGGAGAGTTTAAGGTTCATTTATGAACTTTAAGGTAGTGTTTTATAAGGAAAAATATGATTTTTGATATATCCAATGTGTGTCAAAGATATATAGGTTAAACATATGTACAATAAAATTTAAAAGGACATTGGATTAGTTAAATAATTTCAACACCTATCATCAAGTTAGAATCTTGAGTTTTAATGCTTTAGAGGGGAGTTTTGGCACTTGTACAAACTAGTGAACTCATCTTCCAAGTGAAAATAATTTATTAGTGTCCTTTAAGATTATATAGGTCATAATAAGGCATGGAAATAATTTTAACTTCTTAAAATTATATAAAAATCTCTCTCTTCAATCATTCCCTTCACAAGCTC
The DNA here is from genome assembly GCA_037957365.1 of Torreya grandis. Classification (NCBI taxonomy): domain Eukaryota; kingdom Viridiplantae; phylum Streptophyta; class Pinopsida; order Cupressales; family Taxaceae; genus Torreya; species Torreya grandis. The sequence goes on along the minus strand of JARHVA010002465.1, from coordinate 784,984 downwards.
ATAAAGGCCATTTTCAGGTAAATGACATAGGCAATACAAGTAGAGTTGGAGGCTAATATTTTAAATAGAGTTGGGGACCCCTATTGGATTATATTTAGTATAATTATTTATTTTATTAAGCTCATTAGATTTATGAAAAATAAATAAGGAGATCAGGTGTGTTTTTAAGGCTAAAATACCCATAAACTAAGTTTTGTGTAATTCCCATGAAAGTGTGAATTCTCTAGCTGAATGAAATCAATTGGAAAATATCCTCAGAGGTTTGAAGAACCTTATTACACCTTCATCCACTAGGTTGGTACCTTTGGGAATCCATTTGACATGGAAGGTTACTCTCTTGCACAATTTTCAAGTTGACTATCTTCATTTTTTAATTCTCATCAATGCAAGTGAAAATAAAAAAACCACTCTCCATAATAATCCCAACACCATTCTCTCTAAGAAATTCATGATAAAGCTCATTGGATGACTATGTGTGAAGACTGTTCCATAAGGATGTTTGTAAAGGTTTTGTATTGCATTGTTATAGGAGAAGTGAGAGTCTTTACCTCATTAAATAGGTGATAAAACATTTATAAATGTTCTTAGGAGTTAAAAATATCATGTTTTCACCTTTTTAATGTATGAAACATGGGTCTACATTGTAAGTGAATGCTCATGTTGGTCAGGTTTCATGTTGAGGTGTTCAATCCATGGAAAAATGTGGCATAGATTTATAAAAACCCATATGATCTTAATATACCCCTCATTTCCACTATCAAAATACATTCGAAAATGAAGAGACTCTCACTTTCAATGCAGAAAATCTTTTATGTGGACTGATAACTTGTTACAGGCTTGCATACACATAGAATGAAATTTGAGGTTGTATGGTGGTTGTTTGAAGCCTATAGACTATTAAATCACGTTACATATAATTATGAGAGAATACAAAAGTAAATTAAGATATATAAGTCACCTGAGAGTCATGGAGGGTTAAAATTACTTATGTCAAGACCTACTAGAAGAGTCTATAGGCTTTGGTGTTAATACATAGTTCTGTGTATAAATATAAGAGGAGAAAAAGTTGTAAGATGATATGAAAAGTCAATGAGAATTGTATAATAGTGAGAATGATTTTACACAAGGTTTTATTACTATTAATGGATCATGGTGGAGTTGAGAATTCCAACTTATATAACTCATGCTCAAATCCCTCTAATGACCACCTATAACCACTTTGAGAAAGTGCAAATAACATTGTGTGCTAAATAAGTGTGTGATGTTTTGGATAGTTTAATGAGATTAAAAAATATAAATAGTAGAATAGATTCATTTATAGGTTCAAATATTGGAAATTTATGACCTTAAAACCTCAAATAATGTTAGACTTCTCTATGAGCACCTACAGGTTACAGTTAAGAGTAGGCCAATTTCAACCTAAAGAGAAGGCAAGGTCCATACAAAAGAGCATTGAAATATATCTTAGGTGAGAAAAAAAATTTAAGAGGTAATTTTATATTAAATATAAAATTAAGGAGGTTCAAATGGATGACTAAACTAATCTCAATCTAACCCTATAGACACAATGCACATCTACAAGTTGCCAAGGAAGAATTGATTGGCTTAAAGCTTGAAGGAAGGGCATAGTGCATAAAGGGAGCATTGAAACTTAGATAAGATATAAAAATAAGTAATTAAGGTAATTTTAATACAAAATTAAATGTGAAGGAATGAATATTTATACTGGTCACAATAGAGACCTAAACCCCTCTATACACAACCAATGTGATCTACAAGATTATCTACCTTGGCAAGGAAAAATTGCTTGTTTAGAGTGGAGAAAAAGATAAGAAGAGAGGTAAATAAATTTATATGGTTAATGGTTATGAAAAACTACAAAATACCCTTAGAATTAATCAAATGTGAAATAAACACTGGAAACCCTATCTAGGCCTATAAAACCTAACTCATACACAGGCAAGCCTATAAGGAAAACCATAAAAAGGATTGTCTAATGGGTTGAATATTTTAAATGGAGGTTGGTTAAATCCTATGGAAAGTGAATAAAATTATGATATTTGGTTTCACATGTGTGGGAGAGGTTTCGATCCAAAATTCAAACTTCTAGGTAAGGGGCCTAATTTATGCTTAATTGGGGAGAGAAAAAGGTAGAAAAGGACACTTACACTCAGATTCTAGACTTGAAACTTGGTATAGAGATGTAAAAACATACCATTCCATCAAATATTCCCTTATGTTTTTATTATCATCTATATAATTTTATGCATAGGGAGGTTTGCATGATTTTAGGCCTACAAGGAAAATAAGCCTAATGAGAGTTTTTGGTGTGGAATAAGTTATTGGGGTGGTTTTAGAATTCCAAATAAATTTTTATAGGTATAATATGATTTTAATATACCATAAATGGAGATATAATTAATTATATAATACAAATTCAACATTTGAAATTTGTAAGCAAAATTGGCCTAGTGAGACAAAGAGAGTTCTATATACCTAACAAGAAAATGAAGTGATGTGTCAAAGAGAAATTTTAGATATAAATTGAAATGTGTCAATAGTATAGAAAATATGAAACTCATCATGATATTACCATCAATAAATCCAATTATCATTCCAAAAGCCAAGGCAAAGGGCAATTTTGGAGAGCTAGGCAAGGTGTCAAGCAAACTTTGAAACTTTGACACTACGTAGAGTAAAAGAACATCATATAAAGACTAAAAATTGTATTTTAGGACCTAATGGGGTATTTTAAAACTAATTTATTATTTTAAATATTTTTTTACACTTCTCTCTCTCTCTCTCTCTCTCTCTCTCTCCTATGCCATTCTCTCCTTCTTCTCTCACTTTATCCATATATTGAGCCTTAGCTGGCTAAGATTGTATCATATACCTAGGTATGGTGAAAACATACCCATTTGAAAATTTTGATAAATGAGAATAACATGGTTTTACCTAATCCATTTATTGGTTTAAATATGCATGATTGACTAGTTGATCTTGCTAAGTGATAGTCTTACTTCCTTGGCATGCTTGTCCTCATTTAAAATTCACATTCAATTTAGAATTATTTTTCAAGTCTTTTGGAGTGTTTAAATGGAGTGTGTATGGGTTTAGTGAGTTATCATTTCATTAGTGTCATGTCATGACCTTTTTACTAGTACTCATATCTTAAGCACTCTTCACAACCTTCATGATAAACATTGATGTAGAGAGGCATATTTGGATTAATTTCATGTGTAGGTTAGTCTCTTATTTGAAGTTAAATTATAGTTGTTTGATAGTGGTCAAATAATATTTGGTGTATCAACTCCATTAGAGTACCTTTATCTCACTTTTCATATAAATTGGTAGATTAGTGTCTAAGACTAAGTGATTCATCAAGGGGTGATACCCCTTTCAGTTATAGATTCACCTCTATAATAGGGTACCCACAACCTTGAGGTGTTTTCATGTTACATAAAATTTAATAAGTCCAGAGTAGACCTCCTTAGGGTGAAAATTTGATTGATAAAAGTTTTGGTACATGTGGTAAGACTAAGATCCAAATTTGTGGAAGAATTATTAGTCTTTTTATTCTACCTATCAGCCTTTGGAGACATTCAAAACATCAATGGTGACTCTGTACATGATCAACTTGTTCTAGAATCTTAGTCACTCATTCAAAGTAAGTTGTGTTTCATTTCATAATCTTGATGAGGTTTTTATGGATGAATTTAAAGTAGATTTCAATTTCATGCAAGTTGGTGAAGCTCCTCAAGCCTATAGTATTCCTTAGCAGTCCTATGATGAGCCTTATCGACCTTACTATGATCCATATCAGTCCTATGATCCTTATCAACCTTGTCATGAGTAATAATAGTCATATGAATAACCTTATCAATCTCAATATGTGCCTAGAATACATATTCATTTCTTAAATCAATACATTTCAAGTTTGAATAAAAATCTCTTAGGATATGACAGGTACATGATAGGCCTTAACACCCATGGTTAATATATCCTTAGTTATATCATTCATGACATGAGATATTATTTTTCTCTAATGAAATAATAATGGGAACCTATTGATAGAGAAAATTGGAAAAGATTATCAAGTGAAATGATGAATGTAAGGGGTCTCATTAAAAACATTGAGGATAGTCTTATAAATCATGAAGAACAAGTCTAACTCCATCAACCTTATGTGTCTTCATATACACCACCTAAACCCTCATATATGCCACCCATTATTCTTAAAGAGAACATTCCAAGTGAAATTATAAGTGTTCTAAGTCCTTAATGTGTTCCTCAAAATTTTCCTACTTGGAATTTAACCCAAGAGAACACTCAAAAGGTGAAGGAAACTATTGTTGAACACCCTATTATTGATATCCAAGATTCCATTTCTCTTCCTCTAGAATCCACCAAATAAGTCTTTCAATAATTAAAGATAGAATAAAGTGGTGAAGTCATGGAGTGAGGAAGGTGAGACAAGTATAGATTGGGGAGTTGAAGTCAAATAAGAATATAAACCTATGCTAGTATCTCCCATCCATCCTCAAGAGTCCTCTTGTACCTCATACTAGCCTTCTTGTTCACCTTATCCTCATGAGATTAGTAACCAACTTGAAGAGAAGCTATTCTAAGAGAATATAGATATTCAAATCAAAAATTTAGATATGAAGATAAGGAAGGAGGAAGATAACCAAAATCAAGATGTTAAAGTAAAAGAGAGATTTTTTCCTAATCAAGCTTCATTTCCCTCTCCCCAATAACATCTATCTTGTCCATCTTGGAAGTCCATCCAAGAATTTTTTAAAAACAAAGAGGATATTCTAATTGAAAAGGTCAAAGATAAAGTTGTAACTATCAAAGATCCCCAATAAGTCTATGAAAAAAGTGAATTTATTGTTTAAGAGAATTCCCCTTACATTACCCAACTAAATTTACTTTCCCTACAAGAGTTTATTTAATAATCTACCATTATCAAGGTTTCAAGTTTCAAGAGTACTCCCTCCATTCTCAATACCATTCATGAGCCATCCAGTGTACCTCATAATACCTCTCCACCTCATGAACATGACCATCACCCTCCCACTACATCCCCTCTTAAAGAGGAACTTGTCTTATGGGTAGAAAATGAAGAAGAGATTGCATCTATAAGTGTGATTCAAAGAGAGTGTGGAGAAGATAATTCAAGCATGTATGATGAGGAATTCACCATTGGTACTCTAGTTGGTGAAAATAAACACAAAATACTCTTTAAAAATGAATAAAAGTGTGATCTTGATGATGTTGGAGTTACCTATGAGAGGAGTGCCAAAGTTTCCACCTTGGTCAATGAAGAAGTTACTAAAGATGTGAAATAAAAGGCTCTTGATAAATACATCATGTTTAATAACCTTGTTGAGTAAAATGAGTAGGTGAAAGGAGATTTGAAGGACATGTGGTAGATATATTTGTGTATGTTAAAATAATATGAAGGTATTGAGAAGCTGGTACCTCTAGGAGAACAAGAGCATAATAATAAGGATTAAATTCAAACTAATCAAACTACTACAACATAATAAGTCTCTAAGGATGTGGTTAAAGTTATATCTCTTAAAGAAGAATTTCAAGAGAAGTATGATCTTTAGAAGAAATACCTAGACATATAGAATGAGTTTGAGGATCTCCAAGGGCTTGTAGCTCCTTTTGGATAGATTGAATATGATATTGAGGCTGACCTCTTACTTGAGAAACAATGTGATGATCCACATGAGGTCATTCAAGGCCAAGTACCTCATGTTATAGAGTTCTTAGAGGCTAATAATGAATTTTATTTTATGAGAAAAGAGATGGTCATGTTTGAGATAGGAAAAATCATCAAGAGGAATCATGAGAAGGATCTTGAGCCATAAGATGAGTTAACCTTCATAGGTATTGGTTTGCATTTGTCACTTCACTTAAGAGCATGCCAAGAGGAATGGAATTCAAGAAGAAGATGAAGACATCAAGAGAAAGGATAAGGAGACAAATTAATTATTGAAATTATTCATCTCATAGAGTAAGAGATAGTAAAATCTTCCCATTTGACCTGGGAGGAAGAAGAAAAGTTTAGGTTAGTTGTATATAGCTAGTTTTATTTCTTGTTGGCTATGTTCTGTAAGTACTTGATAGCACATGTATGTCTCTTGTTATTTTCTTTGTGTGTGTTATCTTTATTTTATGTGGTTGGAGTTAAAATTATATTGTCTTGTCATGGTAAAGGTATATTCAAGTCTAAAACTAAGTGAAAATTACTCCATTGCCTAATATAAGGACAAGGCTACTAGTCTATTTAGCATAGTAGGCATGTTATCCCCAATATTGACCCATTTTGGCTCTCAAGGTCAAAATGTCAACCCATATAGGTGAAAAATTGAGTGTAAAATTTTTATAACATTATTTATAGTCCTTTATATGCCTTAGTGGTCTTAAATTAGTCTTTATAAAACCTTATTATCATTGTTTAAGGTAATTTTTGAAAAATTAAGGTAATGCCTTATATTGGTCTTGTAGTGGTCTAGTCTTGTCATAGTGCAATGAAACTTGGTAAAATGGTGTCACAGGATATTAAGAGTTTCCCAAAGTCATTTAATTAATTAATCAACTTCTAATAATGTTTCATGATTATTTGGAGATTTTAAGGTTCATTTGTGAACTTTAAGGTAGTGTTTTATAAGGAAAAAGATGATTTTTCTAACTCTAATGTGTTTAAAATATCCACAAGTTAAAAATATGTAAAAAAAAACTTTAAATGGACCTTGTATCATTTTAATAACTTTCAAACATATCATCAAGTTAGATAAAAGTTAGAATCTTGAGTTTTAGTGCCTTAGAGGGGAGTTTTGGTACTTATACAAACTTGTGAACTCATATTCTAGGTGAAAATAGTTTATCAGTGTCCTTTAAGATTTAATAGGTCATAATAAGGCATGTATAGAATTTTCAAGTCTCAAAATTATAGAAAACTCTCTCTCTAGCTCTCCTCAATTTTTCATTCTTTATATTCCTTTATATGCCTTAGTGGTCTTAAATTAGTCTTTATAAAACATTATTATCATTGTTTAAGGTAATTTTTGAAAAATTAAGGTAATGACTTATATTGGTCTTATAGTGGTCTAGTCTTGTCATAGTGCAATGAAACTTGGTAAAATGGTGTCATAGGTTGTTAAGAGTTTCCCAAAGTCATTTAATTAATTAATCACCTTCTAATAATGTTTCATGATTATTTCGAGAGTATAAGGTTCATTTGTGAACTTTAAGGTAGTGTTTTATAAGGAAAAAGATGATTTTTTCTAACTCTAATATGTTGAAAATATCCACAAGTTAAAAATATGTAAAAAAAAATTTTAAAAGGACCTTGTATCATTTTAATAACTTCCACACATATCATCAAGTTAGATAAAAGTCAGAATCTTGAGTTTTAATGCTTTAGAGGGGAGTTTTGGTACTTATACAAACTTGTGAACTCATATTCTAGGTGAAAATATTTTATCAATGTCATTTAAGATTTAATAGGTCATAATAAGGCATGTATAGAATTTTCAAGTCTCAAAATTATATAAAACTCTCTCTCTCTCACTCTCCTCAATCGATCCCTTCACAAGCTCATAATGACCATTTTTAGGTGAATGGTACAGGCCGTACAAGTAGAGTTGAAGGCTTAGATTTTGACCAAAGTCAAGGAACCTTATGGGATTACAATTATTTTCATTGGTTTTTTATTAATATTATTATATTTATGAATAATTTATAAGGAGCTAAGGTGATTTTTAAGGCTAAAATCCCTATAGGTTATTTTTTTGCAACTCCATGAAAGTTTAAACTCACTAGATACAAGAAATCAATTTTAAAATATATTAAAGGTATTAATAATTTTATTATACCATCATAAACTAGGTTGGAATATGTGGGAAGCCATTTGACAAGGAAGGTTACTCTCTTGCATAATTTACAAGTTGACTGTCATGATCTCTATTTGATCTAGGGTTTGAAAAATTTGAAAGGGTGAAATGAAGGTATTTATTCATGTTTTTATTATCATAAATTCAAGTGAAAATCCAAAAACCAATATCCATACTAATCCCAAAACCATTCTCTCTAAAAAATTCATAATAAACCTCATTTAATGATTGTGTGTGAAGTCTGTTGCATAAGGATGTTTGTAAAGGTTTTGTATTGCATTTTTACAAGAGGAGTGAGATTATTGAAATAATTAAATAGGTTATAAAGAATTTATAAATTTTATTAGGGGTTTAAAATATCATTTTTTCACCTTTATAAAGTCTAAAACATAGGTCTACATTGTAAGTGAATGTTCATGGAGTTCAAGTTTCATGTTGAGGTGTTCAAGCCATGGAGAAATGTGACATATAAGTATAAAAACACATATGATATTAATACACCCCTCACTTCCATTATCAAAATACATGAGAAAATTAATATACTCTCACTTTCAATACAATTTTTTTTTATGTGGACTACTAACTTGCTATAGGCATGCATGTACATAGGATGAAATTTAAGGTTGTATGGTATTTATTTGAAGACTATAGATTATTGAAGCATGTTTCATATAAGGATTAGATAATACATAGGAAAATTAAGATATATAAGTCATATGAGAGTCATATATGGTTGAAATAACTAATTTCAAGATCTACTAGAAGAGTCTATAAGATTTAATGTTCATACACAATTTTGTGTATAAATACAAGAGGAGAAAAAGTTATAAGATGATATGGAAAGTCAATGAGAATTTTAGACTATTTATAAGAATTTTACAAAAGGTTTTATTAATATTAAGGTGTAATGGTGGATTTTATAATGTCAACTTCCATATATCATTCTCAAACTTCTTTAATGACCACCTACAACCATTTTGAGAAAGTGTAGAGAATAGTGTGTGCTAAGTAAGTGTGTGACATTTTGGAAAGTTTTAGGAGATTAAAAAATATAAAAAATAGAATAGATTAATTTATAGGTTAAAATATTTAAAATTAAATAACTTAAACCCTCAAATATAATCAAATTTCTCTATGAACACCTATAGGTTATAGTCTAGAGTTGGCCAATTTTAACCTAAGGAGAAGGTAGGGTCCATACAAAAGAGAATTGGAATATATATTGGGTGATAAAAAATGTTAAGAGGTAATTGGATAATTAATAAAACATAAATTAGGTTCAAATATATGACTAAAAAAAGCTCAATCTAACCCTGGAGACACAATGAACATCTACAAGTTGCTAAGGAGGAACAAGCTAGTTTTAAGCCTAAAAGAAGGGAAGAGTTCATAAAGAGAGCATTGAAATTTATATTAGTTATAAAAAAAAGTAATTAATTTCATTTGAATACAAAATTAAATGTGAAGGAATATAAATTAAGATTGGTCACAACAAAGACCTAAACCCCTCTATACACAACCAACATGAGCTACAAGCCTATCTACCTTGGTAAGGAAAAGTTGATTTTTTAGAGTGGAAAAAGAGGTAATAAGAGAGGTAAAACACTTTATATGGTTTATGGTGATTAAATAATTCAAAAATACCATCATACTCAATCAAAAGTGAAACAAACACTAAAAACCCTATGTAGGCCTGTAGAACCTAACTCATACATAGGTAGGCCTACAAGGACAACCATAGAAATGATGGCCTAATAGGTAAAAAATTTGACATGGAGGTTGGGGATATACTATGGAAAGTTAATCACACACTTTTGGGTGGTTTCACATGTGTGGGAGAGGTTTGGATCCAAAATTCAATCTTTTAGGCAATGAGGCCTAATTGAGGAAAGAGAAAGGTAGAAAAGACACTTCCACTCATATTATGGACTTGAAACTTATCTTGGAGATATAAATAAATAAAATGTCATAAAATATTCCCTTATTTTTTCAATACCATCCATACACTTTACTACATAAGGAGGTTTTCACGATTTTAGGGATACAAGGAAAATAGGCCTAATGAGAGATTTTAGTGTAGAATGAGGTCTTGGGGGTGGTTTGAGACTTAAAAATGAATTATTGTAGGTATAATATGATTTTAATAGACCATAAATGGATATATAATTCATTAGATAATACAAATTCAAGATTTGACACTTGTAAGCAAAATTGTCCTAGTGAGACAAAGAGAGTTCTATATACCTAACAAGAAAATTGATCCAGGTGGATCCATGTACCATTCCATTTTGCAAGTCTTAAATTTTTATTTGAACCATTTACACATCAAAGAATTCATTGAGATATTTTTGGCACTTCTTCTGGAATGTAAAATGGAGTCTGGATGCTTGAGATATAGCTTGCTGAAGTATTCTTATTATAGGTGAATAACGGGTGTCGATAAGTGATGTGGCATTGTTCTAATACACCAAGTGGTACAATAACCATTTGACACATGGAAATATGATTTAAAAAAAAATGGTTTGGTGTTGTTTTAGCCTCTAGTCTTTGACAGGTGGTCATACGAGGATTTGTGGGCCCCACTATTTGCTCGCTAGGTGCCCTCAGCGAGGGCCAACACACTCTTGTGGAGGGGTGCCTTAGCCTCTTATTCTTCATATATTATGGTATGTGAAATTTTATTTAACTCACAAAGTTTTCTCAAACCCCACCAATTTGGGATAATGGTTTTACACTTTTTAATAAAAATTCTCAAACCAACACGTGGCAGAGCCACAAACCACCAAGCTGATCTGCCACATCATCCACCTTTGCCACACATAAACCCTAAAAAGACCACATGCTAACCCACTATTCTCCATGGTCAGCCTAAGTATAGGATTATCCAGGATTAGTGCCTAAATTTGAAATCATGCTAAGACTTACACCTAAGTCTCCCCCAAAAGGGACATTGACACTCATAAAAGAGGCCACCAACCCTTAAAAAGCATGCAAACCGTTCCCAAACAACAAATGTGGGATAAAGATAAGACAAAGGTGATAAAGGGAAGGCTGATGCCTTAAACATTTCACCTACCAAGCAAAAAGGATAAGCTTTGACCACTTGATCCATGGGCTTGGAAGTAGTATAAAGGGAGCGAACTTCCATTTGAAGGGTATTATTCAGCCGACTGTGTAAGAGATTTAAGAAGGTTAGAAAATTATTTATACCTTGTACAACCTTGGGCCATTAATGATAGGTCTAAGAGATATTTTTATAGGTAAGTAGAGACCAGAGAAGGTGAATTAAAGACTTGTATTGATTTTTTAATCCATTGGTTGCAAAAAATTAATGGAAACGTTCCTCACTTCGAACGAACCCGGAGACGTAGGCTATTGAAGCCGAACTCTGTTATCAAATTTTTGGTGAATTATTCTAATTTTATCTACTATTTATTTTAATTTTTATATTCATTTTAATTTCTTTATACAAAATTAAATAGAAAAGTCAAGAAATTAGTAGATCTTTTAAATGTGACAGTATACTATTCAATTTTGTGAAACTTGCATTTTCAATTTTTAGATCAAAAATGAAGTGATGTGTCAAAGAGAACTTTTAGATTTTAGTTAAAAGGTGTCAAAATTAGAGAAAATATGTAACTCAACATTATTTGATCATAAATAAGGCCACTTGTAATTCCAAAATTTAAGGAAAAGGGTAGTTTTAGAGATCTAGGCAAGGTGTCAAATAAAGTTTAAAACTTCCATGCCACTTGGAAAAGAAGAGCATATTCAAAATAATAAAACTTGTCTTTGAGGAACTAATGGGGAAATTTAAAACTCCTTTCTTATTTTAACTCCTTTTTAAAACTTCTCTCTCTCTCTCTCTCTCTCTCTCTCTCTCTCTCTCTCTCTCTCTCTCTCTCTCTCTCTCTCTCTCTCTCTCCCCCCCCTCCCTCCCCTATGCCCTTTTGTCCTTATTTTCTCACTTTTTCTATATATTGAGCCTTCATTGGATAATATTGTATCCTCCACATAGGTATGGTGAAACCCTACCCATTTTTAGCCTTTGATAAATAAGAATAATCTAGTTTTACCTTTTCCATGGAATGGTTTCGATATGCATTCTTGAATATTTGATATTGCTAAGTGATAGTCTTGCTTCCTTGGAATGTGTTCCCTTATTTATCATTTATATTTAGTTTTGAATCCTTTTTATAGGTCTCGTAGAGTGTTTAAATTTAGTGTGAAGGGTTTTAGTGAGTTGTCTTTTCATTAGTGTCATGTCATGACGTCTTGAATAGTCCTCCTAACTCAAGCACTCCTCACAACCTTCATGAGAAACATTGATGTAGAGAGGTAGATTTGGATTAGTATCATGTGTAGGTTAGTATCTTATTTTAAGTGCAATTTTAGTTTTTTGGTAGTGGTTAAATCATATTTGGTGCATCACCTCCATTAGAGTAGGTTTCTCTTCTTTTTCCTAACAAGCGGTAGATTAGTGTTTGAGCCTAAGTGATTCATTATTTGGAGATAAACCTTTAACCTAGAGATTCACCTCTCCAATAAGGTACCCACAAATTTGAGGTGTTTCCATGTTACATCAAATTTAAGGAGGCTAGAGTAGAGCTCCTTTGGGTGAAATTTTGATTGATAACTATTGTGATGTGTAAGACTACTGATAAATAGCTATCCTGGAAGTCATAGGGATCATATGATGAGTAACCAATGGTTCATTAAAAGGAATGTAATATGATAAATATATCATATAGGAGTGTGATCTAGGAGACTATAGAGATTGAGGGCCTGATACCACCTATGTGAAATCCATGATGCCTTTGTTAATATACTAGTCGATATGATCTCTAAGTACATATCCATGATCATCTGAATGTCTATTAATCTAATGAATATGACAATAATTATTATGTGGTAGCTTATGTAATTAGTGTTGTGTATGATGATTAGTTGAAGGAAATGTGATCATCCCCTTATCTATTATTGTAACCAAGATGTCATGAGGCCCATCCTTATCTATCAATTGTATAAACACTCTACATATATCCTATATGCTACTCACTATATATTGTGCTATGTAGAGTGGATATTTTCCATTACTAAGTATATTTATTGGTTATTTGTGTTCCACTAGTTTATAAATTGGAAGTGGGGTCAGATATTGTATTAGATTTGATGAATAAAGTTCTAAGGGGTCTATAGCCAAATCTAGCTCTAACTATGTAATTACTAATCCCAAATGTGCCTCTAATGATATATCTACATTGCATATATGTATAAATTATTTAGATGTTTGATATATAAATCTATCCTTAAGAGGAGAGATTAAACCTATTGCAAAGATGTATTATACTTTTAAATCTGTTGGTTGATAAATTAATTGATGCAAACAAACTTTGAACTATAAAATGTATTATATGTAGGCTCTGTCTCTCCCTGGTGTAATGAAGGTAACCTCTCATGTGTGACTAGAGGCCCCTTATTCTATGTATAATTCTTGAGGAAGACTACCTCTATCTTCTCATATGTATGTAAAGATCCACTAGGGAGTGTATGGTGGAACCAATCTAGTGATTTGTCCTTTAGTGACTTTGGAAACACTTGTAGTATAATTAAATTATTTTTAACATGAGCCATGGATTTCTCAGAAGCATGATGATGTAAATATGGATATTACATCAAATATAGGTAACATTGGTATTTGAAAGTTATGTGGCAACCTCATAGTTGAGATTATGCATGGAATAGGATTATTATGTATAACATTAGCATCAACCTAGAATTTGTATGATTCATTCTCTAAAGTGAGATGATGCACTTTATTTTTAAAAAGTACCCATAACATGCATTAAATAAATAAACACTTATGAAGGTATATTATCATGATTATGGGGTTTGTTTAATTCTTGAATTTTATTATTTATTTTAGCCATTAGTATATTATAATTGAAATATTGTTTAGTAATGGTTGGTGTGCTCTCAATAAACTTTGTAGGTGTGATATCTTGGCCTTGGTTAGAGGTAAATAAGTTATTTCCATTGTTTGGGTTTGTTTGAGAACTAGGTTCTACTATAGTAAGGGGGTTAAGGGGGATTCATTGGTATCTTTTATATTTTTAGGGTGTGAAGGAGTATCACATACTAGCTAAATTAAAGGTACTTTATTATCTAGTGAATTAAAATTATGCACATAATAATAAGTGTGTGTGTGTGTGTGTGTGTGTGTGTGTGTGTGTGTGTGTGTGTGTGTGTGTGTGTGTGTGTGTGTGTGTGTGTGTGTGTGTGTGTGTGTGTGTGTGTGTGTGTGTGTGTGCGCGTGCGCGTGCGCATGCGCGCGTGCGTGCGTGCACATGTGCGCACGCACGTGTGTGTGCGTGCGTGCGTGTGTTTCAACATGTGATATATTATTTGGTTGAACAAGAGAGATATGTGAGGTAAGTTAAGAAGTAGAAGTTGTAGATTCTATGTCATCTTACTCATAATAACAATAATCATCCTTATCCCATGGTTCATAAAAATCAAAATTTAATTCATTTGAAGAGGCAAGAGTAGAATAATTATCATTCACATGCTCATTAAGAGAAGGAGAAGGAGAATATTTTAACTTTTTACCACTATGCAATGTATAATCATGTGTAAGTGTAATAGAAGGCATTTATTCACTAGTCATTTTTGAAATGCAAACATGATTATCATTTTCTATTTGAGTATCAAGGGAAGAATAAGTAACAACCATGTTTTCTTTTTTCACCTTATGAAATATAGGAGAAGAGTTAGAAACATGTACATTATCTATTTATGCCAAAGAATCATTGCATTGAGCTCAGAATGTGAATGAAGGTGATGAAGTAACTTCATCTACCTTAGTTTGTGCATTGCTTAAAGATGTAACATCCTTTGTATTTTCATTTTGAAATGTAATTGACAAGGGTAAATAAGATTAATTATTCTTATCTACTTTACTTAAAGTATGCAAAAGTGATTTTTGTGTAGTGCACTTATATTTATTTATTTTGAACAATGAAGTAGCAAAACTAGTTGAAAAGATAGGATCACACTCAAATAAAACACTAACAATAAGAGGTTCCTTTGGCATTGTATTGTTAATTTGATTTTTAGGAGTAAGAGAATAATGAGAGGAAAGATAATATGATGTTTCTAATGTATCCTCATGTTAATTTTTATTATCGTGTTCATAGTAATACTCATAACCATCATTATAACAATAGTCATCATCATAATTATAAATGAAATAATTATTATGCTCTAATTTAAAATATTTAAAATTAGTCCATTAATTATTATAATCACGAGAAAAAATCAATATTACATAAATTGTATGAGGGGTAAAAGACTTTTTAGATGCCATTTTAAACTTGCCAAAGAAGATAGTGTAAATAATGAATAATAAACATACAAGAGGCAGAATATAATCTAACATAAGTATGTATGAAATGTGTGAATTTGTTAAACAAATTTTATAATAGGACATAGGATTATTGTTGAAATTCTAATTGCTAATGTTGTGTGTATAGGTACCTAGTATGTGGATCTAGGGTTTGAATTAGGTATGTGTTGAAAATATTTAAATAAATAAAACCCTAGAATGGGATTAATTAAATTAGTTAAGTTAATCCAAAAATTAGAGAATCAAATTTTTGTAACCCTAATTTAATGTGCAAAATTTAGAAGGAAAACCCTAAAGAAAATTAGGGTTATGAAGAAATATTCAAAGTAAGATGGGTTCACCAAAAGTTTTAACCTTTTAGGGTTTTTAAATGTAAATCATAAGATAGATTAAAGGGATGGGTATGTTGTTAATCCACAATAAAATTGGAATTTATTGATTCTATGTAACTTTAAAAAATAGTAAATACAAGGAGAAAGTGGACTTATTTAGATATACATAGAGTTTTTCATGAATCTAAATACTGGAGATAGATGAATAGACACATATGAATATTTTATGTATAAACTATTTTTCAAGATCTAGATTTAGATAATATCACCCCTTAGGAAAGTAGCACCATGAGGAATTAATGTCCAATTATAGAACTAGTGTCCTTCTTGTAGTGCTATTTATAACTTTCAGGGAAGCTATGAGAGTTCTTGGAGGTCTTGTAGGTGATTTCTTATCATGCAGGGGTTCATCTATGTCATTGTTTTGGATGATTATTCTCTAAAGACCTAATGAATACCTACACACATGAAATAATAAAATGTAAAAGGAAAGTAAAAACTAGGTTATGGGATGCTACAATCACATTAAACAGAACCCATGTTATCTTGGACACTACCTACATTAACCCCAATGATAGGGGTCTTAGATTGCATGTATTTCTCCCTTAAAGATTGTACACCATCTAATTGCAAAGTATGCTATAATGAATTTTTCCTAGGCCCTTCTTTGATTAATTATGCAAATGTATATATGTGAATGTTGAGTAGTATGTAAAGTATTTGAGTTGTAATATTGGTTCATTTTATGTAAATAAGTGACAAACTAGTATGTTCTAGATGTGAAATGACTTGTGAGGCTATTTATATAGGAGGATATTTGTTTGGAACATAATACCTTGTTCACTAGTTAACAAGTCATGAAAAATATATAAAAACATAAGAACAGGGTCAAAAATAGGTTATAACTCAAACATGGGTGAAAGGGCCTATCAGACACTTAAGGAAAAAGTGGGTAGTAGAGCCATGTGGTACTACTATCCTAAAAGTGGCACTAATGTTTTAAGGCTTATAACAAAGAAAACATTAGGGATTATAGGCTCAGGGCCCCTGAGACTAGGAAAAGGTGACTTGTGACTATTTGGGGTGTTAAAAATAGTGAGAAAAAGGCATAAGAAAGATCAAAAGAATCAACATGACCATGTGAACAAGGAATATAACCATAACTAAGACCTTATTTTAAAGAGCAAAAAAAGACATATTACTTATGGTTACTTGACCAAATTAGTGTATTTACACATAACAACCAATTTTAACTCAACAACCTTCAGTGATAGCTACACCTCTTATGACTAGTTCCTCCACTATAGACATACAAGCCCTTATGCAAGAGCTTCATACTCTATAAGATAAGGTGTTACATATTGATTAAGGAACCACTAAGACATCACATCTCTTGGACTCTCATGCTCTTTTACATACACCTTTGACACATCACATAGTGATAACTCATTTTCCATCCAAATTCATGTCACCTAAGATTACATTGTATGATGGTAATGGTGACCTAGACCACATCTCTAAGATTTTCATGCAACATGTTTGTACTATGTGTCTAGTGATTGGATCCTCACTGAGTTGTTTCCATGAAGTTTAAAGGATTATGACTTATAATGATTTTATGAACTAAAAAATTAGTCTATCACTACATTCAATACATTGGAAGACACATATTTAATACACTTATCCATAAACATTAGTGATAAGATCTCATATGCTTAAGTTGCATAATTGAAACAAAAATCAAATGATCCTATTACAGAATACATCTTATGACATAAGACCATATTAGACAAATTAACTATCCCCATAGAATATAAATATATTTAGAACATCTTCAAATAGAGTCTTATATTAACATTAAATGAAGCTATCTTATTTAATAATTTTAAAACCTTCATAGATTTATGCCACATAGTGGAAGAAAGAGAAGTCAAGCTTCTCTCTATGGGAAAACTAAAATATACCAGTGGATCATAATCAACTAATAAAAGTTATATTAAGCATCCATATAATGTAAGGGATATCAAAAAAAATATGGATCTAAATGTCATAGTTAACGTAGCTTTAGAGCCATCTCCTTGCTTGTTTTTATCACCTCCTCCACATAGAGTCTTCACCAACCTTCCAAAATTGCCATCACATGTTTTACATAAGCTCTTGGAATGCAATG
This sequence comes from Torreya grandis, assembly GCA_037957365.1. Lineage (NCBI taxonomy): Eukaryota > Viridiplantae > Streptophyta > Pinopsida > Cupressales > Taxaceae > Torreya > Torreya grandis. The sequence goes on along the minus strand of JARHVA010002465.1, from coordinate 767,167 downwards.
CCATATCTATCCATATCATCAAAGAGGTTGATACAAAATTTCCTCTTCCAAAAAACTATGATTCTAATGGATTTTATGAAGATCATAAGGCACAAGGCCATATAACAAATAAATGCATCAACTTGAAACATAAGATACAAGATTTGATAGAGGATAACATTATTGATGTGGGTACACCCATAAATTCACCCAAATTTCAAAAAATGAAAGCTAAGGCATTGAAAATATTCTTAGATCCATTTATAATGTATACAAAAATGAGGTAGGAGCACTTTAGGTGTTCACTACACGTATCAAGCACATCCACCACTAATGTTATATCACACTACTTCAAAGGAGGCACACCCACTACATAATATCATTAGTGTATACCACACTATAGTTCCAACTAGACCACTCATCACTCTTTTGGAGAAGGATAATGTTGACGATGATTCATATTTATATGCACTCTTTGTATGAGCTTACATAGATCATCATCATATCTAAAGTGTTATGGTTGAAAAAAGGTCAAGTATTATCATGTGCACTATTACACTTCTACAACATTTGGGGTATTCCTATCAAGATATATCTACTAAAAACATAGTTATTAGTGGTTTTAGTGGTCATGTTTAGAGCTCCATCATGGAAATTGTACTTCCACTACAGGTTATACCAACACATGTGCCTACTATATTATTAAGTAGGACATGGATACAAAAATTACGAGCCATACTATCCATAGTACATAGATGCCTAAAATATATACATGTAAATTAGGTGGTCATAGCAAAGGGTATTACATATGAGTATCCTCTACCTATCCCATAGGTAGTTACATCATAGTTACTAGTTAAAACATAGTTACCAATTATAGCTTGAAGCATAGTTCCTATTAGTACACCACATATTTCAGTACAACCACTAGTGTAGGTGAGATTTACTCCTAAAGTGCTTACACATATTCATACTCTCCCTCAAAGACCATTATTAGAGAGACCCCTACATTATATATATGTTGTAAATTCTATAGGGCCTCCCTCTTCTCACTTTCTATCAAGATCAATCTTATTGAGTTATTAGAGTTCTCAGCATAGGGAACCTTTGTTGCCTACAAATTATTCTACCATATTGGTCCCTAAGACCCCTATAGTTCACAAGACACCACAATTAGTGTTATATATTCCTAGTATCACTCCATAGATAGGGCTAGATATAGATCACCTAGTGAAACTGATTATGGGACCATAGTTTCCATTTCATACAACACACATGATAATAATTCCTTTATCTAACATAGACCATATTGATAATGAGTCTCCCATGAGACTAATTTATTAGTATTGTTCCTCACTTCTTATACATACTTTCCTTCTCTATTGATCCTTGTATATAATTTTATTTTAATGTTACTTGTATGTAACCTATATCCAAAAAATAAAAAAATAATATAATATTTCAAAAAACATAAAAAAATTCAAATAATTATGTATAAAACATAAAATTACAAATTGTATGCATTTCTATGTTTACATTTACTATATTTGGTAGGAACTACATATGCTAGTTATCTTAGTATAGTCAATTTTATCATATATAAATGCTTCACTTGTTCTTGTCGAGTGCTTTTAAGTTGTTACAGGACTCAGGTCAATTATCCTGATCGATATTTTATATTATCTACCCACTAGGGGCATCTATCCTGATAAATGGGTTCTTTACTTAACACATTCACCCACTTAGGGGTACCCTATACATAGTTTCAATTACCAAGTTTTATCTATCTATACTTTACATCATATATTTTGCATTGTTATATCTTGATATTGATCATGCTACACTTGATCATATTTTTTGTCATATATTACTACTTTAGACTCAACATATGTACCTCATATATCTTACATAGATTTGTATTACATATTCATGCATACTTTCATTTATAGCTTTCTTAGTTTAGATTTTAATGTATCTCTATGCTTATTATATTTGAAGGCATTTGAATATGCCATTTCTCTTTGGATATATGTGACTTATTTTCATAGTATGTGTGCTTTGGACATGTGCCTATGTCCTTGTATGTGACTTCATAATTATCTATGCAGAAATTTGATAATGTCCTTCTATGTGGCTCTAAGAAAACTTACTTGTTACTTGTGTATGTAGACATTTGAACATGTCCTTGTATGTCTTGTTTTCTAAAATTTAGTGACATATGCCCATATAACTTGTATTGTGGCCCCTTGGCCTAATTTGTTTGCCTCATGTGTGATGTATGCTTTCTTATATGTGTCATGGCTAGAGTGAATTTTAGTGGCTATTCTTTATTAATTCATGAATATTTTAGTTTTATAAATTGGCATTTGGATATTTTAGGGGGTAGTGAATAATGTGGATTCACCTAAATTATCTATGTGTAAGTTTTCTAGGTTATCTCACCTACTATTTAAAATTAATTTTATACATATAAATATAGTTTTCCACTTTGTCAAAAGTCAAAATGAGTTTATTTGCCATTATATGTAAATAGATGTCTTTCCATATAATCATAATGGTAAATTTTAATAAAAGTAAAGGGATGAAGGAGGTGTGATCCATAAGAAAATAAGGCACAATATATTTTTAGGTTTTCTATATATTCACATGCCCATTTGGATTTTGTGCCCCATTATGATTTGCATGTCCATTTTCCATCTCACATAAACACCATTTATGAAATTTCACTAGACTTTCAAAACATATACTTAGATATTTAAAAAAAAATCCAAGTTAATTTTCATATGGGCCATTAAAATTTACCCTAGTCATGGCCATGACACTTGTCTCTTGATTATTACACACTTCAGTTTTAGATGTCATGAGGGACCTCATGCATCTCCCCTTTCTAATTAGGTGGTGTGATGGACATCATGCCCCATCCCTCTAGGTAGCTCCTCATTTTTACTCAAATTTGTTGTTAGATACGTTTTTATATCTATATTAACACCTTTATTAATTTTATACATGAAATGCATTGTAATTAAAAAATTATTCTTAGATTATCATACATTCCAGTATTATGTATGCACATTATGTTTTATTATTACATAGTTATCACATATGCTTAGACTAACACACATATTGTAAAGCTTTTTATTTTGAGGATAATTTTTGCATAAGTTCAACAAATCCACTCAAAAGAGAGGGGAATTCATATGGCTTTATCATAGCGATCAAAGTACTATAATGAATTTAGAGTACATTTTTAGCACATAGGCTCAGATTATAGAGATTAGACTCATGTAAAAATAGTGGGAAAATAGTGACACAAAAATTAGAGAAGGACACTAGCACCTAAATTGGGAAACTATTACCATATTTTCAATAATGGTGCTACTATCCAAGACATGGTGCTACTATATAATAGAATCAAATTTATAAAAACCCAAATTGGCCAAAAAATTACTATAAATACAATACAAGTTTACACATGGTCAATTATAAATTTATCAAATTTTCTCATATTCATACTAGTTTATCTCAGATTCATACTAGTTTTCTCAGATTGAGGGCATCATGTGAGGCATGACCATTCCCATATTCAATTAATATACCTAGATATAGATTATTACAATTCAGTCTATAATCGATATTCTTAGATATCAGATTTTGGGGCATGTGCATGATAGATTATTTATGTATGCTCACTTACACACTAGTTGATTAGATGGAATGGTAAATTCAATGTCATTAATTATGATATATACATAAAAAATCATATTCTAGGTTGCAAAATAGTTTCATGCCTTACTCCAACTATCGTGGTTATCATTCTTAAGTGTATTAAAGCCACCTAATTACCTAAGTGGGCACAAGGCTGACTTACCCTACTAAACATTTCCAGTTACATCACATAGTTTTAATTTTAGATGCATATACTACACATAGGTGGGTAATGATGGAGTGATATCCTACTAGATTTCTTGATCTACCTACATGAGAGGATTAAACACACCATCAGTCCAATTGAATTTATTCATAGGTCATGATCCATGAAGCAGGGGTGGGAAATTATGGATTCAAAATCATATTGAATTCTTGAGGCACCCACACATGAGGATTGAGTAAGCTATTAGTTAAATCCAAGTTATTCATTAATAAATCATTGTATACATAGACACACAAATCTTTTCACCAAGTTTGTGCATTTATTCATGTACCCAGTGAGGTGTATTTGTTCCTTTCCTCTCTCTTATCCTTTTACTTATTTACTTACTTTAGTTTTTGAATTTGACATCTCTTAATTAAGGAATAATTTATGCATGTTTCAATTTTAAGACATGCATTGGAACATGCTTCACATACTTAGATCCAGATTCATGGGCTTCACTTCTTAGGTAAGTTTAGGTATGCTTCTTTTTCCTTTATCCTAGTCATTTCACTTTGTTGTATTTATAGAATAAAGGTGGGGGGAGTGTAATCACCTAAAAGTGGTATTTTAGTTCTAAGAGTGATACTTGAGACTACCTATCCCTATCTTAGATCTATACCTATCCTAAAGCCTAATATCACACTTACCTAGCCTTTGTGTGGGCCACATGCATCCCTAGTCATCCCTAAAGTAGTCCCAAACCCTCATTTTTTGATCTTGTCCATTCGTGCTTAGTGTTATTCTAATTTTAAACTCACTTCATAATAAAGACACTAATGGAACATGACACTAGTGTCCAAATAATGGAACTAATGCCCTTTCCCTCCATTTTTCATAAACATATATCTTTTTAAATCTAAAACCTCCTAGGGTTGGCCTAGACCTCTTTAAGTATTTGAAAAAGTATCAAAATGGTATATATGTATTTATTTTATCCTTCTAACCACTAGATGGAAATTATATAAAAAATATAATTCAAACTCATAACAAGTTGTGCACAATTAAGGTTATCAATCCCTATTCTACCCTACTTCTACATACTACCATTTAAATCATTCTTAAGCTCAGATTACCCATATTTCTCATCTTAAGGTCATTTAAATCACTCATTCCCATTATCATACTAGCTTAAATTGTACTTTCACTAATACTTAGGTAGGGAGAAAAACATTGGGCTTGATCCCTCCTTGAAGTATTAGTATGTAGGTAACTCTCATCACAATAAAGTATTGAGGGTGTCTAACCTACCCCGCTAATAAACACACTTTTCATATTGTATCAAATGGATGTCTTATAAATATGGAAGATTAGGGTTTTCTCAAAAATTTAGTCAAAACAAGAATTATACATGGTTTCATAACTCATACATGTAGGAACATACCTCATAGATCCAAACATAGGTGTACTTAGAAGCTCAAGACAATCTTGCATAGAGGACACTACAACCAATACAAGGACACTACCACCATATTTCCAATAATGTTACTACTGTCTAATTAAGGTTTAACTATCTAGGAGAGGTTTTGACATTAGATCCTACTTGTGATACTTAGACCAAATTTTACATTAGTTTCCAGCCTCGAGATCATCCATCTCAATTATTTTCCAACTAAGTTATTAATTTCACTATTTATTACTATTTTTATAAATTTCAAAGTTAGTAAAATCTATAAAAAATCAATGGATATATTTATTGCATATTATTACCTAGATTTAGTCTACTCAACTCTTTAACAAACATAGGATTTACCTTCACTAAGTCCTAAAAGGTTAAAGTAGTTGCACATATACCTATGTTAGATTACATTCTACCTTTTGTGTGTTTACTATTCATTATCTACATTATCTTATTTGGCACATTTAAAATGGCATCCAAGAATCCTTTCACCCCTAACCCAGTTGATGAATTTCTAAATTTCTTCATAATTATAATAATGAATGGATAAATTTTTAATATTACACATTAACACATGATAATGATTTCATTTATAACGATGATCATGACTATTTTTGTAATGAAGGATATGAGGATTACTATGATCATGACAATGAAAATTTATGAGGATATACTAGATACATCTTCTTCTCTTTCCTCTCCCGCTTGTCCTACACTTCAAAATCAAACTAAAAATATAATGCTAAAATAACCTCTTCTTTGTTTCAATGTGATCCTAACTTTTACAATACTTTTGATAACTTTTTTTCAAATTAAATCAATATAATTGCAATACATGAAATCAAAATTTTCATGATTCAAGTATACAAGATCAATTCATCTCCTTTTCCTTTCTCAGTTAAATTCAAAAAGGCATGTACTAATGATATTACACCTTTTACCAATACAAAAACTAAAGTAGATGAAATTACTTTATAATATTCTTTTACATTCAAAGCTCAATGCAATGATTCTTTACAACATATTTATAATGAAAATATCTCTAACTCTTATCCTACATATCTTAATATGCCAAATGAAAACATGATTGTTAATTTTTATACCCTTGACTTCAAAATTAAAAGTAATAATCATTCATGCACTCCACACATATCTAGTGAAGAAATGCATTACATTACACCCATATAGGATGACATATTGAATAATATTAAATTTTTTAAATCTTTTATTGCTCTTTTTCTTAGTGAGCATGAAAATGATACTTCTTCTACTCTTACTTATAAAAGTGAATTAAACTTTATATTTGATGAATCTTGGAATAATGATGATTAATATGATTATGATGAAGAAGACATAGAGTCTACACCTTATAGTTCTCCCCTTACTTCATCTATTTCCAATGTTCAAATTAATGCTAGGTTATATGTTAAACACACACACACACACACACACACACACACACACACACACACACACACACACACACACACACACACACACACACACACACACACACACACACACACACTTATTATTATGTTCATAGTTGACATAACTTACATTCACATGATAATGATGTACCTTCTAGTCCATTAGAATGTAATAATCCTTTGAAAATTAATAAAATAAGAGATACCAATGAATCTCCCTCAACCCCCTTACTACAATAGAACCTATTTATCAACCTAAACTACATGAGGGTGATAGCTAATTTCTCTCTAACTAGGTCCAAGCTATCACCCTTCTAAAGGTTATGGAGAGAAAAAAAATCCTCCCTAAAAATGGTTCCCAATGAAATATACCAATGACTAAGATAAATAAAAAAATTTAAGAGTTAAATGAACTGATTGATGATGATAATATACCTTCACAAGTGGTAATTTAATTAATGCATGTCATGGGTGATTTTCAATAATAAGTAAACCATCTCACATTGGATAAAAAATCATACCAATCTTAGGCCAATTCTAATTTCATCCATATAAATCGTATTCCATGAAAAATCTTCACTACAAATTTACCACCCAACTTTTAGATACTAATATTACTTAAATTTGATAGGCATGGAGACCCATGATTGCACATTCAAGATTATGAGAAAGTTTCCACATGTCACTACAAATTTGATCTATTACAATTATTTCCAAAGTCCCTAAATGGGGAGTCACTAAATTGGTTTCATCATGTAATCCTTAGTGGGTCACTACATACATATGTTGAGTTAGAAGCAATCTTTCTCAGGAAATACATACAAAAGAATAGACCTTGAGTCACACATGAGAGGTTAAATTCACTACACTAGGGTGAGATAGAACCAAAAACTAAATACATTCTAAGATTCAAATCATGTTTTCATTAGTTGATTTACAAGACATCATATTTATAGGTAAAATACATCTTTTCCAGAGGCCTCATTTTTCCTCTTAAGGAGAAATTATTATATTAGACATCTAAATTATTTTGGCATCTATGTAACATATCTATAACATTAGAGATGGAATTAGGACTAGTTTTTGTGACCAAAGAATCCAAGAAGGGTGGTTAAATCATTTGTTATCTTCAAAATGAAAGGAAACACACTAACATGCATAACACTATCTTACTTAGATCATAGGGGGGAGCTTAGTGAAGAAAAATAATTGACAAAGAACAACTAAAATGCAAGACAAATAACCTTTCTTACATTCCTTGAATTCTCCAAGAGATTTATTCATTGGCTTGCTCAACTTATGCTCAAGAGGTCTTTGTCAAATGGATTTGTGTAGATCCTTCTCCCATTGGCACCATGGTTTGGCTCACACTTGATTGATTTAGCTTCATGGCTTGATGGTTTGGTTTGTGATTCAAAATTTTGGCATTATAACTCTATTGTTTCCAATCTTATCATAAAACCAACATTATAAAATTACTATGTCCATGCTCTCCTAAATGAAAGGCAAATGCTTGTATTTATAGGTTTAGAAACTAGCCCCAACCTATGGTGAGTTTAGGTGTAGTTAGAGCTTGGAATGGGTTTAAACCTTACCTTTGTGAGTTAATTAACCCTAATAGAGTTAAAAGGTGTCAAATAGTCATGATTAGAAATGAATATGCATTTTTGAGATATTTTATGATATTTGACAACTTACAAAAAGGTAATTATGAATTCCTAGGATATTTTTAAATTTTTTAATTTATTTTTTGATAATTCATTTAATTTCTCATGGATTAATTCAATTCAAGTATTTGATTAAATTTTTCATTTTAATTAATTCTATTTAGGGATTGTAGAATTTTTGTAAGATTTGAATTAATTGGTGTGCATTTTCCCCATTTAATTGGTTTATAGGCCAAATTGCATGTTATGAAGCCAAATTTGAGATGTTTAGTGATTCTTAGGCTATATTTTCAAAGGTTGGTAAGAATTGGTCTAAAGTCTAGTATGAATCCATTGGTGGCTAATTTTAGATGTCTACAATTCACCTCTATTTGGGAAGGTGTTGTAAGCTATAAGCAAAATAATGTATTCTCAAATATTAAAAAGGTCTTGTATGATTATGACTTCCATAATAATGGATGAACTATAGGGTGAGCCCTCAAGGTAGTGGTTAAAAAGGGGCTGAAAAAAAGTCCCTCAAAAGAAGGAAACAAGTAGACCAAGATGAAAATGATGGAATGAACTTATTTTCCCATAGGTAGTTATAATTAGTGGCATATGGAACTACCCCAGTTAGGGAAAATAAACAAGATGATTTACCCATAGTTGGGTATAATCATAAAAATGGGTAGGATAAAAACATGCTCCATTTGGGCAAAATATAGTGGATCATTTTCCTAAAGGTGGTTATAATCATTATCCCTCAAATTAATGGAAACACAATGATTCTCCCAAAGGTAGTTAGAATCATTAGAAATGTAAGTGGGATGGTGTACAATGGTTTGACCAAAGGTGGTTATAAGCATTATACCTTGATAATGGAAAATATGGTATGAAAGATGAAAGTGGGATGTTATACAATTATTTGCCTAGAAGTGGTTATAAACATTATATCCTGATAATGGTAAATAAGTGGGATGATATACAATGATTTGTACATAGGTGGTTATAAGCATTGCACCTCGATAGTGGCAAATATAATGATGGAAAATTGGTATATAGGATAAAGATGAATTAGGCAACCCACTAGTAGGGGATGCTCATCTAAACTAGTAAGGAAGAAGTTATTTCATTATTTAATTACTCTATTTGGGATATGATTTGGATTAGATTGGGAATATTACTAGTGCTGGTGCCAAAGAGGTATTATCATTGCATTTTCCATGTAGAATTCTCAAAAATGATTTTTTTATAGCACATGATGGTAGGCATCATGGAAAAACACCATGAGGACTTGGTCAAAATATGTACAAGGACTAACTCCTGATCCAAGTCTTAATGGAAAACAATGCACCAATGATAAAAAACATGATGTTAATGTTGACATATGAATATGTATAGATTCAATAATAATGTGCAAGGAATCAATCAATGAATGCATGTAGACTGAATCAAGGTAAAAATACTTAAATAAAATAAATAGGAATGCACACAAAATAAAGATAAAAAATAAACAAATAAATAATGATTAATCACATTGTTAGTACAAAAAACATGACACAAACAAGATGATGAACATTACCCCTAGAAAATAAATGATAACTTAAAAAATAAACCAAATGGGGGAATAGAATAAAAGGAAGGGGGTGGATGAGCTATCTCCATATGTACTAGGCAAGTGGACACTACCTGCATAGTTCCATGGACATAATATCCAATAAAAACTTCAAGCCAAATATAGTTCTCCTAGGATATGGGTTAAAATAAAATGATGAGAAAGAAAACATGATGAATGCTTTATAATAATATTTTAATGAGATTTAAAAATGGTGAGAGCATGGGAAAAGGTTGAAAAGGATGGAGAAACTAAATGACAAATAGTTTATTGTGATTTAGTAAGGGTTTCCAAAATTCTTAAGGCAAAGAAGTGGTTAATATTTTTGGTTTTTATAAATGATTTGACAAAAGTTTTTAGAATTTTAGATAATATAAACTCAATCAAGAATGATGAGATACTAAAGGCTCTGATCTCATAAAATGATGAGAGCATGGTTTGGGTTTCTCACAAAATTGTGAGAGTGTGGCTTAGGTTGATGGAAAAATGGCGAGAGTGTATGGAAAAAGGGGACTAAGCTAACCCCAACATGAATTGAACATTGCCTACATAGTCCCAATAAGACCTCAAGTCACATTATTTCTACCTTACAATAGATGAATTTGACTAGTGTAGCATCTGATTCAAAAAAAAATAGGCATAGTTGGCATAATGGCATAGTATGAGATAAGAATAGCAAGTTGGTATGTCAAGGAAAAATAAAAAATTGTTGCCCTTAGTTTTCCCATAGGTAGGTATAAATAGGAAATAATGGCATAAATAAATGATACTAATTTTCCCATAAGTGGTTATAATTAGTAGAAAGAATGGTGAGACATTGATTTTCCCAAAGGTAGTTATAATTAAGCCCACACAAACAAAGCATGATATTGAAAAAAATAAGAAATGAAGGATGCAACTACCAAAACTTATGTCATAGTGCTCTAAAATATGGCCTCTATCTAGAATTTTTGAAATAACTACTGAAATTGATCTGATTCTTCATGCTAAAAGTGAAACTAATGGATGAACCAAGGTCAGATGGGCTAGGTAGGGAGGGATCAAAACATGTTGGTTAATAGAAAAAGTTTGGTAGAATGGCATATGGTATGACAAAGGGATATAATGGTATAATGGTATGGTATAAATAATAATATTGATAATATGGTATAACTTTAAATGAGTCCTTGTAAACAATACACTAAGTCATTCAAGTGAAGTAATGCTTGAGGTGTATAATGTTCATTGGGTCATCAAGTTCATCCCCATCTGGTATGGTGAGCCTATATTCTCTATTACCATAATCTATAACAATGATGAAAGGACCTACCCAATTGGGTTTGAACTTGCCTTTATGTTTCTTCTTAGCCATGGTATTCTTTTGTTTTTATTTAAGAACAAGATCACCAAGTTTAAATTTTCTATGTTTCACACCTTGATTGTAGTAGCCATAGCGTTGATTTTGATATGATTGAAGGTTTTTTACTATATCCATGCATTTCTCATCAAGTAACTCTAGTTATTCTAGGTGAGCTACTTGATAGCCTTCATCATCTAGGACATGCTTGAAAGAGATGCGTAATGAAGGTAACTTGACCTCAATGAGAAGAATGGACTTAATACCATAAATAAGTGAGTATGGAGTGGCACCTATGGGTGTGTGGTGGTTAGTAAGGTATGCATAGAGGGTGAAAAATATTTGAAGGTTCCAATCATGGATAACATCAATTATAATATTTATAAGGATGTTGATAATGGTTCTATTAGATACTTCTACCTAGCCATTACCTTGAGGGTAATATGCTATGGAAAAATGTTGAGTAATATTATGCTCATAACATAGTGATTCAACATCCTTGTTCTTGAATGATCCATCATTATTAGATATAATGTCAGAGGGGATATCATAGAGGCAAATGATATAATTAAAGATGAATTTGGAAATTTGATCTCCAGTCATGTAAGTGAGGGGTATAGTTTTAACCCACTTAGTGATGTATTCTACGATGGTGAGGATATGTTTATGGCCATCGAATGAGGTGGGGTTTATCTTCCTAATGAGATTGAAACCCCATATAGAAAATGGCCATGGTGTTATCATTAGTTTTAGAGTCCTGGTTGGGGTGTGAATTAAATTGGCATGCCATTGACATTTATCACATTTTTTCACATATATATTTGCATATGCATCCATTATTGGCCAATATTACCTAGTACATAAGATATTTTTAGATAGGGTGGCCTTGATGTTATGGGATCCAAATAATCCTTTATGAACTTCCTATAATGCTAATGTATATTTTATTGAAGGTAAATAACAAATTAGAGTTACATCAAAACTATAGTGGTATAAGGTTGGTTCGAGTAAGGTATAACATTGGGCATTATGGATGAAGGCTTTGGATTATTTACAAGATAAGTCTGGTGGCATAATATGGTCATGGAGATAAGTGTATAGGTTTGAATACCAAGTAGATTTGGGAGCAATAATATCATAAATTATTGTGATGGTTGATGGTTCATGAGCTAGCTCTATTAGATTTTCAATGAGAAACTAGTATTACTTGGCTATATCTATTTTTCAAATCAAAGATATAATTGTAGCCATGACATCTAATATTCTATTACTAGTTCTTGGTATATGTTTAAATTATACATCAGTAATATGCTTCTTGAGAGTGTCAACCATGACCTTGTATGGAACCAACTTGTCATCTTTGATCTAAAAATGGTTTGTAACTTGATTGATGATTAATTAAGAATCACCATAAACATTTAGATGATGTATGTTCCATTGTACTACCTATCAAAGCCCTAAAATGAGTGATTCATATTTAACCATGTTTTTATTATAAAGAAAATTAATTTTGAATGACTTAGGGATTAGATCCCCCTATGGAGTGATAAATAAAAGGCCTAACACTGATCTATGTGCTATGAATCAACCATAAAATATAGATTCTAGTGCTACTCCTCAAGAGGTGTTTCAATGATGTTCATTATGGATTCATCAGAAAATTAGACTGTTAGTGGTTTTGTATCTATAAGGGGTGTTTCAACAAACTGATATACAAGAACTTGACCCTTGATGGCTTCTTGGTTCACATACTCTATCTCAAACTCACTGAGAAACATGATCCATTTATCCATGTGGCCTTATAAATTTGTTTTAGATATTAGATACTTGAGCAGATCTACTTTTGAAATTAACATGATCTTGTTGTTCAACATGTAATGTCATAGATTTTGAGCTATGAAGAAAATAACTAAATATAATCTTTTAATGGGTGTATAATTGTGATCATACATGACCAATGTATGGCATCAAATAGTACATGGCATGATATTTTCCATTTTTATCATGTTGAGCTAGAATCTCCCCTAGGGATTTGTCTATCATTGATAGATATAGAAAGAATCATTTCCCTAGCATTAGAGGCAATAAAATTGGTGGATTTGAAAGATAGTCCTTTAGTTCTTCAAAAAAATTATGAAAATCATCCCAAAGAAATATTAGACCCTTATTTAGTAGGTGTGTAAATGGGTGGCACTTATTTGTCAATTGAGATATGAAGCATCTAATAAACTATATCTTACACTATAAACTATGAAATTGAGTCAAATTAGTCAATGGTGGTATCTCTATTATGGCTCATACTTTAGCTGGTTTGACTTCAATGCCTTAATGAGACACAATGGAACTAAGAAATTTTCTTGATGTAACTTCAAAAACACATTTATTAGGGTTGAGCCTAACTTTCTACTCATACAATCACTCAAATATCCTCCTTAGTGTTGCTAGATGATTGGCCCTAGTATTTGATTTACCCAGTATGTCATTGATGTCATCTTCAATAATGTCATTCATCATATTATGAAATATGATGGTCATAGCTCTTTGATAGGTGGCCACTATATTCCTAACTCCAAATGGCATAACTTGATAACAAAATGTTCTCCATGGAGTGGTGAATGTTATTTTGTGTTGGCCTTCTGGTGTTATTTCGATCTGAATATAGCCTAAGAATCCATCCATTAGTGAAATCATCTCATAACCCACTATGGATTAAACAATCATGTCAATGTTTGGTAGTGGAAAGTCATCCTTAGGGAAAGATTTGTTAATGTCCTTGAAATTAGTGCAAATTCTAATTTTTTTTGGCTTTTTATTAGCTAACACTATATTAGAAATCCATTTAGAATAGTTGATTTGCCTAATACATATTTCTTCTAAGAGATTTTATAACTCTTTCTTGACTAATAAAATAATACAAGGATGCTTTTTGGGTAAATTTTGTTTCATAGGTTTGGTATCAGGATGTACCATAAGGATGTAATAACCAAGGCAGGGTCTACACCTGGAATGTTAGAATAGGTCCATGCAAATATATCCATTAATTACCTTAAAAGTGTTGTAAGGACTTCATGTTCCTCCTCAGTGAGAGATGCACCTAATTTAATCCATTTTAGGTCATATAGAGTCCTAATGTTTACCTTTTTTATGTCTTCCACTAGAAGGGTTGACCATCTTTAAGAATAGTGGGCAAAGATTTGAATTGTTTTGAAATGTCAAAGTCCTTTGTTAGGACTGGCTCTTCAATTTCTCCTAGGAATGATGAATCAAAATCACCTAATGGGAGATATGGCCATGTAATGAATGTGGTTGGGAAATCCTAAATGATGTGATCAAATACTTGACATTCTTTAAGACTGAATTCAGACCCATAAACAAGTTCATCATCATTGTTTTCCTAGATGATTTGATCAAAACCCTGTTCTTCTTCAAGATTAAACTTGGACCCATAGGCAAGTTCATCATTAGTGGTATTATGGTCTATATTTGAAGAAGGTTAAACACCCCCATCTAATGGTGCCTAAAATAGGTTTTCACAAGTAGACTGGCCTTTATCTTGACTTTTTCCTTAGTCTAAAATCACTCCAAAGAGGTTTTCACTTTGGGACATAAATTTTTTATTTAATTATTTTTGGATAAGGTTATTTACTCGCTCTCTAAAATAGGCTTCAAGATCCAACTTGATTGAGAACCTTTTTTTGTGGTTTCCCAATAGAAAATTGTACCTAAGGCCTAGAAAATCATAGAAGGCCTCATCATTTTGAAACTCATCAACCAACACATTGGATTCTTGTTGGTCCCATTTTATTAGTTGGGGATAATATAATGTAAGTGGATTATGATGAATGACTGGTCAAAGGATACAAATGTTATTATTATCAAAAAAATTGTTATGGGTTAGGTCATCGAATGGGTTATGATTAGATTTTGCTTCATTTTTGACATCATCATCACTAATCATTGGTGATAGATCTCAAATAAGATATGTGGGGTCACCCTCAGGTGGTTTAAATCCAAGTTCATAGGTTCCTTTGTACCTAGTCATAGAAATTAGCTCAAGTTTTCCCTATTGATTTAGCTCGAGGCCTTCTCCTTCATAATTATAGTTCTCCATGATCTGATAAGGAATGGGGTATTTCAATTTTTTTTAAGAATCAACCAATTTTTCATTATACAACCATGATTCATCACCTTCAAGTGGGTCCTATTCTAGTTAGAGGTAGGTATGAAAGTGATAGGTGCTAGACTATACATTTAGCCTTTGATTTTTATTTACCATTGCATTAATGGTTTAGATTTTATCCTTCTAAAGGACTTGGGGTTCTATGAAAGCATTGAAATGTGAAAGGTGTCATAGGTTAAGTTTCTCTTAGGCCATTATCTGAGATAGTATAATGATTAGATATCTCAGGAGGTGGCCTGTGGGAAAGTGAATCAAGGGTATTAGGGTTAGTGCAATTGGAATTTGGTGAATTAACAAGTATTTTCTTCCCCTTGTCCTTCTTAGCAATTAGTTTCATGCTAAAATGGTAGTTATAGCTTTTAAACTCAGCCTTTAGATACTTACAATGCTTGTATGAATGCAAATATCTTAGAATCATAACCTCCATTCCTAAATGGGAGAATTTGATACACTAGTGTAATTTTGATGGGATTTCATGAATCTCATGTATTTAAGGTCTACTTAAAAGCATATTATATGATAAATCAATATCTAACAATGGTAAAGTGTATCATGGTTCAAGGGCCTAATGATAACTGACAAGCTAATGGTATCTTGTGATTCTCATTCTTCATTATCGTAGGATTTGATGGTGATTATTAAAGCTTGGAGATCTATTATCATGTATCCAAGAAGATTTATGAGATTTAGAGACATAATATTCAAACTTGATCCATTGTCTATGAGGATAGGATTCACTTTGTGCCTCATTATGTAAACTTTAATGTACAATATATTGTTATGAAGTGAGCCAAGGGATGACATATCACTTTGATTGAAGGTTAATTATTGGCCTGAAGCTAGGTGTCCAACCAAATATTGAAATTTATTAGGGGATATGTCATTGGGAACTTTGGATTGACTAAGGAAATCTATCAATATGTTTTTGTGGATAGCAGATGTATGCAAAAAATCTAAAATGGAGATTTATACTAGAATCTTTTATAATTATTCCATACTATCAAACATCTTTTCAAAAGTGGTAAATGTCTTATTTTGAGGTAGAATGGGTGGTTGGATGATGGGTGAAGTAGCAGATGGTTGAGGGCTTGGTATGGTAATCCTTGACCACTGAGTTGTGATTACACAATTGAGATTAGGTACAAGACCATTGTTACTATCAAATTATGGTGGAGGGGGGCTAGATGGGATAAGTCTTGGTTGCTGATACACTTGTGTGTGGTCATGGGATAATGAAAAGTTATCAATATAAGGTCCAAACATGGGAATCCATGCTTTCTAGTTCACTTATATGTGGTCCCAAATCAATGAAGGATTACCAACATAGGTTGGTTGAGAAGGAATTATTAGCATTGGTCTTGTCTGATTGGTACTTGGTTTTGGATTAATGGAAATGGTGTTAACATGACCTTCTATAATATGGCCTACAAGTGAGTTATAGTCATGTACAATGACATGGTAGGCCTATTGGTTTTTGGTACCATTATGGCCTTAGTTCTATCTATTTTTTTGACATTATTAGTTTTTTTGGTTTGTCCTTGGTTATTGATACTATTGTTATTATTATTGCACTAGCCATTATTATTATTATTATTGGTTGTTATGTTGAGGAAAAGGATTTTGATAAATGTTGAGGTTTTAATTGGATGTGGAAGATCCACAATACAATGTGATATCTACATTTTCCAACATATTCTCAATGACATGTTTGATTTACACACACTACTGCAAATTATGGCCATTAACCTGATGATACTCACAAAATTCATATGGTCTATACTAGTCTAGATAGTCAGTGCCTTCAAAAACTTGCCCTTTAAGAATAAGCCATTTAATCAAGTTAGCTATAGTGATCTTGAAAAATAATGATTTAATGGGCTCTCTAAGGTTACTAAAGATATGATGAGTAGGAAAATTTATTCTTGGAGGAGGGTTTTTCAAAGGCATAGGTTACTGCATTTATAGCATTTATTGTGCTTACTAAAGAAGTTGTTGGTTACAAGTTATATACTATAACATAGGCTGTGCAAATGGTGTCTATACCATTTGAACATGTTACAAATTAGTTACTCCATATCCTATAACATTATTATTATGATTGAACTAATTTAGTTTGTCATATTTATTGTCCTAGGTTTGTTGTGATGCTTGTGTTTGGACTAGATTTTGATTTTGGCTATTGTTCTAATTTTTGTTTTGGTTTTGATTTGATGAGGCTAGTTTAATGATACCTTTGTTAATAAGGGATTTATTGATCAAAAAACCTTTGTCAATAATCTCTTTAAATTTTGTGTACACTACAACTCTAAATAATATCTTGTTGTGTAGTTTTTTGGTAAACATAGTGGCTAGTTACTTATCTAGTAAACTGTGGGTAAATTGACCTATAAGGGCTTTCCATCACTATAGATAGCTTGTAAAGATTTCACCAACTTTATATTTGGATTATGCTAAGTATAATATTGAAATATCATGTTTTATATTATAAAAAAAGTGTTACACAAACTTGTCCAAAAGATTGTCAAAATTAGATACTAAATTCTTGGGAAACTTCAAGAACCACTCGAATGCTTGCCCTACTAGGCTTCTTGGAAACAATAGTAATAAGTATATGTTGTTATAGGCAATTAGTTGGCATATAATAAATAATTCTATCAAATGGGCCTTGGGGTCACCTTTACCCTTATATTTATCAAACTTTGGTGGCTCATACCTTGGAGGAAATGGTATCTGCAAGTACTACATGTTGAAAGGGTAAGAACATATGTCATCTAACTTGAACTTTTTGGTCTATTTCCCTAATTTAATGAAGATAATTTAATACTTAATTTGTTATAGTTCCTATGCAATGAAATTAGTGGGATCATTGTCCTATTAAGGTGGAGGTTGAATGATGAAAAATGGATTACTTTGACTGGGGTATAGTAGAGGCATTTACTAGGGAATATTGGATTGGTTAGAGAATGGACCAAGAATACACATACATGGAGTAGGGTGTAATTATTGAAATTACATGTGTGGTTATACAATATTCTAGTTAGGATTGGGTATGTAGGCATAATGTTGGGAATACTATGGTTGGGATGGAGGTATATAGCCATATTGTACCATTAGGGTTGAATAGGGACATTCTACCAACTAGTCATACCTTGTTGATTGAGGGGAGATTATTAAACAAGACTCTATCTTTGAACTTGTGGCATATTTTGCATGAAATGAAATTGATACATAATAGGTACTTGAGGAACATTATAACCTCTTGGTTACATTAATCCATGTTGGGAAGTGGATGCATGTTGAAGAATTGGCATTTGTCACTGACCACTATTGGGATGTTATTGGTTAGACATCATTTGGTTTTGGATTAGCATGTTAGTTTATGACTAAAGAGGTATGTTTATTGATACCTAGAAAGGTGGAACACTAGTTACCCCCTATTGAGGCAACAATATGTTTTGCCTCTATTGCATGGATATGTTGGAAGGTGCCTTTTATTATGGAATATTACTCATCACCTATTGGGTTGGATTAAGATTCATCACATTTTATTATGATATGGCACTAGTCATTTGTTGACTACTTAATCCTTGATATTAAGTGCTTGAAAAAGTAACTGGTTGAGGATTAAAGGTAGTTGAATGAGGTTGGGAAGTAGAAAATCCTACTCCCTAAGTTTATGAACCACTAATGGTGCTTGTTAAAGTCACATTTTATTGTTGACTATGTTTTTGTGCATTAACACCACTTTGGTTTAAATTAGATGTAACTTACACATTATCCACTATGTTTTTCTCATTATTTTACATAGAAGTAGAAGAGACTTCCTCGATAATTGGGATATTTAACATGTTTTATACCAAAGTGATTTTCATAAATAGGTGTAAACCCTAATTTTTTTGGCCTTTTAGTTCCATTAAAACTCCTATTTTAGGAGCTAGTTCAATAAAATGGACACCTAACATGGTCATATTGTTAAAGTTATACACTAGGTTTCAATATGTCTAATATGTTGTCTAAATTTGAATAAAGTGGTCCTCCATGTGACCTCTTTGTGTGACAAGCATATGTGGATATTGATATGGAATATATACAATGGCATTATGATTATTAAAAGAGGCCTTTTCATTATTATAATTATAAGACATGTTATTTGGTACTCTTAATATATTTGACAAGTTGTCATGGGGAAAGTCACTGAAGATTGAGCCCCTACATCATAGGTCAATGGAATTATATCATAATATGGTTGTCGTATATTTTTTGTAACTAAAGGCATGATAGCCAAATATTAGGTTATCTTTCTTGGTCTTAATTCATGTAGGGAGGCATGCTAACCAAATAATTGGCCAAATGATCTTGACTCTATTCCCCTAAATGAAAAATTTAAGGTAGATATGAATCCTCCTCACAAATAAACTCATCTCCATAAGGGTCTTGAATAAATTCCTTTAATGTGAAAACATTTTCATATCCTAGATTGTACATAGTTCCACTATGTGTATAGTGAGTCATGGTGAAATCTATGACAAATGTCTATACACATACTATTTTTAAACTTTTATTAATTACTAACACTTTGTATTTTGTAGGAACCTATCGAGTCTTAATCTCTCTAAGTGCATGCCTTAAGGAGTGCACTGGGAAAGGGGTGGGTAGACCATCGGTGCTTTGTAATATTGTTGTGCCTTTTTCCACTTGCCATCTACAAACTTGTCTCCTAAAACCATTTACCCTAAGATTATTCTTCTCAATCCTACCTCCTCTAGTCTTTTTCCTCTTTCCATCCTTATTTTATTTCCTTAACATCCTTTTTGGCTATCAATTATAATAGGTCAACCCAATACAGTTTAGGGACATTCTTTACTTTCTTGGTTTGTTAACGTTTTGGCCGACCTAGCAAAAACTTAGTAAATTATCCCCAAAAACACACTAGGTTGACTGGGTTGACCCTGTACAGTCGATGTTCTTGAGAGGATTTAGGGAAAAATTCACCTATATATACAAATTAATTTCCCACAATTTCATATGAGAATAATTATAAGTGAATAAGTGTGAGTGAACATCTAATTATTGACCATTCTACTTACCGAATAAAGCTTAATGTTCCATACTTTATTTAGAGATATGGATCTTATCTTGTTGATAAATATTTTAGATGCTTAGATAGGATGTGTATCTTAGATCTGATTTATCTTGGTTATCTTTACATACCACAACAATCTCTTATGAATCACCTTGGCCAATGGAGAGATTGAGGCTTGATAGGTTTGTCTTCAAAGGTAAGTATTCCTAACTTTATTTCTCCTTTGTAAGAGTAGATAGATAATGCATTTATATTATTTTCTCCATGTATTTAAGATTCCCTATACATTTATGTGAGTATATGTCTTTTAATACATGTTTAGTTTAGTTGTTTATTTTTATTACTTCTAATCCCCACTTTGTGCCACAATCTTTGGTGTGCACTAAATTAGATTTTAATTTCTTACTATTAGAATAAAGTGAACTTTTTAAACCTTAGGACTATATTAGGGTTGTTGCATGATTATGTTAGACTATAGGATTTTAAAACCTTCCTAGCATGATGTGTTATGACAAGTGATACAAATTATCCCCTAATCAGTTCTAATGGATCCCCATATTGGTCATGCTCCTACTTAACGAGTGTATCCTAATCAAAAGTGTAGATGTGGTCTATCTTATCCGATCTAGGATTAATTCATATACATGATGCATTTACGATTGCATAGATTCTGGTGAACCTAATGTGAACTAACCCTTGTAGTATTTTTTCACTTTTTTCTTCATTTATTTCATTTATTTTGATCATATATTTTTGACATTCTAGATCGATTTTGTTGACCCAGCTATTTATCTCTTTGCATAGGTTGCAAGAAAAAACAACTAGATCAACCCAGTTGACCCAGTATAGGTTTTTAGATTTTTGGACACTCATTTTAACCTATTAGGTTGACCCAATCAACCCTTTATAGTTTCAATACCTTTTTATCAAGTTCTTGTACAACTTGATCAATTATGTTAGCCTAGTTTGCAGGTTTCTCAAGCACACTTCTAGGTTTGAGACCAATAATCTTCTTCATTAAATATTTGATCCACCAAGGTTCCTTTATAATTCTCTATTTCTCTATTTTATATCTTTATTTTCATATTTTTCAATCTTTAAAACTACCCTTTCATAGTCAACTAGATTTACACCATCAACCAGTTCTATGTTTTGTGTGCTTTCTAAAATAACTGGATCAACACTACCAACATAGTTCATTTTTGAACTTTGCTTCCATAGTATTGGTTCAGCCCAATATACCTTGTTATGTATTTTATTCATATAGTCTCAACACTATAACATGTTTCAAAATTGGAATTAACCTCATATCTATTAGTAATTAGCTCACACATTTATTTTCTTATTGCTTGCATGATTAGAATAGTTCACATAGTTTAATTAGGGGATTTTCAATTAATCTCTTAGTTTCACTATTTATATTTTATGCACACATGGCCAAATCACAAAAAAATGTAAACAAACATTTTAAAATTTTGTCTACCCTAAGCCAGCCTACTTGGATTTCATCACCAAGGGGGAAGCTGACTTGATGCTCTGGTCAAGTATAAATCATGGTTAATGGTATATTCTAGCTAAGCACACGATACCCTTATCACTATAGTGTGTGAAGTGAGGGGGTAGGCCCCAATACCAAGCCTTTATCACACTAACACTATAATCCCTTTTAGTCCAAACTACTTGAAACCATCCTTATATTACTATCTAATACCTTTCTTATATCCAAATTTTAGTCATATTTAACATCATATCTTAATAATCTAATAAATAATCAGGTTTACTAATTAGTTAGATTTAATTTTCAAGTTTTTTTCTTGATCTTTGTTTAATTGTGTGTGAAAAACCTTGCATTAGCTAGCTTTGGGGCAATATTTTGTTTTATGTGTTTCAATTAGATTGGCCAACATTAATCCAATTGGATATCTATTTCCTTTCAATACTTACTACTTTTCATTACTTACAAAGTTAGCTTGTTTCATTTTACAATCTATTTTTAGGCTTCTTAAGTTTCATGTTTTCTATAATAGATCAACCCAATTAAACTAGTGCTTTTTTTACCTTCTATACACTATAATAGATTAACCCAGTCGACCTTGTATAGTTTTATAGTCCCTATTTATGTATTAGATTGACCTAATCAACCTTGTACAATTTTAGTCACCTCTTTTGACCTTTGATTTCTCATCTCTCTTATTTCTCCTTCATCATGGACTTTTTTTTGGATAATGACATTGAGTTATAGTCAATAGGCATGATGAAATTTACCAATCCTAATAGGGTCTCCCATATAAAAAGCATGGATCTTATTTTGGATGTTAGTAGTGTTCATATTTACACTCACACAATGAACTATGGGACCCCTCCTCATACATCTTCAAAGTATAATCCTCTTTTCTTATAAGACCAACCTAAGTTAGTGTATACTCCTAAAGTGCTTTTCTTTATTTCCAAATTTCCTCAACATAGAGGAAAGGATATTTCTACCATTTACAACCTCATTATTAGTGGTCAAACTGAAGAGCCTCATTCACCCACTCCTACATTCTCAACAATATTTAGATGTACCACTTTATTTGGTTCTCAACTGCTTCCTTCAATTTTGATTCCTTCTTATGCCATGACATCTTCTTCTCTAACCTCTTCTACCTCCATGCCTATTATCTCAACTAAAATGGTGGGTTTTACATCTAGTGGGCCTCTCATAAGGTCCACCATCCTTAATCCTTTCATTAGTTCATTGATTGCTACCCAATGCAATCATGCTTCTAGTGATTCTTCCTCTTAACCATTCACTAGTCCATCTTTTTCTTCATAGGCATATGTTTCCACCAGTGCCTCAAATTCTCACAATTCCTCTCAAGCTCATACCAATGCTAAAAATGGTACCCAAGCAACTAATACTAACACAAATACCAATTCTAATACTTATAATGTTAATTAAACACATAAAATTTTGTTTTACACTCTTAATCAAATGAATACCTTTCAAGATCATAATACAAATCAAATGATGAGAATGAAAAACCACTTTCTTAATCTTTAATCTCATCTGCAACCAATGTCTTGGGGCACACATAACCAAAATTTTCTTCCTCCTCTTTGATATTCCCAAGGTGATCTCATTCCTCAACCTCCTTTAGTCAATAAAACCATCAAGCATCTATAAAATGAACCTCTCACTACTCAAATTTCTAACATTGATATAGGAGGTATAACACCTATAATTTCTTATAATGGGTCAACCAATCCTACCCTTCACCTCAAAACATTTGGAAATATTTAAAATAATTGGATCAAATAAAACACCTTTTCTGCTACCAATCTCCTAGCTAAAACACTCACAAGTGATTCCTTGGATTGGTACAATCAACTTGGAGATCATTCCATTTCTAGTTTGGAGGACTTAGTAAATGCTTTAGTGCAAGAATTCTAAACTAATGATCTTCCTAAAAACACTTTGGCCCATTTCATTAATTAAAAACAACATGAGAATGAAATTGACCAAGCCTTTATTAAGAGACAAAAGACTTTGTCAAATAACATATCCATAGTGATTATACACCCACTCACATTCACTAAATAAAACAAAATAATCTAGTACCATCATAGTTAACGTACACATTCAAAAAATTCCATGGCTTAGCCTATCATGGCCACCATGTAATAAATATAAAACCAAAGTCTTTAAACCTAATTAGGGTTTTACCCTCAAACACCATAATGTAGGCAAAATAATGCCAATATTTATGGCTAATACCCTAACTTGCTTTTCCATTAAAAACCCACTTTACAAAGCAAGCACAAAATTTTAAAAACATTAATAACTTGGATTATGTAAGTCTACCATATAATAAAATTTCCTCTTCTCTTCTAATCTCCCAAGTTTTATACAAAACTAGCCAAAAAATCCCCACACATCAAACAAAACCAGTCAAATAATATATTCCTGAATAATCCCTTGTTAACTTTTCTCAACTCCTACATGGCCATCAAGACAAATGAATAAAGTTATAGTTCAATCTCATGATAAAACTCATTCAAAAACTATATTACATTCCCCTTGGCCACCATGTCAAATTTTTTGGAAGATTCTCCCAAGGCATCAAAGTCTTCCAAAAAACTAAGTCCAAATAAACAAAATAAAACCTAAAAAAACCAAAGAAACATCTCAACCCCATTTTCATGGTAACTTGAACCAATGTCATGACCCTAAAGTTTTATGGCATAAAAAAACACACCAACTAATTACCAATGCCCCATGATGGATCAAACAACCTAATCATATGCCCAAGCCAAACTTGGATATCACAGACATGCTAACCAAATAATCAAAAAAGGGTCCATTCAATGCTTAAAATTTAATGCAAAATCCTTAAACATAGAATAGATAGGATGTTTCTATAATTTCCTATAAGCATAACATGGTTGTTTTGAAATATTAATTCAAACAACATCAAGACAACTGATCAAGGTAATAAAATGTTGACAATCAAAATGACTAAGAATACATAAGATCAATACGTGACTGAAAAACCTATTGAATTTGACAGTCATGGAATCAAAGAAAAACATAAGAAATTAAAATGATGAAAATGATGATATCATCAGGAGGATAATAGATTCTAACTAATTAAAACACAACAAAGAGAAAATATCACAATCGGTAAAATTAATTAAAATGATGTTTGCACAAATGTCAAAATTGACTAAAATCAATTAATAATGAAATTAAACATAAAACTATAACACAAATAAGTTAATTATATCAACACAATTATTAAATCATAAATACCGACAAGTTCAAACTTTACAATAGAATTCACTATTTTATTTATCTATGTTATTTCTCCATGTTTCCCTATTGCTTGATTTTGAACACAATAGACTATTAGAAGTATTTAGACATCTAAGTATAATAAATGTAATAACAAAATTTAAATAATACATCTAATTAAATAATATATTAGTAAACATTAAGAAATAATAATAAATGTTGTAATGAGAATATAATTTATAATTATCTCAATAACTACAATAAAAATTCAT
The DNA here is from genome assembly GCA_037957365.1 of Torreya grandis. Lineage (NCBI taxonomy): Eukaryota > Viridiplantae > Streptophyta > Pinopsida > Cupressales > Taxaceae > Torreya > Torreya grandis. Next base: position 741,543 of record JARHVA010002465.1, on the reverse strand, counting down.
CAATGTAGATCACATAACTGTAACACCATAATAAAGTAACAAAATATGTCTAAAATGGTTCACATCTAATCTATATCAACATAAATGAATTAATTGTAGGTTAATTAGGGTCATGACATTTTACCCTAACCTTACCTATGCTGTGCATCCCATCAAAACTATGCTAAAAAAGACAAGTGGCCTAACATGGAATAATTATTATCAGGAAGCATTCAACATAGTAAAATAATTTATTTTATCCCTTCCAAATTCATGTCACCCAAACCAAATAAGCCTCTCATAATCTACATAAGGTTGACTAAGGTATATCTCATAGTTATTTTGGCTCAATAAGATGACACTGATAAGGAGTGCATGATTTATTTCATTATTCAAACTCTTATCGATTACAAGATGTGCTACACTCAATCAGTGAAGGAATTTCTAAAAATAGTATTTGAAATCATGCAACTATAAAACTATTTGATTAATTAATAAATAAGTGTTTTTTAAAGATCCCAAGCCTTATGGACTTTCCTAACCCATCCATCCCTCTCTTGAAAGTTCAAATATTTTATCACACTTTTGAGTGAGTTTGAATTGACTTATATTAACCAAAAGTCCATTAAGGGGAAATTCATCATAAATTGGTTAGATGAATCCATACTAAAGTTAATAACCTCATAGATACTAGTTTTCCTAATGAAGTAATATGTCATATAGAAAAACCCACCATTAGTTCTTGTCCTTGGTATGCATACATCATCAATTACCTTATTGATGGAACTTACCCTGAAGACACTGTAGAGCAAAATTTTACTCTACGTTGCATTCTATGTTTTCAGTCTCGCACCGTGAAATTTTTTCTTTGCATACTTTGGTCTGAGATGGTAGAGTTTTGAAAATAGAGCACGGGCTCTATTTTCCTTTTTGATTCATTTTCTCTAAGTGTTGAAATCAAGCAGATACTTCCACGTGTCATCACTTGAGGCACTTTCCATAATTTTAGTACAGCAGCAGAGATTTCCACGTACCTCATAACAACTCAGCAAAATGTGCCAAGTGTCAGCATGTACGGTTTCATATCGGCACCCACATTTAATCTATTTTTAGTGAAAGGTTTTAACAAAGCTAAGTATCAGAATCAAGCAAAAAGTGCCAAGTGGCAGTCACAGAAGGTCTCAAGTTTTCTTTTTTTAAAAGCAACGGAAGATGCCATGTATCCCAATAAAATAAAGCAGAGATTGCCATGTGCCCTTTGCTGAAGCAAGTAGAGATTGCCACATGTCCCTATGCCCCTTTTAAAAGTTGCTTAGGTAAGAGATGTAGTGAGTCTTATTTCTATTAAGTTATTAAGTGTCAAAGAAGCAGATTGTGATAGGTGTCAAAGTCAGAACATTCCTGAGCAAAGATATAGTAAAATTTGAAGTAAAGTGGAAAGTGCCGCATGTCATCGGTAAGTGTTGCAGAACATGCCAAGTGTCATTCTATAGTTTCTCCTAAGAAATAAGAATATTTTTAGGGAATTGACTAAGTGTCCTCTTCCATTCAAGAGAAGGGAGCATCCTACAATATATTTTAGCCAATGAACTGCCAGAAGATGAAGCATTCCAAAATCTATAAGATATCTTCTATTAGACATGTTCAGTTAGGGAAGATTTGATTTGGGCTGTTAGATTGAGAACAAATAGAAAATTTAGAGTGGATTTGAGGCTATAAATAATGCAAAGGTCACCAGAAAAAGGGATCATCCATTATCAGAGAGAACTTTTGAGAGAGAATTATTGTAACAAGTTTAGGCTTTTTAGAGCTATGGCTAAGTAATATCATTTGATTTTGTCTCATTTTCTTGAGTTGAAAGGTTTATATAACTATACATGTTTTTTCACCTTTTGTATGACTAGAAGATTCAAATAAGAAGGTTGAACCCTATGCCTTTGTTGATATTATCTGTCATTTGCAAAAGTAGTCTAGACTATAGATTTTCTAGAGCTGAGATTAGGAATGTCATTTGCTTTTGTCTCATTTTCTTGAGTTGGAAGGTTTACATAACTGTACATGTTTTTTCACCTCTTATGTGATTGGAAAAATAAAATAAGAAGATTGAACCCTATGCCTTTGTTGACATTTTCTATATCTCAGCAAAAGAAGTCTATGTTGTGAGCCTCTGTTTCTATTGTTTCAATCTTTTACATTGATCATGCACTTGTTTTCTCTTGAATGTAAATGAATCCTATATATAGTCTCACTGTGATCAGGATTAAGGTTGAATTACATTCAAGCACATTGCCATAGATTAGATTTTCTTTCTTGCATTGTGTTTCTAATTTAAATTCCTATCCCTTTTCCCAATATTTACTCGATTTAAAGAAGAGCCAGCTTCTCTAAGATCTAGAGGTTGTTTCAAGATGCAAGTCCCACATCTTGAAACCTCCCATTGTTATTGATTAGAATCAAGCACAATTTTAAATCATCAATAGTTTTTGGCATGCCTGGTGGGATGAATCTTTCAAGGAGTTGAAGAATTTTTGGTGTATTCTTTAGCCAACCAACCTTTGGAGGTTTTTATTTTATCAACACCAATGATGACCCTAAGTTGAATCAGCTAGTTAAGCAGTCCTAGTATCATCAAAAAATCACCATTTGGTATGTATAATTCTATTACTCAGAGCTATGGGTCTTATGCCCCTTCATATATTTTTAATCAAGATCAGGTTGCTTGTGGAATCACATCAAGAAACAAAGATGCATATGGTTCTTTGTTTTGCCCTTCACAGTTCCGATATGACCAGCCTCAGCCCTGTCATGAGCCATATCAGTCTTATGCCCAATCTTCCCAATATGTTACATCTCATATTCAACCTAATCTCACTTCCACCTTTAAAAAAGCATTAATAGGATACAAAAAATATGTATTAGAGCTTGATAATAGAAGGGGATGTGGCCAAGGAATTCCTAATCATGTCATCCATCAAGTAAGACATGTAGTAGATATGATTAAAAGTGAATGGGCTCCCATTGAAAGAGCAAATTGGCAAAGGCTTACATATGAGATGTTGGATGTGAGTGGCTTAATTGCATTTTTAGAAGAGAAGCTGAGTATTCATGAGAGACAACCTTACCAAATCTATCAACCTACATATCCACTGCCATAAATTTCATATCAAATATACATAGCCCCTGCTCATGAGCCAAGTCGAACCTGTCAAGGTCCTTTCCCCAATAATATTGAGTCTTTGTTGGCAGCAAGGGAAGTGGAATCTAAACCCTCACTTCCACCTCAAGTCCCTCCCACCCTTCCTCAAGAAGCTTCTTATTTTTCATCACAGCCTTCATGCACTCCCCACTTCTATGATGATTCCTATGAACTCCAAGAGAGACTCTTTCAAGAAAATCTAGCTAAGCAAGTTGAGGAATTAGAGGCAAATATGAGATTGCTTAGAGAAAGAGAGATAGAGATTTTAGACCTTAAAAAGGAGCCTATGCCAAAAAATACCTCCTCTACCAATCCTTAGATCTCTCAACATGATGTCCAAATTCTAAGTTGGAAGAGGGAAAATCATGAACCAGCTAGGGATATTGAAGAAGATAAAATTGATACCTCTTCCCAAGGGAAAAGTTTTGGTCACAAGGTCGTGAGTTGGAAACAAACAATGAAATCATTGAGTAGAAAGAAGGAGGAGAAAAGTTTTGCTCAAAGCCTTGAAGAGGTTGAGGCTACTCTCACTCATGACGATGATCAAGTAGAAGATCTTACATTTGAACACACCCCCATCTACATCCCTCCAAGAGAGCTATCAAGATACATTTGATATAGATGAAGTGATTGACAAATGGAAAGAAGAGGATCATTAAATTTTAGCTCAAGAATTATCTCCTCTTCCACATATGTATAACCACCAGTCTTCTTCTTTATCCCTTTTCAAAGAGGAATATATTTTGGAGGAAGCAAATAAGTATGCAGGGGAGTATGCTCAGTTCATGGCTAGTCAAGAAGATTTCATGAGTGCAAATGAAGAAGAAATAATTATAGGTACACCCTTTGATGAACTAGAGGATGAGTCACAAGCTTTTGCCTCTATCTCTGATGAAAAAGAGAATTTTTTATCATGTTTTGAATGACTTGTTTGAAGTCATTGGGGCAGGTTACACTATTCTTCAGGAAGACTATGAGCTGGCCAGATGTAAAAAAGATAGCATTGAGACTTAGATAAGTATGTAGAGGGGATGAAAGGTTTCAAACTTATCCTTTCAAGAGGTTGAAGTCATAGAGGAGGATGATCATGCAATGAAACTCGAGAATGAAACTGATCATGTTTTGAATGACTTGTTTGAAGTCATTGGGGCAGGTTACACTATTCTTCAAGAAGGCTGTGAGGTGGCTTCAGGTGGAAAAGATAGCATTGAGACTCAAATAAGTATGCAGAGGGAATGTAAGCTTTCAGACTTATCCTTTCAAGAGGATGAAGTCATCAAGGAGGATGATCATGCAATGAAACCCAAGAATGAGGTAGAAAGAGATAAGCTAATCAATAAGGTATATCCAAGGGCTTATGGTGATGAGCCAATAGCCATTGATTTCTTGATGAGATACAATATTATGAATAACCAACATTTGATAAGCTTTCAAGAATAAGAAGAGTATGTATATATTGGAAGCATGTTTGATTCTGATTCACTCAGATGCAGGCCAATCAAGGTGGAAAGTAGGAAGAGCAAGTCACCAGAGCTCCATCCCATTCAGCCATTTGTCTAGCATCATAAGTCTTCTCACCATGAAAGAAACTTCATAAATTTTCCTTTTGATCTAGGAGGGAGGCAAATATACCTAGTTAGCTGTATATAGTAGTTTGCTTTTAGTTTTGTTGCTCTATTTTCCTATTTTTTCTTTCCTACTCTCTCTTTTAAATAAGTGTTCTTTGAGCATGTGGCCATGGCTCAGAATATTTACAAAATTTTCAAGACTCTCTACACATTAAGTCTCTCTCAAATCCCCATAATTCCCCATATGTGTCTAATTCATCAGTGCTAGAAGTGGAAGCTATTTTGATCTAGCTTGAATTCCAATTGAAGGTTGTAGTTCATATTTTGTAGAGTTTTCACACAAGGACATCATTAACCTTCATTTAGCTTTCCAAGAGTGAAAAATAAGTAGGGGCTATTTGATGCTGAATGACGGCCCTACTGAAGTCGTGATTATTGACACATTTTTATATGTGGGAAATTGTGGTTTCTTTTTGAGCAGGCTCAAAAGTCCTTAGGGTTACTAGTAATTGTAGAGCAAAATTTTACTCTATGTTTCATTCTATGTTTTCAATCTCACACTACAAAATTTTGTCTACTTTGGTCTGAGATGGTGGAGTTTTGAAAATAGAGTGCGGGATCTATTTTCCTTTTTGATTCATTTTCTCTAAGTGTTGAAATCAAGTGGATACTTTAATGTGTCATCATTTGAGGCACTTTCCATAATTTTAGTAAAGTAGTGGAGATTTCCACGTACCTCATAGTAACTTTGAAAAATGTGCCAAGTGTCAGAATCTATGGTTTCATATCGGCACCCGCATTTCATCTCTTTTTAGGGAAAGTTTTTAACGAAGCTAAGTATCAGAATCAAGCAGAAAGTGCCAAGTGGAAGTCATGAAAGGTCTCAAGTTTTCTTTTTTTAAAAGTGATGGAAGACGCCACGTATCCTAGTAGAAGAAAGTGGAGATTGCCACGTGCCCTTTGTTGAAGCAAGCAGAGATTGCCACCTGTCCCTATGCCCCTTTTCAAAGTTGCTCGGGTAAGAGATGCAGTGAGTCTTATTTTTATTAAGTTATTAAATGTCAAAGAAGTAGATTATGATAGGTGTCAAAGTTGAAACATTCTTGAGCAAAGATATAGTAAAATTCAAAGTAAAATAGAAAGTGCCATGTGTCTTTGGTAAGTGTTGCAGAACATGCCAAGTGTCATTCTCCGGTGTCTCCTAAGAAATAAGAAGATTTTTAGGGAATTGACTAAGTGTCCTCTTCCATTTAAGAGAAGGGAGCATCTTGCAATCTATTTTAGCCAATGAACTACTAGAAGATGAATCATTCAAAAATCTATAAGATATCTTCTGTTAGACATTCATTTAGGGAAGATTTGATTTGGGCCATTAGATTGAGAACAAATAGACAATTTGGAGTGGATCTGAGGCTATAAATAAGGGTGCAAAGGTCACCAAAAAAAGGATCATCCATTATCAGAGAGAACTTTTGAGAGAGAATTATTGTAACAAGTTTAGGCTTTCTAGAGCTGTGGCTAAGTAATATCATTTGCTTTTGTCTCATTTTCTTGAGTTAAAAGGTTTATATAATTGCACATGTTTCTGCACCTTTTGTATGACTAGAAGATTCAAATAAGAAGATTGAACCCTATGCCTTTGTTGATATTATTTGTGTCATTTTCAAAAGTAGTCTAGACTGTAGATTTTCTAGAGCTGAGATTAGGAATGTCATTTGATTTTGTCTCATTTTCTTGAGTTGGAAGGATTACATAACTATACGTGTTTCTACACCTCTTATGTGATTGGAAAATTCAAATGAGAAGATTGAACCCTATGCCTTTGTTGACATTTTCTATATCTCAGCAAAAGAAGTCTATGCTATGAGCCTCTATTTCTATTATTTCAATCTTTTACATTGATCATGCACTTGTTTGCTCTTAAATGTAAATAAATCCTACATATAGTCTCACTGTGCTCAAGATTAAGGTTGAATTACATTCAAGTGCATCACCATAGATTAGATTTTCTTTCTTGCATTGTGTTTCTAATTTAAATTCCTATCCCTTTTCCCAGTATTTACTTGATTTAAAGAAGAGCCAACTTCTCTAAAATCTGGAGGTTGTTTCAAGACACAAGTCCCACATCTTGAAACTTACCATTGTTGTTGATTAGAATCAAGCACAATTTTCAAGACTCTCAACACATTAAATCTCTCTCAAATCCCCATAATTCCCCATATGTGTCTAATTCATTAGTGCTAGAAGTGGAAGCTATTTTGATCCAGCTTGAATTCCAATTAAAGGTTGCAGTTCATATTCTGTAGAGTTTTCACATAAGGACATCATTAACCTTGATTTAGCTTTTTAGGAGTTACAAAATAAGTATGGGCTATTTGATGCTGAATGATGACCCTACTGAAGTTGTGATTATTGCCACATTTTTATATGCAGGAAATTGTGGTTTATTTTTGAGTAGGATCAAAAGTCCTTGGGGTCACTAGTAATTGTAGAGAAAAATTTTACTCTATGTTTCATTTTATGTTTTCAGTCTCACACCGTGAAAATTTGTCTTTGCATACTTTGGTCCGAGATGGTAGAGTTTTGAGAACAGATCATGGGCTCTATTTTCCTTTTTGATTCATTTTCTCTAAGTGTTGAAATCAAGTGGATACTTCCACATGTCATCATCCAAGGCACTTTCCATAATTTTAGTAAAGCAACAGAGATTGCCACGTACCTCATAGCAACTTAGTGAAACGTGCGAAGTGTTAGCATCTGCAGTTTCATATCGGTACCCACATTTCATCTCTTTTTAGCAAAAGGTTTTAAAAAATCTAAGTATCAAAATCAAGTTGAAAGTGCCAAGTGGCAGTCATGAAAGGTCTCAAGTTTTCTTTTTTTAAAAGCAATAGAAGATGCCACGTATCCTAGTAGAAGAAAGCATAGATTGACACATGCCCTTTGTTGAAGCAAGCAGAGATTGCCACCTATCCCTATGCCCCTTTTCAAAGTTTCTCAGGTAAGAGATGAAATGAGTCTTATTTCTATTAAGTTATTAAGTGTCAAAGAAGTGGATTGTGATAGGTGTCAAAGTTGGAATGTTCATGAGCAAAGATATAGTAAAAGTTGAAGTAAAGTGAAAAGTGCCATGTGTCTTCAGCAAGTGTTATGGAACATGCCAAGTGTCATTCCATGGTGTCTCCTAAGAAATAAGAAGATTTTTAGGGAATTGACTAAGTGTCCTCTTCCATTCAAGAGAAGGGAGCATCCAGCAATCTGTTTTAGCCAATGAACTGCCAGAAGATGAAGCATTCTAGAATCTATAAGATATCTTTTGTTAGACACATTTAATTAGGGAAGATTTGATTTGGGCCATTAGATTAAGAAAAAATAGACAATTTGGAGTGGATCTGAGGCTATAAATAAGGGTGCAGAGGTCACCAAAAAAAGGGATCATCCATTATCAGAGAGAACTTTTAAGAAAGAATTATTGTAACAAGTTTAGGCTTTTTAGAGCTGTGGCTAAGTATATCATTTGATTTTGTCTCATTTTATTGAGTTGAAAGGTTTATATAACTATACATGTTTATGCACCTTTTTTATGACTAGAAGATTCAAATAAGAATATTGAACCCTATGCCTTTGTTGATATTATTTATGTCATTTGTAAAAGTATTCTAGACTGTAGATTTTCTAGAGACGAGATTAGGAATGTCATTTGATTTTGTCTCATTTTCTTGAGTTGGAAGGATTACATAACTATACGTGTTTCTACACCTCTTATGTGATTGGAAAATTCAAATAAGAAGATTGAACCCTATGCCTTTGTTGACATTTTCTATATCTCAACAAAAGAAGTCTATGCTGTGAGCCTCTGTTTCTATTATTTCAATCTTTTACATTGATCATGCACTTGTTTGCTCTTAAATGTAAATGAATCCTACATATAGTCTCACTGTGCTCAGGATTAAGGTTGAATTACATTCAAGTGCATCACCATAGATTAGATTTTCTTTCTTGCATTGTGTTTTTGATTTAAATTCCTATCCCTTTTCCCAGTATTTACTTGATTTAAAGAAGAGCCAACTTCTCTAAAATCTGGAGGTTGTTTCAAGACACAAGTCCCACATCTTGAAACTTCCCATTGTTATTGATTAGAATCAAGCAAAATTTTAAATCATCAATAGACACCAATTCAAAATAGAGGAGACATCTTCATGTTTTCACCTCTAAGTATGTGATCTTAGGCACAATCATTTATAAAAAGTAATTTGATGGTTTCTTACTCTAGTATGTTGACCAAGAGGAGTTATAAAAAGTCCTCTTTCATTATCACAATAGTGTGTGTAGTACACACTTCAATGGCCATGTGATGGCTTGAAAACTCCACAAGATGGGATATTTATGACCCACCCTAGAACATGATTCCATAAAGTATGTATGAAAATGTGATAAATTCTAGTATTTGTCACATGAGATACATATCACCCCAGGGCATTATATTCCATCATCACTCCATTGCCCTTTTCTACTTGGGGCCTAGACTTAGTAGGTAAACTCTCTCCCACTTATTCATATGGACACCATTTCATCATCATAGTTACCAAATAATTCATTAAATGGGTAGAGGCAATGCCTCTGATAATTGTGATCAGATCCATTATCATAAATTTCATCCTCAACCATATCTTTTGTCAATTTTGGATCATAGAAGTCCACATTACCAATAATGGATCCCCCTTCAAGAACCTTGAGGTTTGTGAACTATTTGATAAATTAAATATATCACACCACCTTTATTTTATATATTATCCACAAGATAATGGTCAAGTAGAGGGTACCAAAAATACCCTGAATTCAATCTTATTCAAGACCTTCAAAGATTTAAATGGGATTGGCATTTATATCTCTATTTATGACTCTGGGATTATAGAACAACTATTAAAACAACCACAATAGTAACCCCTTATTCAATATTATTTGGGTCTAATGTTATTTAACCATTAGAAGTAGAAATAACTAGCCTTCACATCTCCATATGAGTCCTCCTTAATTAAGAATAATTTAGAGAAGGGGATCTAACCACATTACATCTCTTAGATGAGCATCAAATCATGACAAGTAATAATCAAATTACATATGACAATTGCATGTGTAGGTAATATAAAAAAAACATCCATGAGTGTTCAATCCATGCTGGAGACCTCATCCTTAAACTTGAAAATCATATAAAAAAAACAAAGGAGAGGGTTATAAATTTAAACCCAATTGGCTAGTTCCCTACCTAGTAATAGAGGATTTTAATAATGGAGAATATCAATTATGAACTTTGGAGGGAGAAGAGTTTGGTGTGTCTATAAAATCTTTACATATAAAATATTTCTATATCTAGTTCTCACATACCACTCCATTTTAACCTACATTTCATTGTCATATGTCACATGTCCACCAACATAGTGGATAGCTGGTTAGTTTGAAAAATACAAGGATTTATGAAATGTAACACATGAAATTCACCCTATTCTCATATTCCTTCACCACCTCAAAATCACTATGCTACACTAATATTTGTCCAATTTATTATGAGTTGAGTACACCTATTTCCCTACATCTTCTTGCATAGATTAAAAAAATTCTAGCCTATGGCAAATTATATAAAATTACTTATGATAGATTCCCTCTTTATGATGCCTTCAAATAACAACATGCATAAAATTAAATCATGAGTTCTAATCACAAATTAACAAGAATAAAAATTTACCTAGATTTCCCTCATACCACTTAAGATCAGAGTCATCATCTATGGCCTCCTCCTCATCAATGTCCAAATCTTCCTCCATCTCAATGTGAAATAGTCCATCACCCTCACCCTCACCCTCTCTATCTTATAATTACTACTAATATACAAGATAGTACAATGGTGGTGGACACATCTACTATTGTTTCCCCACTCTAACCTACCCTCCTCCTCTAGCTACCTACAGAACTAGTCAGGTTATAGTTACTCCCCTCACTAGTGGATTCTATACAAGTTACCCCAACCTTGTAATTATAGACTCATGATTCCTCCTATACACAACTCTAGGGATGGGGAGGTTTCCTACATAGGTCATACCAATATATTGGGGTACCTAATCTATAGGATGTGCCTTGACCTAAAGCAGTCTATATTAAACTTATGTAGCTCTCACATCTATCACAAGGTAGGATTCCTCATTATCCCATTACCAAACCATGTATTATTAGGGTAGGGAATTAAATAAACATCTATAAAATACCCCATAGTCCAAGGTAAAGCATGAAAATGTGCCACATCTACCCACTTGGTGGCCCTGATGTCTCCTAGTGCTTTGATTAGTACTCCCCTCCATAAGATGCACCTTGACCTAAATTAGTCTATTTAAAACCTATGTAGCTCCCACAACTATCATAAGGTAGGCTCCCTCATTATCCAATTGTATAACCATGTCTTGGTAGGGTAGGTAAATCAAATCAACCATTGTCAAAGACCCCACAATTTGAGGTAAAACATGAAAAGGTACCACATCTACCCACCTAGTTGCCTGATGTCTCTTACTGCCTTGATTAGTAATCCCCTCTAATAGGGAATCATCCTCTCATAAACACAACCCATAATGGCATTTAGGTAGCTAATGGAGAGATAACCTAGGTAATACACTTGATATAGGTCCCTATAGGTCAATTCCAACACCTCCTATCCCAAAGCATAGTGTGCCCCTATCTCTTTTATACATCAAACAATTAATAACAAGGTGTAAAAAATTCTATTAGCACCCTTATCCCCCACTAATTAGGAGTAAATGATACTAGTGATGGCCTTATTCAGGGTGGGGATCATTTATATCTCTGCCTAAGAAAGCCTCACACCATACTTCACACCCAATTTTGGTGCATAGGCATATCCAAAATGATCCACCCATCCACAAGCCTCATACTGATTGTCAGTGTCATGAGTAGACACCAAACACCCATTAGTGGGAAGATCAGTGATTTGATATACAGCCACAAGAGTAATAATCCACTCTCTCTTGGCTTGAGGGTGTTAGATTATTTTTATGATTTAAATTTATTTTAATAATTTGTTAGTTTTTGATTTGTTAGTAAAAAAGTTGGTATATGGTAAAAATTAATTTCCCCATAACCACTTGTGATAGCATATATAAATTTCACCTCACTTTGTAAAAATCATCTTGAGATAATATTTTATCTTGTGTGAAATACAAGGTTAGCAATGTAATTCATAATATTCCTCTACTACTCCTAGTGCCAATAGTGGTATCAAAGCTCTTGGTTGCTCAAAGAAGATTGAATATTGAATGAATTTGAAACCTTGGTTTCTCATAGAGATTTGAAGAGGAAAGAGAAGACAAACCCTAGCATGATTAAAAATATTTTCACAATTATTTCTTGTGAGTCTGAGAAAATTTTGGTATGATTTTTGGAGTTTGAAAGCTTTCAATTCTCAACATACAAAATTTTATATATTGAAATTCAGATTTTCACCATTTAGTATAGATATTAAAAAAAAAAAATTAAATATCTAAAAACATTAGGAAAGCCCTTGTAAAATTTAAAACTCCTCAAATATACCCTATATGGATTCAAAACACCTGTTGGAGGGTTATTTGTATGTTCCAAGAAAATTGGTGCAATAGATTTAATATTGCCATTTGTACGATGGTTGTACAACATATCATAGTGAAACCTTCTTCCAAAATTTAATAATCTTGAATGGATTCAATTTTTTCAAATCTAGATATCCTATCAAAGTTAAAAGCACTACATAAGTATGACATTTTGATATATGGTGCACTAGATTAATATGGCATAGCTGTTTAAAAAATAAAATAAAAAGGAGTGATATAACATCACATTATTGTTAAAGAAATAGAAAAAATACAACCTCAAAATTGTGTCATGCTAAAGAAGTTTTGGTAGATTGGCGTGGGTCCCTCCAAGAACTACATCACAAATTTTACATGCAAGTAAATAAGGGTTATGGTTTTTCACATTCACAAATTTTTTATTTTTGAAAAATCTGAACATACTTTTAAGTAATTTATCTTGCATTAATGTTTTTGAATTGATTAAAAGCGAGTTGGTTAAAAAAAATATTGGTAATTTTCAAGAAGAGGGGTTAAGAGTTCAAAACCTAAAAAAACTTTCATTTTGGTCACATTTCATTTTATCACGTTCATCATTTTGAATATTGTATTGCGATAATTTTTTGACAAATCACTATTTTGTCTAAAGGTGGTTGTGTGATCAGGAAATTTATAGGTTTTTGGACATTCCAGACACATTGGAATGGTTAATTTTTTAATATTAATTGTCATTATTTTTACAATAAATGTAATGAAAATAATGTATAAAAGTGCATTTTTGATCAAAACCAACACCTTGAAAATGAATATTTTTATAATGTCATATCATAATTATCCTCTCAAAGACAATACCAACATGTCCCATGATCCTTTTTATTGACACCATCTAAGTGAAAAATGGAGGTTGGAGGATCCCTTAGAGGTTTGAGGACAATTATCCTCTCTAGTTAGCTATTCGTTCAGAGTTTGGGTTCATGCTTGAATAGCAATTTTGGCTTGTGTTTTTTATTTTAGTTCCATTTTGGATTTCTATATCTATTCATGACATGTAATGGACATGATTAGTTTATTTTTTTCTCTTGATGAATGGATTTTCACCTCTCACTTGATAGGGGAGAATATTTAGGCATTGGTTAGACTTTGATCAATTTTTGATGATAGTACAAGTTGATATGGGTTGATAGCACCTACAATGTTGAGTAAAGGTCATTAGAATTTCTTGGATATCAAGGAAATGTACCATATAGGGTATGGGTTTTTTAATTAAATGGGTGCTTGTATTGGAATTTATGTGGGTTGATGTAGTTGGACATTCCATATCATGTTTTACTATAGTATGGTACATTGATCACCAAAGATGAATAGTGTTTGATCACATTCATTAGCCATTTTTTGCCATAACTCATAGCGGTAGGCTTATTTATGGAGCAACATAGTTTTTGGTCAGTGCCAAAAGTATAATGCACCATTTTTAGTTGTGACAAAGAGTCTTTGATGACTTTAGAGTCATTACTCCAGTTCATTCATCTATTATATCCCTTTAGATCAAGGGGGAGTTTGTTGGAGTATTTTAATGATCCAAATTTATTTTAATAATTTGTTAGTTTTTTATTTTTAGTAAATAAGTTTTTATATGGGAAGAAATTAGTTTCCCCATAACCACCCATGAAAGCATATATAACTTTCACCTCACTTTGTAAAAATCATCTTGAGATAATATTTTATCATCTTGTATGAAATACAAGGTTAGAAATGTAATTTTTATTATTCCTCTACTACTCCTAGTGAAAATAGAGGGATCACCAAGGTTTTATGATTAGGGTCCCAATATGTAAATAAATCACATAATAACTAGCTAGAAGAATGGCTGAGCATCACCTACATGATACAAATAATCCCTACTCAATCAAGTAAGGCCAACTCATCTTCTATTAGAAGCACTAAAATATTAAGTAGACAATCATTCTACAAGGATCTAATCCATAATATATATGACCCTTAAAACAAGTGAAGAGACCCTACATTATTCAATCAACTGAGAAAACCAATCTCACAATCTAAATAAGTCAAAAATCTTAACTTTCTTATACACTTCTAAAACAACCCCTCTTTACAAGAGGTGTTTTAAAAATTCCCATACTACAGTTTAGAAACCAATTAAATAAAAAAATGTAACCACATTGGGTGATTACATAACCCCATAATGGTGGAAACACTATAACCAAACCATGGTGGTTATGTAACTACCCCTATAATAGGTGATAATTTTGTAACCTGAGTGGCAGTTCTACTAACTACCCATGGGTTTCATAGAAATCTCCCAAAACCCATCACATACCATCTAAATCCTAAAAAATAAAGAAAAAATCTAATATACCCTACCCCATAGTGGTCACAAAGCAAAAAAATTAAATATGACTAGATCTTAGCTCAATTTCAAACAAATTTCTAGAATTAGGGAAAAAAATAAAAAGTTAGCAAAATTGACCTGATTGTGCTTAGTTGTGCCTCCTGATAGTTCATTCTCATTCTTCACATCATCCTCTCTCTAATGACTACTTCCATGCTTGAAATGGTCATTGGTAAACTAGGGCTCAAAAATATCCTTCAATGCAAATAACATAAATGAATTATTTTTGGCAAGTTTTTGAATATATTGAGCCCCAAATGAGTCATTGTATTTCAAAAGTTTTTCTTGTTTGGCATAATCTCCCACATTTAAATTTATTATTATGTACATATATATTATTTTTATAGATATTTCAAATCAATATTTGGGTAAGTGTATGGAGTTGGGGGACAATTCCATGGACATTACCTGTAATGTGATCACATTAATTAATAACATGATCATGTTACTTAAATCTAGGCTTAATATTGTCAAGCCATAATGTTATCACAATATGTAATAACACAATCATGTTATATTAAACAATAATGTGATCATGTTATTAATTGATGTGATCATGTTATTGACATAGCAATAATACAATCACAATTAATAACATGATTGCATTCCTTATGTGTAAAAAAAATAAAAAAGGAAACTTGAATGAAAAATTATTCATTTTGAATTTGTATTTCTTAGATTTTCCCTTGTTTTTCAATTGTATTTTGCTCAAAATATTCTAAAGAGTGCTAGGAAGCTACCAGATTCACCCCATAGACCTACTGATCAATGATGCCACTACATAAGAGAGGTAAGTGATCAAAATCTTCCCTATTTAACCCTAATTTTTCATAATTTTCATTCTTTAACCAATATTTTTAATTGTAATTTGTTTTTTCTTATAGCTCATCCTATTAACCCTACCAACCCTCCATAAAACCCTCTGGTTGATCCTCCTAACCCTTCACAAAACCCTATTATTCCTTCTATCCCTCCACCTAACCCTCCTACAGTTCCCCAAGACCTCCTAGTTGTTAAGAGGTTTTGATTGACAACATTGTGGGAAACAAACTTTAAATTTAAGACTTAATTAATAGAATAAGGGATCCCAGTTTGACCAACCCCCACCACACCCAACTAATTGATTCCCTAAAAACCTTATTAGGTCAAATTGACTTGATAACAAGTCAAATTAATTGATAGACCTCATATAGGGATAATTTTAGGGTATATTATGCTAATCAGTTGTCATCCCTTTAGGTCAATAATTTGGATATTTCAAAATTTGACATTTTAAACCTATTCATTGACCCATACACCAATTCTCTATTTCCCATAACCGATAAATGTTTTCCTATCCATCACTACGTACATAACTTAATCATGACCAATTTTTGGGATCAATGGTGGATGGTATTTTAAATCCACAATGTAATAACCATGAGGTCCCCTTATATATTTTTATGAATCTCTATTGTGATTTTGTTCTCAAATGAATTCCTAATTATTTTACTTTTAGTGAGTTTTAGGGTCAAGGAAAAGGCTCTGCATAGGATCAACTAGGTGCATATCATATGCTTAATTAGCATGTGTGGATTCATATCCAAAAGTATATTGACCTTGATATCCATGGTTCATTAGGTTATGGAGATATACACTCTCCATGCTCTTAGTTCACTCACCAAATAACTTGGTCAACATACAAGTAGGCTTTCATAGAGAGATGCTACAGATACACTATAGGCTTCTCAATCCTGACCCTACCCTTATAGTTTATGTGGATTTATGTGCATGGGACCTTATGATGATGATGATGGCATTGATAATTTAAAAGGATTAGATCATATTATTATAAGTGATGATTTTTTGGCATGCACATTTGGTGTGTAGACATGAATCACTACATAAATATAGGTATATTTTATATAAAGGTCATGTTAAATTTAAGATATATTTTCAAATTTAATTTCTAAGATAAAAATTAATTTACATAAAAATTTAATATAATATATATGTCATTTTTTATGTCATAGGAGGTGATAGTTCATTCATTGTTATAGTTGGCATTTACAACATTCTATTTATCGCAACCATTATTTTCATATTTTAATCCAGCTGCTCGACCATCCACAACTGCATCTTCTTATATTAGGATGATATAATTTACCTATATAGATGTAAAAATTGTTTACATATATGTTTTTATCTATGCATTTTTATGACTATAGATATTTACATATATGTTTTGCTCTTTGCATTTAATTTGTAACTTCTCTTCTCAAAAATTAATGCAAAAATAACATAACTTGTATGCAAAAATAAGTCATTTACATATATCCCATGTATTAAAACAAGGTTAAAAAACATGCATTATATTCCTTTTCAATATTAAAATTTTTATAGAGGTTATGAAATGTATTTACTCTATATCATTTAAGTAGATATCCAACAAGTAGTGTTGTCTTTCCTTGAACATCGCCCAAGTGACTGTGGGGCATATCTAAATTCACACTTATTTATTGATAGTCCAAACACAAGCTTGCTTCATCTAAAATTTGTAAAATAAATAGCATGTCCATACTATTTATTTAAAAATATGTTATCCCAAAGCATCTTTTCATACATATTAGCTAAGTGTTAGCTTCCCTAACAAAGATTAATCCATTAAATTTAAGACCCTGTTCACTTTATTTTGTTTATGGGTAATTCCATCCAAGGTTTGATATGTTTCACCATTGTCATGAGCTCCCCTAGTGGATGATATTCCATGTAATATATTGGTATCTCTATCTTTCTAAATATTATGTTCATAATCACACTCATGGAATGATTTTATCCTATTCCATAAAATAGATACAATGGTGTGACCCTAAGGTCTTATTGGAGGTAGTTGTCCCTATCTAGAGGTTGTGCCTAGGGATACTACTCCTACTCCTATGATAATGTCCCAATTTTGATAAGTGATGTGGAGTATAGTTTCTCTAATTTTGTGTCTCTTGCTTATATCTACATGGGTGATGTACCTCCCACTATTTTTTGTCTAGATGGAGCCTAACCTCACCTAACCCTAACAATCTCATTGAGAGTCTTCACCTAAGACTCTAAACCAACCACATTTTCCTCCAAGCCAACTATCTCTCTCTTATTATGAGTGAACTCCACATATGTATGGTAAGTAGGGAGAAAAACATATGTTTGCTTGCTTATTTGCACATGGAGAACCACGTCCACCAAATTATTATTGAGGCTCAAATAATCCTCACCTAAAAAATCCTAACCAAAGTTTCTTTGATCATGCTCCACCACTAAGTGATTCACTCTAAAACCATATACCAAGAGACTACATTAGATCTCTAGTCACATAAATAAACAATAAATTACAAAGTAACATAGAAAGTAGCTAAAAATAATCCAACTCACTACTTTACTTGGGTATCTTCATGTTAGTCTAGGTATAATTCCTAATTAGACTCATCTTAGTATTCTCCTCTAATCCTATTGGTTCCTCTCTAACAAGTGTATGCTCACCCTTGTTTCCCCCTAAACTTTATCTCCTTACACTCTATCCTATGATTATTTCTACATCTAAGTATCTAAATATTATGGTGGTGGTTGTACTTAATGATGCCATCTTACCATAATTACAACCTACATAGGATATTTTTATGAATGCACTCCTTCAATTATTACTCTCCTAATTTTTCCCATGATGGTAGTAGAGTTTCCACCTCATTCACAAACTATCCTAAAATACCCTAATATAGTAGAGCTACCAAATATATCATTGTCAGTGTGTCCACCTCTCATGGAAAGTCTCTCAATGGTGGAATACCTATACAACTAGAAGACTTGATGTCCCCCATTGCTCCAATATGTAACCATCACTGTTAAGGGGTCATGTGCTCAGACACCTAACCCATGATAAGTGTAGGATGGATGATAAACATAGCCATAAACCTCATGATCTGATATATATCCTTGTAAGCATATGATAACACCTCTTAGACCCATGCAAATTTCCATCCTCTCTCCTTAATAATCCTAATAATAGGTGCCCATCTACACAAAAGGAAATATGACCCTTTGTCTCCCACTAGATGGGAGGAAAATATCCATATTTAATATCATTTTAGAGGGTTAAGATAATTACCCACTCCACCCCCACTAGTCTTACCCCACACTTAAAACTTATGTTATGTGCATGAGCATCACCAAATTATTACAACCAATTAACAACCTTACCTCTATCACAATCCTCTATCAAGGCTAGAACTCTGCCTTTAACTGATAAGCCTAGAATCCTAATCCAAACCTTGAAAGTGATAATCCACTCTCAAGGGACTTGTGGGAAAATTAAACTATTTTAAATGACACATCCTAGTTAGTGAATAAGTTATAAAGGAGTATACTCGATGGGATAATAATCCCCACCTACACAATCAAGAGTATCCCTATTATATATAGTGTAGCCAAATCATTAGTCATTAATTTCTCTATAATAATATGAATCTAATCATACTTCATCACTCTACTCCATCAAATGTAGGCCCATCTTTAAAACACAATTTAAAATATCCCTAAATACTCTAAGTTAATCTTGAAAATTCATCTAAGAGGAAGTAGTTATGAGGGTCCTACCTAAGTCAAACCCCTATTTTTAAACAAGTAATAAATAAACAAAAAATATAGTCCATCATCTAATATAGCATAAATTGAATATCATGAACTAAATATATTTATATTTATCAATTTGAAAAAAAATAATCTAGTATATTATATAATCCCTTTCACAATTTTAATCCTCTAATTTTGGTTCTGGTATAAGGCTGCTACTCTAACACTTCAATAGATGGATTATCAATTTAGATCTAAGTGTATTTTCATGTGCATACTTGTATTCTTATTTCTTATAATATGTCATTGCATTCATGTACTTATATAGACAAATATTTTATATACAAGTGTTTCTATTGATTGTTTTGGTTTCCATATATAATATTTGATGTATTTTATATAAAACTGAGTGAGACCTTGTTTACATGAATAATTGATGGTTGGTATTGAAACTCCTCCCTCTCTATGAGTTGAGATGGACATAGGCATTACTTCTATAATGTCATCTACAAAGGCACTGATAAAGGTATATATTAGTTCTTGTATTTTTGAATTGTAAAAATAGACTTGTTTTAATCATTTTAGTACATGTACTTAGGGAAAATATAGCTTATGTAAATGTATTGTGTATGCAGGTTTTTCTTATGATAGATGATAGTCCCAATTAGATGGATATCAGGGTAACTTATCATGTTCCTCTCATATTTAAGATACCTATTTAGACAACTAAGCCTATCATTGACTTGATTGAGCATGAAAAATAGATTGAGCAGGATTAAAAGCTTGCAGTAAGTGCACATATTTAAATGATTTTTTTATTGTAGTTTAAAATTAATTTCTTAACAATTATTTGAATTTATTTTATGTTAATTTCATAATAATTATTATATTTGAACATGCTCAGCTACAATTGAGCTATGAGCATAGGACCCATAGTTGGACCTTGGAGTAATCCAAGGCATTAAAAGAGTCTCCATCTATTAGTAGGGCATCCCAGGGAGAGTCTTCTTCAAGGAAGGCAAAGAGAGGGAGGTTATTTGATGAATAATATATCTTACACATGAGATGTACTTTTTTATATGCCAATATGGTAATTGATGCATTTTTGGCATTGCATATGTGCATATGACATTCATCTAAATTAGATACTATGTAGGTAGATCAATTTTTTGTATGCCTATCATGGTAATCTATGTATTATTGAAATTGGACATCTATGTGCCTATCATGGTAATGTATCTAATTTATATTCAAATTTTTTATTTCATTGTGTGCTATTTTATAGTTTATTTTGATCTTCTAAATTATTATCTATCATATCTCATATTTAATATTGTACATTTACAAATGAGGATTAAAAAATTATTCTTTTCAATGATGTATATCTTGGATCTTACATATTTATTTAAATTAAAGTTTTTATTTCATTATGTGTAGTAGAAATGACTAATGATATTCTTATCACTTAGGCTTAATGTCATTATTATCTTTGTACCTACTTCGTATAAACTTTGGAAAAACTTATTGGTGTCATTATACCTCTTAAAAATCTCTCACATTCATTCTCTAACTCATTTCATACATTCCATTCACACACATCCTCTCACTCTTTCACTATCTTCTCATTAGGCAATCTTTTTAGGTTTCAAACTTACCAAAGCTTGATATAGGTCTCAAGGAGTCAGTATTTTGTCATAGATGTTATTACATGGTTAAATAACACCTACCTTAACCTATTAAAAATCACTCAAACACACTTAAACATTCAATTCCACATATAGGGCACAACAAGGCACCCTACACAACAAGGCACTCTACAGGCCTATTATAACAACATGGAGTATTGGTTCAATTTAAAATATCTCATGCATCTTATAAGAGATGAAAACCTCCTTTGATGATGGGACCATATTCCAAGTCCATATATATTCAATGGCATACTTGACAAGATTAAGAAACAACTCTTACTTCCTTTTGTAATGTGATTGTTAACCCAAAATAGGGTATAAATAGGGTTTATTTATTCTAGAGATCAATAGGTCAATAGGTAAACTACTCAATTCCACCTAATAGGTTAAAGTTGTAAAAGTTTTCAAAATTATCAAATTTGTCAAAGTTGTCAAAATTGTTAAAGTTGTAAAAATTGTCAAAGTTGTGAATAGGTCAATAGATCAATTACTCATTAATTTTCTGTCTCTAGTTTAAGTTGTCAAAGTTATTAAAGTTCAAGTTGTGGTTTCAAAATTTTGGTTTTGATGCTTCCTAATTGAAAACTAACACCAACACATCTATGGTGAAGATAATGTCTAGGCCCAGGTTCTGGGCCTCTCGTTAGGCTCAATCAACAAACCCACCACCCATTTTGACCTCAAGAATACCCTTCCCAATAAAAGAAAAAATGCAAATTTTTAGCTTAAGTTCAAACATGTATATAAAAAAATGTAAGTAATTTTTTGAACCATAAAATCCCTCACATACCTCATTAATCCATCTAATCTCACCCTAGAGTACTTGGGTGGAAGCTTCGAGATAAATTTGTTAGATAAGTTGTAATGATGGGTCCAAAATGTAAGTTTTTGTTAGCAAATTCTCAAGATCCAACTAGAATTTCTACCTCCAAGACCTCCACCTATGAATATATCACTTTTATCATGTCTATATAAGCCAATTACATTTTATCACACCACCATGATGTTTGAATCCACCTAGAAGTGCATTTTTACTACCATTCTAGAGAGAAGAAATGCTGATAACAAATCTTGTCAAAATTCAAGTTGTGGTTGCAGAAATCTATTTATGATTCTTATCAAGTTAAAATTGACACATCCAACACATCTAAGGGGAAGATAACATCTATGAATAGGTTCTTGGCCTCCTGTTAGGCTTGATTGACAAACCCACCACCCATTCTAGCCTTAAGAACACCCTTCCCAATACAAGAAAAAATGCAATTTTAAAATTTAAATTCAAACATGCATATAATGAAAGATGTAAGTTATTTCCATGATCTATCAGATCCATCACATACCTCATTAATCCCTATAATCACAACTTAAATCACTCAGGTGGGATATTTGAGATCAATTCATTAGACAAGTTGTAGTGATGGGTTCAAAAATACAAGTTTTTGTCAGAAAATAAGTAACTTTTTGATCTCTAACTAGTATTTATACCTCTGGGACCTTCAATTATAAATATATCACTTTTATCACATATAAATATTCAAATTAAATTTTATCACACTTCCACAACATTCAAATCCACTTGGAAGTGAATTTTCACTATTGTTCTAGAGAGTAGAAACACTAACAATAAATGTTGTCAAAGTTCAATTTATGGTTGTATAACTCTAGTTCCAATGCTTCCTGAGTGGAACTAACATGAAAAACACATATAGGGGTGTATAAAATCTAGGACCAAGTTCTTGGCTTCTTATTAGGCCCAATCGATAAACACACCACCCATTCTAGCCTTAAGAACACCCTTCCCAATACAAGAAAAATGCAATTTTTTAGCCTACATTAAAACATGCATAAAATGAAAACTATAAGTCATTTAAATGAAATATTATATCCTTAATGTAACTCATTAATCCCTCTAATATTACCCTAGAGCACTTAGGTGGAAGATTAGAGATCAATCCATTAGATAAGTTATAGTGATGGGTCTAATAAATGCAAGTTTTTGTCAGTAAACAAACAACTTCTAGAGATCCAACTGACATTTATACCTATGTGACCTCCACCTATGAATATATCACATTAATCACATATAGATAGGAAAATTAAATTTTATCACACCACCATGATGTCTGAATCCACCTAGAAGTGTGTTTTTAGTACCATTCCATAAAGCATAAACACTTACAATAAATGTTGTCAAAGTTCAAGTTGTGGTTGTAGAACTCTGGTACTAATGCTTCTTATGTGAAAAATGACACCACCAACATGTTTGATGGGTATATAACATTTAGGACTAGGTTTTTAGCCTACCATCAGTCTTGATTGACAAACCTACTACCCATTTTAGCCTCAAGAACACCCTTTCCAATATAATCAAAATGCAAATTTTTAGCTTAAGTTCAAATACCCATAAAACATAAGCTTCTATTAGCTTCAAAAATAAATAATTCTTTACTAAAAATTATAACCACATGAAGGTGGAAGCTTATTTGGCACCACTAACCTACAAAAAATTATTAGTAAGCATTTAAAAATGAAATTTATATATGTACTACCTAGAAAAAAAAAAAAACATTTGGTAAAATTGATTACATCTAGATTTGAAAAATAAACATACCTTCGTATTTCAATCCAATGAACCACTAGGATATAATATAATCTTGATAGTATCAAGAATAAATTCATGATCCAACTCTCAAACTTTCCATAGTTTCCTATTTAATGGCCTCTCATGATATTTTTATAATTGAATATTCATTACAAGAATCAAATTTGAATTGTACAATATCTTCCTATGCATTTCAAACTCTTCAAAAAACCATTGATATGAATTTTTATAGGATATTGTCAAAACCAAGTTCTAGTGACTACCACTAACCCAGTGGGATAGTCAATGTTTTCTCCATCTGTAACTAAGGAAGTCAGTTTTTTATTTCTCTCTACACATCGACACAAGTAATAATTAGTGCCTTCTTCATTATCATCATCTATAATAACTATAAAAACATACCTTTTACATCATGAAAAATAAATTTTAATGATAATATGAAGATATATAAATAATGAGAATAAATTTTACATAATTAAAAATATTCTACCTGGCTACACTAGATTAGATACATGGTCAAAGTCATTTGATGATGTCATATCTATAAGTTGCAATGCTATTAGAACCTAATATGTGTTGATTGGAATTAGAGTTTTGGAACTCCAATCATCCACCCACTCTTGTGACTCACACTCATTACAAACAAATTCTACTCATGTAGAATATAAACATGCCAAGTGTCTCATATGAATAGTCTAAGAACTTACATTTAAACTATGAAATGAGTGGAGGTCACATGAACACATTAGAGTCATACAATCCTCATAATTTTCCAAGTTTTCTTCCTCTATTAAACATAAATGTCTATGAAAGATAGAATTTGGTTGAGCACCATGGCATGTGTTCTCATTAAACCATTCAACCATAGTTTTTATATCTGTCAAATGAACACCCTCTTCAAATTTCAACTCATCCCTTAAAATATCTCTTTTTATACTTGCTAAAACACTATCATGCTCCCCTTTTCCATGGCCAACCTCAGTGAAACTCCAAATGTGTTCTACACCTATGGTAACATGCATCCTGCTTAACCAATAAAACATCCATGCATTTTTGAATTGTGATGTGCAATTGTCTGACCAAATATAATGTTGATTGAAAGTAGTGTTCCTTTGACTCAACTATTCATAAATTTTTTAAAAACAACCTTGCACATACTCTAAACAATATGATCTATCATAATTGATATATAAATGGTACTCCATTAATATTTTTTGTTATTTCTCTGTATTATTAGGTGAATGCATGAATGTTATATGCATGAATATGGTAACTTATGATGAGTTGTACTACTGCAATTGACTTCCATTTGGGGTTTGAATGTGTAGTTATCTACAAAATAAAACACTAAAATAATGAAACCAAGTGGGAATGTATCCTTTCATATCTTTAAATGTTCATCCAACCATATAGCCCTATTTTTGTGCCTTGCATATTCATAAATAATCTTCTCCCTAAATTTGACCAAAACTTCTAAAATAGGTATCTTTTTTGTAACAAGCTCACACCTTTTAAATTTTTTTCCATATTTTACTTGATAAGTCATTGATTTATATTTGCTTAAACCAACTAATTCCTATCCAATTTCACTTGTAATCTCCTCATGGATATATTTTTTAAAATTTGGCAATCCACCACAAATGCTGTAATTTCCATTTAAACATGATTTATTGTAAAATAATTGCCCATCTGGTCTTTTATAGAAGATAGTTGGAATAAATTACCTAGCTTATTTTGGTGGAAATTTAATGCCACACTCCTATAAAATTTTAGTATATAAAGTAAAATGAATATGGTGAAAAACATCATAGTGTATTGAAAATTCAACATGTTGCCTACAACAAGTGGTGCATGTGTGATTTATTTTAACATAAAAAGGTTTTGCCATCTCAAAATATCTTTGACAAATATAAATTTGTGGATGTTTTTCCAAAAATTTAGAGTAAAATTGTGTTTGATTCATATATAATAAATATTTTGGATGTGGTTAATGGTTATGAGAACTAACTCTTCTTTTCACAACATCTCTTGCATTAGTCAAAACTCTTGTATTGTCTTTCCAAAATTTGGTATGTAACTCTTTGAGAGTATCAATTATAGCCTTGTAATTTCATGTAAGTCTAATAGAGAATGACCAGAGCTCATTGGCATTAGGCTCATTAAGTTTTTCAAATCTTGTAATTGCTTTCATCAGTGTTTTTATATTTATATCAAGTGTTGGCTTATTTTTGAAATCAATCATTTTTTCACTATTTTAGCACTTACTGCACAAGTTGTCATTATACGTTGGGTAGCATTACAATCTTTGTTGTGTGATCTTAGGCCTATATTATGATATGAATCATGTAAATTTTTAATAATTTCATCATTTTCATCATCCATGTTATATGTTCTTAGTCCTAATGTGTATATTATAGGTCTCATCTTAATCAATTTTATCAATGAAACAAATAGTTGTCATTTTTGACTATCATACTCTAAATTATGAAAGAAAGTATCCCAAATTTGTTGAGCTAGTATTCTTAAATGGTGATTAGACATTTTATTATGCATTGGTTTTAAAATATTTTCATCAAATTAAATTAAATACTTGTCCTTTTGATGCATAATTCTTGGGGGTGTTGGTAATGGTGGAATTTTTTGAGAGGGTGTTTCAAAACCATTATTACTTTCATTGTTTAGAGGTGGGATGACAGTAAATTTTTCATTGTTAATTTATTCATTATATGTTTCCATGAAATTTTATTGATGGTTAATTTCATTATTATTTATTTCCCTCAAATTTTATTCATTCATTGGGGGTGAAGCATCATTTATAGACTCATCATCAACAAAATCAAAAACTTGGAACTTTGAATGTAAACTTCCAAAATTAACTAATTCATTATTTTCAATTTCATTATTATTCATTTCATTATGGTCAATTTCATTATTATTCATTTAATTATTGTCAATTTTAAAATTATTCAATTGATTATAGTCAATTTCATCATTACTTAATTCATTATCATTAATTGGCTCATTATCTATGGCATTTGGTTCATCAAGATTAGGGTTTGTACCTTATTTACCATAAACTTTTTGCATTAGTAACTTGTGTTTCTCTTTGAAATATTCTAATTCCTCTGGTGTTTTGTTCTTCAACAACTTCCTCTTACTCTTAGAATGTGATCTAAAACCCATCAGAAGGGATAATTAACAACTTGTAAAAGGTGGGATCAAGTACATAAGTACATAAATCTCGTAAAAGTATGTAGAGAATGTTTATGGGGACAAAATTCTAGATTTAGGCTAAAAATAGTCATTGATAAGTGAGCTTATCACTATAATAATAATAAAATGATTGAATTATGTTTTCTATAAGGTCCCATCCCATCTAACCCATCGAGAAGTTCATATCGATAATAACACAATCACATTATTACATTACATGATCACGTTATTGTCAATATTGGGGTTAACAATTGGTAATAAGGACCGAGTGTTTCCTATGTTAAGAATAACATGACCATGTTATTAAATAATGAAATCATGTTATACTTAATATAGACAAGGGATTGTGGATTAGGTATTAAGGCATTAGTACATAGGGTTTATGGATAAGGGATTACAATTAAGGTCCAAAGTGAAGGTACATGACTACGGGTACCTTTCCCCTAGAATAGCTTGGTTTTATGGATATTTTCATCTCTTCCTATGTTAAAGCCCATGGTTTTGAATTGAAATTGTGATGGAAGGGAAATGAATCCCCATAAATTGAAATGATGTGTGCATTTAATAAAATAACATGTAGCATGATTTTATAAAATACATGGCATGAAAATGTTTTTGGACACATTTCCCAAAGTGCATTAAATTCCATGGTATTACTTCTTAAGTTATTTTTTTCTTCTCCTAATACTTGGAGAAAGAAGCTCTGAGCATTTTGAAGCCCAAAAAAAAAATTTAATAATAAAATGTGTTTTTGGGTTGTCATTATACCCTAGATGTCATCATTTAAATCGAGCGAATTAGTCAACTAAGACAATCAGTCATGTGATTTAAGCCAAACTAAGCCATGCAAACTTAATTCTTAGTCTATAAATGATGTTAATTTTGGATAAAA
Organism: Torreya grandis; assembly: GCA_037957365.1. Taxonomy (NCBI): domain Eukaryota; kingdom Viridiplantae; phylum Streptophyta; class Pinopsida; order Cupressales; family Taxaceae; genus Torreya; species Torreya grandis. The sequence goes on along the minus strand of JARHVA010002465.1, from coordinate 713,795 downwards.
TGATTAGTTCAAGGTTTAAAGAGTTTATATTTATGGTTTAGAGTTTAGGGATTAATAAATTTAAGGGTTAAGTCTTAGGGTATATGTTTTAGGGTATATTTATACAATTATGTAGGCAATTAAGGTAAATTTAGGAGCCTTAAACCTATATCTATGACTATAGAATGTGAATTTGGGATCAATTATCTCCCACATCATCATATATTGAGCCTATAAAGTCCATTATGGTAATGAGTGATTTAATTTTAACCATGTTCATCCCTATGAACCTAATTATTACTATATATATATATATAAATGATGTTAATTAGGGCTAAATTTATTAATTTAGGGTTTAGGGTCTATAATTTAAAGGGTTTAGGGTTTAGGGATTATGGCTTAGGGTTTAATGTAAATAGTACAAGGTTTGGGGTTAAATTTAAATGGTACAAGGTAATTTAGGGTTTAAGATATTGAATATAGGGTCTAATCACTAAGGTAATTGAAGAACATTTGAGCTACTTTTGACACCTATTTATGAATTGATTACCTTCATGTTTGCATTTTTGATAAAAGTAGGGTTAATTATGCTATGTGTATGTTACATACATGTTATACAATTGATTGAGCCATAAATTTGTTTTAAGGGCTCAATTTTGCTCATATCATGCAGGGAATTACATAAATTGACTAATTGGATTAATTCATGATAGAAGATTGATCTTTTGATTTTGCCCCAAATCATATCTTACTATTGAAGGGGTTCAAATTAGCCTCAAATTCCTCATTTATTAAAATAATCAACTATCTCTCCTCATATTTTGTTAATTATGTTGAAGGGGCTTGAAATAACACCAATTTATTGAATAGATGCACAACTAGATTGGTACTCCAAAGGCTTTAGCCATAAGTTTAAAAAGTGCATTTTATGACATCTCATGATAAAATCAATTATATTGTAATGCATGTATGTTTATGGTATGTAGTGGGAATTACGGAATAGGGATTATTATTTATGTTTTTGTGATCATTATGGATTAGGGCATAGGCTTTATCTTTAATGAGGTCTGTATATTAATTTCTAATCACTATATATGTTGTGTTTAAACTAGATTCTTAATACAAAGGATGTTAATTGGGACTAAATTGAAGTTGTTAAATACTTTGAAAGTAAATGGTTTACAATTTAGGGTATAGTGTTTAGGTTTTATGATTTGAAACTTCTAGTTTTTAATGCATATACATGGTTTAGGGTACACAAGGTCAATCAAAAAGATAATTGAGGATAATTTGAATCACTTGGACCCATTTGTGACTATAGAATGTGTTTTTTAGTTATCATTATACCATGGATATCATCATGCAGATTGAGTAAATTAGTCAAATGGGGCAATCAATCATGTTATTTAGGCCAAAATAATCTTTATGAAATTAATTCTTAGTCTAAATGATGTTAATTTGGGCTAAAATGGTTGGTTTGAGATTTAAAGAGTTTATATTTATAGTAAATAGAGTTTAGGGATTAGGAAATTCAGGGCTTAGGGCTTAGGGTATAGGTTCTAGGGTATATAAGGTATAATCATGATGGTAATTGGGGAAAATTTGATCTCCTTGAATGTAGATACTTGAGTAAAGAATGTTAATTTGGGATCAATTTTCCCCCACATCATCATAGATTAAGCCTACAAAGTCAATTGTGGTAATGACTGATGCAATTTTAACCAAGTTCATCCTTGTGAACCTATTTCTACTATATATAAAGGATGTTAATTGGGGATAAATTGATCATATGGGACTATTGAGACTCAATATAAGTAATTTCATCCATATGATATCAATTGGGGATCGAAGTGCTCACCATAATAAAAAAATAAGTATTTTTTCAATTTGATATGAAATTCGGTCCAAAGGAGTCATGTACATGGAATTACATTCATATATAATGGAAATTGGGGCTTACTTGTCCCTAATTGCATACCATATTAAACCAATAAAGTATTTAATTTTATATGATACATAATTTGGGCCAATCAAGGCTTGCCCAAGGAATTGTGTCAACATAATTTTAATTAGGGCCCTAATTGCACACCTTATTCAAATAATTAAGTGTTATCATGAATATGATATGAAATCATGACCAATTTAACCCTCTATAGGGAATCACATCTATATTTAATAACAATCAAGATTCTAATTATGCACCAAAATCAATTGAAAGAATATTTGGTTCAATATAATATATGAAATTTAGTCCAAACAAGCCTTGTGTAAGAAATTTCATCCTTCTAACATCAATAGGGGGCTCTATTGGTCCCAAATACATAACATATTTAATCAACCAAGTATTTATTTTAGTTTAATATGCAATTATGGCCAACCAAGGCTCATGAAAGTAACTAAATACATCTAATTTCAATTACAACTTTGTTGGCTTTGATTGTAAATTATATCCAGCTAATCATGTATTTGGTTTTATATTATACATAATTGGGGCTGACTGAGCCCCAATAATGTCATTTGGGGCTTTAATTACACCATGTTAAATCAATTGATATTTTTAAAATACTATACACAATTGAGGGCAACAAAGTCCTATGTAATTAACTGCTTCCACTTATAATATCAATTAAGGCATTTTTTACCCCATACAATGAATTTTGTCCATCTAATTTGTCCATTGTGAATATTTTCCCCTAATTTCACATCATATTTAACCAATCGATTAATTTATTTAGTATAATATGTAATTAAGAGTAATTGGTCCTTGTGCAAGGAATTCCTTCAATATAATGTCAGTTAGGGCTTTGACAACACACCATAGTAAACTAATTAATTATTTACTTCAATCTAATACAAAATCAAAGTTAAATGAGCCCTAAGAAAGGAATTATGTCCATATGATGTCAATTGGGTCTCTAATTGCACATCATATTATAAAAAAACAAGCATCAGTTTAGTTTGATATGTAATTGAGGCCAAGTAAGCTCCATCCAAGGAAATATGTCCATCTAATGTCGATTTGGGATCTATTGGACCAATTACACACCATATTGGGATAAAAAGACAATAAATTGATTCATAGGTTAATACATCTCCAATTATCATTCAATGCTATCAATTATTGAAAAGAACATTGGTCCCAATAAACAATATTAATATGAAACCAATATTTAATCTTAAGACTACTAGGCCCAATGGCTCCTATTTAGGTTTTAGGATGTTGATAATATGTAATACAATCACATTATTAATGTGATCATGTTATTAAATACCATGATCATGTTATTAATATGATCATGGTATTTGAATTCAATTACCACACCATTTAGATTGATAATGGCTTGGATTCCTAAGCCAAGGGCTTTAACTATCAATGTACAACCAAGTTTTGAAAAGTATGAAAATAAACAAATTTCAATTTTGATTGCCAAATACACTAAGGATTTCAATGTGAAAATTCAAAAACTTGATAATATCATAATGATCATGCTCTCCTATTTCTAAAAATATGATTCTTATAATTTTTGGACTAATTTAAGGTTTTAAACTATATTCAGTTCTAACTGTGCCTTTTTTTGGCCACTACATGTTGTAAACATACATGCCTATGCATGTTCATGTAATTTTTATTTCGTTGATCCAAGTGAAAAACAAATTATATGGTGATGTAGTATGCATAATTATACACACATTAAAAAAATTGATTTTCATTTTTTTTGATGTAGTTAGGCATGACTCACAGATGACTATCCATTTATTTGTCAGTTTTTAATATCTATTTACTTGAAAAATTCATTAAAAAAGTATTCATTGAAAAAATGCAAAATAATATAGGTGACGTGCTAGAATATTTTATTTAAATTTTCCCCAAAAGGTTTCAAATAATATTAAATGCTACTCAAATAAAGGTGAACATCACGACCATCTATCTACTATGTTTTCTAAAAAAAATAGGAGTTTCTCTTCAAATTTTATATGTTTGACTTGGTTATACTTAACCATTTTATAAAAATAATAATGTTTTGGAAACTAGACTTTAAATTCTACATTTCATGTTTTTACACCATCTTCAAATTTTGAGTTTAGATATCTAAAATTATCTATATACGTTTAAATTTCTGAAATTTTAGAAAAATCAAGTCCATGGGTAGGCCTCTTTTTGTCCCCCAACTTTGTGCACTTACCCATATTATCACTGACACTTATATGACATTTATCTCTTTTATATCACATTTTTATGATTTTATAGGTACATATAGCTCCCAAAAAGTTCAATCCCTTGACAGGATGGTCCAATTAGTATGATTCTCCCTACACATATGATACATATTTTATCCTTATTTCAATTATATATCCTACTTTTGTTGTTCTTTAAAATTTACACTTGAATCTTATCTTCTATCTATAAGTTGCATATGGTCCTAATAGGCTTTTTAACTCCATATAGGTAGGTAAGGTAGGTATTTATAGACTTACATTTCCTTTCAATACACCTTACTTAATACTACACCTTGAAAATTCATGATAAAGCACCATCTCAAGGGGAAATATGCATGGACCTAAAATTAAATAGTGCGACATGTTCATTACAATTCCAATGATGATGAAAAGATCTCTTATATCATGTTCAATAGGGAACTCTCTATATTTAACCCCCCTCAATGATTCCACATTACTCTTTTAAAACCCCCTTGATCATAACCTTCATATCCACTTCCACACTATTTAAAAAACTAGCCATGAGTGACAAAATTGTTGCCCTTGGTGATAGAACCACCCCCTTAGTTATGAAATCACCCTTTAATTTCCACAACTATCATGAAAGTTTTGAAATATAATAGGCGGTTTTTCCATATAAGGTTAGTTATGTATTAAAATAATAGTGGTTTAGTTATCTTATATGGTAGTTTTAATAAGATAAGTGGTAATTATGCAACCTCCACTTGCATAAGGTGATGATTCTATCATAGTGGAAACTACTTCTAAAATTAGCTCTCATAACTCTAATTTTCACATGTATTTCATAATTAGCTTCATTTTTCTTGTTATTAACACTTGTATTCACTTCCAATCATGCTCAACTCACTCACTCTTCTAGTTTTAGCCTTCTTTAGTTAATCTCAAGTTCAACTCACTGTCAAACTTAGTTGAAATCTCTCATGTAAACTCCATTCTCTTCCTACATGATGGTTAATTTAGGCCTAATTTAAATTCTAAAAATTTCCATTAGTGATTATTATAAATAATTTTTTTTAGCCACAACCTTAATATAATTTCCATAAGACTCATCCCCTAGTATTTTCAAGTCGACTACATAGTTGTAAATGAATAGGTGTCATTTATGAGAACAACACAGGCCTTGTAAGCCAAGACATCAACTAACCTTAGTTTAGATGATCTTATTTTTATGGATTGTGTCTTCCCCCATTTTATATTTTTTAATATTTTGTGCATCCCTTATCTAGATAGTTTCCTTAATTTATATAAGAGCATACAAACCTAGAATGTTGAAGATTCTTCTATCAACACACTACTTGCACTTTAACTATTTTATTCTAGAATCAAGTTAGGGTTATTCTAAATTTTATTTATTATAATAGATTTTAATATTATTTTTATTGTGATTAAATTAGTTTCCCATTTAAAATAAAAAAGGATCAAATTTTATAGTGTAATAGATCTACCTATTTCATTTGTATTTGTTACCAAAAACATAATTAGTTTTGATTTATGCTTGAATTCAATAGAATATTTTCCTTTCAAGTTAAAAACACCTCTATTCAATCAATACAAAAATATATATTAGTAAAGATTAAATTCATTAATAGCCAAGACAATTTTTCTTCATTCAAGATCTAGACAAACTTCTTGTACATAAAACAATCACTTGGATAAACACATAAACATAGGTAACTATAGGTGAATGTATGAAAGTTATAGATTGATATTTTTTTTTGTTTTAAAGGTTTAAAATAATTGTCATTTATCTCTTTCAAAATATAAAATTAGAACTTACATAGTTTTCTTTCATCCTATCAATTCATTAGAAAGAGATTGTTTGTGTCAAGCTAGAAAAGATGAGAAGCTAAACCTAGTTTTCTTACAAGGAAGCTTCATAGAAAGTGTTTAATTTCTAATATTTAGATCATATATCTTATCATATTAATTTTTCACCATATATTTGATTCATATATTTAGTCCATGTCACATAAACTAATCAAAAACAAACAAAAACATTGCATCTAGTTCACATGCAAATAGATCTAATAAAAATCAACATCTTGAATAGTATAAGTTTCTTCTCTCTCTCATTGTATGAATTATAAATATTGAAAAAGACAAGAAAAAGAGTTTTATTTTCATTTGTTTTCAATTTTTTTATTCTTTACTTTTATAAATTTGTTTTCATCAAGTATTCATTGGTTAAAAACCTTGAAAAGCCCAAAATAATCAACAATAAAAGCCTTGTCATTAATGGAAGCAAGCACATAAAAAAAAGCCTTGCCATCCATGTAATCAACAACATAACGTAAAAGTCCTTGCCCATAAATGAAATGAAACATATCCTATATAATCATTTACATTCATTTAATAATTATATATCAAAGTTTTACTTCAATATTCTAACAATCATACCTCACAAGCCATTGACTAAACAAGATCATACACTTTTCCCTAGCTTCTACCTAGTCTCTTTTAGATGACCCTTCCTATGACACAAAATTTTGTCTAGCATAGCCTATTACCTAGAGTTAGATAACCCAGTATTTATATTATCACATAGTCTGACATTAATATCATGTTGAGACATGAGGTCTTTTAATCCACTCTAATTCCCCACCTCATCGGAGAGTCCTTAGATGCTTTAGAATTACAAGCGGTCATCCTCAATCCACATGTCATTATTGTCATACATAATAAGAGACATAAATACAATATTATCCAATCATAGTCACCCATCTATCCTATTATTCTTATCCTTAGGTTTATCCTCATCTTATATCATTCAAATCTAGTGGATGACATTAGCTGGGAAAAGTCAACCTGATAAAGTATATCCTTTCTTGTGAGTCATTCAACTTGATCTCCCTCATTTCCCTGAGACAAATATTAACCAAGAGATCCACCTTATTATGATATTAAATACTGAAGGGTATTAGATCTCTAACTCCATACAAATTTATGCTCTTTATGAGCATCAAGACATTGTTGAGGTATTCTAGTTACAACATAATATTCCATTACTATCACCTATCCTAAATCCCATTCCACCCAATAATCAGCCAAACCCCTAGTCTATCCATTACATTAGCTACTTTGGCCAGACTGTGCATATGTTGGCATGTGATAATTGATGTGTATATAGTTTCTTATTTATTTATCATTATCCCTAAATCTTTGCATTATTTGTATGATATTATAGCTTACATTTTATGTCAATCAATAAAGATAGACCTAAAAACCATACTATATGAAATGTTAGATTATCTTATGATACTATTTATTTTATACAAGTTCCTTTATTTTTTAGTAGTGTGTATTATAACATAAAACTATAAATAATTAGTGATAATTATAATCCTCATATGGTTGATAATGAGGATAAGAGATACAATAAGTATAGTTGATATTGAAGTTTTTTTAATGTATTAACCAGTACTTGTCAGGAGACAAAATTTTGAAATTTAGCGAGTATAAGTGATTATTAATGGGTTTGGTAAATTTTTTGTGATGACCTAAGTGATTGTTGAGTAACCAATGAGTATGTAATCTATGCTTTCCTACATTATTTATTTTTTAATATAAGTTTCACCATTCTATGAATAATTTGACATTTGAACATGCTTAGGTTTTTTATTATTATGTTTTCACTTTGAATTTTAAATAATTCATAAATTACTAGCTAAGTTATAGGATTGTCCCGCATATCTTCATCCTAAGCCCTATGGTATCAATCATTGGTATCATAGGTCATCTTTCTTATCCATTTAAATATAAAAGCATAAAAGCATAAAGGGATACCACTTTGTTAGGTTTCATATAATCCAAAATAATGTTGTAGCAAGAGTAAGGTGGCTCACACCCTTAAAAATTTCACTAATGCATTCCTAGATATTGAAAAACATTTTTGGGACCCCATAATGATATAAATTAGGTGGAATAAACTATTAATTCTCTATGAACTACACATAAACCATTATAGTATCAATGCCATTTCAAGTTTCAAGTCAGTCTTGATATTCCATTATCTGATGTTAAAATTAGTGAAATTACATTAGATGGTTGGGTTAGATAATTACAAGCCTAATTATTGATAATTGCTTTAGTGGCATTAATAAGATCATTTCATAGTGTTTAAAATTTACATTTTAGTATTTGATTGGTGAGAAATGATTAGTGAATAAATTAATAAATAACTTGAACTTAGTGTGACTTATAATTCATTTGTTATCACTATGTAGGAGGAATATTACCCATATAACCTCTTCTATCTAACTAGATATGTAATGCTTAACTAGAACTAACCCAACCCAATTTGTTGATTGACTTATACGAATTTTTTTAAGCATGCCATGAATATTAGGACTCCATTTAACATTTGTTTAGATTTGTTTTATGTTATTTATAAATGAATTATCTAAGTCTTTTCTCTTGTCATTATTTCTCTCATCCTGATGATTGTTCATGGAGTGTGACCTAAAATATTGGTTAAAAACCTGGACATAATTTTAACCATAAGTCATTATAATTTAACTCATGGACTTTGGAAATATTATTGCTTTAAAGTAAATTATATTTAAGTTTGTGGCATAAATTTTATATTGACCAAAATAAAATAACCCAAATGGGAATTTAAGCACCTATAAATCATAATGACTACAAAATAAGAATTTACTTTGATAATTATATGGGTTTTTAGGAAAATAAAAAATACAAAATTAAAATGGATAAATTGAGGCCTTTAAAATAAATAGTATAGAATTGGGTATTCATAAAATTAGACACATAGATTTATGTAATAACCCAAAATTGTTATTTTACTTGGGTAATAAAAACATGTTGTATACCTTTAAAATCACTACCCAATTTAACCATATTTCAAAAATCTAGTAAAAATAATATAAAAAGTAGGATATAATTGATCATATGGAATAAGGTAATAATTATTAATTTTACAAAACAAAATTTTGATAAGGACAACTAAAACTAAGGTGAATTTTGGTGTACTTTCTTACCTTATTCCTTTGAAAAGGCATCTATCATAATGTAACATATGATGGTATTGCACAATTATCAAAGTTAATGGCATATGTCATCTTTGTGCCATTTATAAATTTTATTCAATTCAATTATTTTATCTATTAGTTGTGTGAAACATAAGTAGACCCTATTTAGGTTTGATTCCATGTTATATCTAGCTTATTTTTCAACCATTCTCTAGCTGTATGGATAATCATGAAAAATAAAAATATATAGTGATTTCACCTAACCATTTTTTTAATTGTTAAGAGTGTTTGGCATGTTTTACTTTAATTAATAAGTGGGGCCTCAATTGAATCATATTTACATATTTTTGTGTGTGTTTTTTATTTATCCTATGAATTATCTATGTTTTATTTCAAGAAATAATTATATGATATTTTTATTAATAATTATGCTAAGAGTTAGGTGGATTGAAGGTGCAAGTTACACATGAATGTATGTAGTATTTTTTTTCATAAACATGTGTTTTTTAAAGTGAATTAGTTTAAATTTTTAGTCTTATGACACACAAAATCATTAATTATTGATCTCATCTCACTTTTTTTACACAAAATGTCAATTTGATATTTCTAGTGGGAGTGATGGTTGAAAAAAAGGTGGTGTACTATTACATACAAGTCAATGAGATATGTGAGGAGGAGGTGTCTAATTTCATAATGATATTGAGAAATGATGAAGTGATGCAAATGAAAATGGAATTAATAACATCAAAGTACTAAAATATTCCAAAGGTTGTGTGAAGGGTGTGACTTGATGATCTAGTAACGGAAGGTTTTGTAAGTGAAAGAGTGTAAAACACTATGATTATTACATAACAAAGGGGAATCCAATATATTAAAGGTTATAAACCAAATTAAATAATTATATATGATAATAATAATTGTATTTCAAAATAAAAATAAAATTTAGGATCTCAAGAGGTGCTATTTTGACCAAAGCTCTAGTTGTTAGGGTTAGTAGAATATCTAGTAGTCACATATTGGTAGGTCTGGAAGGTTTGGTGAAGGATTTATCTAAGGTAGTGTGATGGTTATGTACATGAAGCTATGGTAAGAAGGCTCATTCATGGGTGAGTGGTTCCAACCTCTGGTTGTGGGAATATTTTAATAGTGGCAACTTATGTGGAGATACCCATTTTAAGTAGAGATGTTGGATTTGAAACTACTCATGATAGGGATTTGTGTGTGGTAGGATCAATGAGTATGGGGGGAATTTTTTTTAGTGGTAAAACATGTGTAGGGGGTTGATAAAATAATATTTAAGGCTTTGGGAATAATTATTTCTATTCCTTTAGTCTTTATAGAGGATAAGGTGCTTAGGGATGTGCTTGAAATAGAGGAATAATTCAAGGCTAGAGGTGTAATATATAGGTTTGATCATGTGTGTCATAGAATTATACTCTTCAAAAGTGGATTTATTATTCTTATCATTAATTTATGGAATTTTTCATGAATATTTATCCTTATGCTAGGGGATTTTTAACCGTGGTGTTTAACCTTATTAAATATTGAAATATGATACTCTAGGATAGGGTTTGTATTTGGGATTAGTTCCTTCTTGTTATGAAATATTGGGATATTTATTTTAACCCTATTATGGAATCCCTTAGCACTAATACCATTTGTATCTAAATGCTAAATCTTTCTCTTCATTTTTGGTATAATTCTTATTTTGTGTCTATTGACAATGCTTTGTGCAAGATTATGGTAGTACATACAACTACCTCAAAATATGATCACACCACTTTCACTCATATTATTTTTTTCATGGATATCTCTCATGAACTTCAAAATACTACTGATTTGAAAGTATTGGAGTGTTTTTAAGTTCAAACCCTCAACTACAATGGGTTACCTTTTCTATGATGGTGTTTTAATACAAGACATTTGGATGGACCATGTCAAATTTATAGGAAAAAGGTTGATTATTCATGATGGAAGGATGCCCTTCCTTCTCATCTCTCATTTTATGGTGTGTATATCCTAGATACTTATATGAGAAAGGAAATTAGACATATCCCACATGCTAATCTAAAGGCTCCCAAGCCTCATGAGGAGACTCTTACCCTGTGGACCTCCTAAATGATAAAGAAAAGAATTCAAAGGTTAATGGTTTTATATGGGTGCACATGAATGTTTTTCAACACATATTGACTAATATCCTAGGGATTCAAGTGAGAGAGAGGGTTGGATAGTTACTCATAATAATAAAAAGGGATGAACTATTGAGGCCCATAATTTATAATCCATGACATGTCACTCTTACTATGAGGAATGTATGGGGTGTCATTGGGGTTGTAGGGTTGACATTTAAGAATGAGGGTGATGATGGATCCATGTTATTTTAATAATATATTTGGGAACTCTTAGGCTTTTGGTGTATGGAAATAGGGTGTTTGAGATCTTTATATACAACCATAATAATACAATGTCAAGGATATTAATAACTTCTTTAGATACACACCTCAGATATATGACTTCATCTTTTTTTGTAATAATACTACCTTGTTTATCATGTAGTGTGTTGAATTGAGCCTAAGTGATCATCTATATTATATATTCAATTTATAAGGTCACATGCCTATGAGAAAGTAATGAATACTATGAGTGTATAAGTCACCTCAAAATACTTTAGACTAGTTTATTTGATTAATAGATATGCATGGATCAATTTTGGCCATTAGTTGGATGATACCTTCCACCTTACCATTTTATTAGGTCTAATCTCAATGTCAAATTACTAAAACATGGACATCAACATGCTCCTTCTTTATCCTAAATCATTTTTTACAAGCGTAAGCTTTACTATTGGGTTTATGACAATGGTGTATGCCTTGATGTACATGATATAACATCTAAATTTATTTATTGTATTGATCAAAGCATAAATTATGTTTTCTATCATGGAATTATTTAGTTTTTCATATTTTATATTATTAAACATAAAGGCAATAGGATGTTCACTATCATTTACCTTCTATTTAAGTACTCTTTCTACAGTATTTTCTAATGTAAATGAATACAAGAAGAAATCCTTGTTGAAATCTAGGTTGATTAAACTTGGATTTCAGACAATGGTAGACTTGACATCATGGAATGATTTATTTTCCTCTATTTTCCATTCTATATCTACATCCTAATTTAGCATGGCCTTCAGTAGATTAAAAATCTCTACAAATATTGAAATAAACTTGAGAAAAAAATGATTTTTCTAAAGACAAACTTAAGCTCTTTTTTGGTGTTATGATATAGGGTTCTTAAAATGTCCTAGACTCTCTCTAGATCAATAGAAATTAATTATTTTTTAATACACATCCCAATAATTTACTGTGGATGACCCCAAAATAATTTTATTTGGGATTAAGTAGATCATGTGTATTTTACATCTATCAAATACTCTCTAAAATTGGTCCACATGATCAATTCTATCTTTATAAAATATAGTTAAGTTGTCCAATAGATGATGAAACATTTTAAAACAATTCATTTAAAATAAAAACCCATGCCTCACTATAAATTAACACTTGCATTGACTAATTTGAATGACATTATTTTGTATATAAAATTTCCCCACTTGGTGGTAAAAGTAGTTTTCATTCTATCATCATTTTATACCAATACATGGTTGTAAACCAAGAAACCATCTAGAAAATACATCATCTATGACACACTAACTATCTGAATTACTTCATCTAGGGAAGGGAAGGGATAATTTTCCTTTTCTAAAGCTTGGTTGAGGTTCCTATAATCCAGACATAGTCTGGTTTCTCAGTTTTTATTTCATCTAGGGACTAGGTTAGTTACCCAAGTATAATGCCTAATAGGAAATTTAATTTTTGCCTTTTGGAAGTATTTTTGAGTAAGAGTTTCTAGAATAATATTTATTGGTATTTATCTCTACTTGAAAGGTTTGAACTCCTCTTTTAGTGGTATAGTGTGTGTCATGACTCTAGGATAAAACAAATAAATATTCACAAGTCTAAGTGATCACATATTTCTATTCTACTAGTAAATCCATATATTTACTTTTCATGTTTTGTACAACTTAATCTAATATTTATTATCTCAAGGTGCTCATTTATCCCTAACTTTACCTTATTGGAATCATATTCGATTGGTCTTAAACTATTTCTATTTCTTAGTTTTATGATCCATGTCAAAGACCCATTCCAAGGATACCATTCATTTCTATTTCTATTTCTATTTCTATTTCTATTTCTATTTCTATTTCTATTTCTATTTCTATTTCTATTTCTATTTCTATTTCTATTTCTATTTCTATTTCTATTTCTATTTCTATTTCTATTTCTATTTTACGATACCATCATTTTCCTTATCTTCTTGATTCATTAGTTTAAAATATTTTTCATCAATAATTTGAGACTTAAAGGCACCCAAATTTCTTAAAAGCCAAATAATTATTTTTTCATCATCAAATACCAAAAAATAAACAAAATTATTAGGAATTTAAGGACATGGTATTAGTTCCATAATAAATTTATACATTTTTTATTTTTGGAGTGGAGTCAAATTGACTATAGAGGTAACCAATGAATCAATTCTTTGATTCGACTTCCTAGGGACTAATTTGTATTTAAAACCTCAAATGATTCAATTACATCCTAGGATCTATGTTTACAATTTTTGAGATATGAAAATGTACACTAGTAGCAACCCTTGATTTGGTTAACAATCAACTCAGAGTCTCCAAACTTCAACAACTACTTGGAATTGTGATTCAATGTGAGTTGGAGCCCCATAATCAAAGATTAATATTTACCACACTTATTAGTGCATGTAAATTGTAGTCTAAAATTAACTAGTTAATGCCTTAATTTAGGATCAAGTAGAGTTATACCTATATCAGATCCCTTCTTGTATTGAGAATTATAAAAATATAAGATTTATAATTGTGAAGAACCTTCAAATTAGTGTTCATGTTTTTGAGGCTTAGTTATGAAGGTATAAACTCCTACATGTGATGAAGCAAAGTTTATTATCTAATTTTTGGTATTATTTTATTTGATCATATGATTCATTTGTTGTTCTCTATCTACCCCAATTTAATTGAATACTCCTTTTCAATGTAGCCACAAGTGTGAAAATTCTATGTCCATGCATACATTCAGTGTTTTTGACTAGTCATGAATTAGGAGTAAACCACAAGCCTCAGGAATGTCAACTAATAATATTTCAATATACTATTAGACATAAGGTTTAGAGGCCAACTACATGTGAAAATTTAGTGACTATCCAACAATAGGATCTGAATATTTTTTTAATTTGTAAAAGTACTCTTTTTGATTTATCTTAGGCCAATCCTAGTCTTTCTTATATCCCCATGGGCATCACGTTAGATGAGGCACCTAAGCCAACTAGGCAATTATGAACATTTTCACTAAATATTTTGATATTCAATATAAATGGTGGGACTTTAGGTTTGTATTTGTGTATGACCATATTTTCATGTGTAAATTTTGATTTGTCAGTGGATAATCTACTAGTCAAAACTTTGAGTAAAATCTCTCTCTATTATGTTATTTGTACTAGCTCATGAAGAGTAATGTTAACCTTGATTTTATTCATGTCCTCAATAATAATATATCCAATATTAGTGTGTGGAGTAGATTGATGTTGAACATCATTCTCTTTAGGAGGATTTGAATTTTTGTTAGCATTCATATCAAGGGGAGTGAGTGTGTTATTGTTTGGAGGTGTCAAAATTATGGCAAGCTATTGGTTCCTATTTCTAAGATTATAATCATTCCTCTAAAATTGTTTAAAAACATTAATTTTATCTATGTTATCTTATATCTCATTTTAATCCCAAATAGGGAATGTAAAATCATAGATCTCAAATACCATGGATGTATTATAAGTATTAGAGTCACTGGTTGTAGATGAATCAGGTTAATTTGGGACCATCTTTCCATCTCATTTTGAAATATTTCAAAAGTAATACATAAAATCTATATAGTCTAGTTTGCCATGTTAGGTAGTTTTGACTAATATTTTCCCTTAATAAAAAATTTCAACTCTTATAGTTTTAAACTTGTTTTTTAGCCTTGTTAATGATTTTTAAGCCTTATTTGAGAAAATTAAGGCAATTTATCATATTTTAAGGTTTTTAATAATGTTGAAAATTTCATTGTAGCCAATGTGAGTCCTACAAAAATATAATTATTGAATGATTCATTAACTTAAATGGTGAAGAGGTCAATTTAATTCAAAGGTGGTCTTGAAAAACTCTATGTTCACTTCATGAGACCATCAAACATGCATTAGTTTCTTTTTTTTGTCAATGCACTCTAAAGTCATTTAAGTCACCTTATAGCAAAAATTTGAGGAATGACATGTAATTTTAAAAATTAAAATAATTTAAATAGGATTCATAACATTCATGATTTAAATATAAAGTCATATTAACAGTTTGCATGTTAGAATAGGTCAGTTACTTCAGTTCTAACTCCAAAGAGGAAGTTTAAAGCACTTGCATGGACTTAATGAACTCATATTTAGGTTAAAATAGTTAAAAGTGTCTCTCTATCTCCCAAAATCAATTTTCATGATTATGAAGCTTTCACAAGTCTCAGGAATGTAAAATACACTTTCTTTCTCCTATCAATTTCCTTGTAAGCTCATAAAGGCTATTTTAATGTGGATGGTATAGGTCATATAGGTCAAGTTAGATCCCAATATATTGAAAATATATAGGGACCCTTATGGAATATAAATAAGTGGCATTATTATTTTTATTGAGATCTTTAGTTTTATGAACAATCACTAAGGAGATAGGGTGCTTAAAAGAGGTGCAAAACCCCAATAGCTCAATTTTGGGATTTTTTCTTACATGAATGGGTTAGTTGAATAAAGAATAGAATTTGGAGAGAATAATTTGGGGTTTCACACTATGATAACACATTTATCCACCTAATTAGCACATGTGAACCATCAAAAGATAAGAAGTCTTCGATTTAATCAATTTGAAGGAATTGTTAAAAGTTTTTAGTCAAGATTGTAAACATGGACAAAGTAGTTTAGAAGGATATCAGTCTAAACTATTCTTTAAGAAGTTATTAAAAATATCCCATAGTCATCATATCACCTCTTTAGGTCCATTTACACTTGATAAGAGATTCAGTGTACTCAAATGAACTCATAGTTATCCCTAAAGACTAGAACAACTACCTATATGTTTGCTTTTAGGTTAAATTGAATAGTATAAAGTTGGGGATAAGTTATGAATCTAAAGGATCTTATAATATATGTGTTATATATAAGGATAGGTTAAGATATCATGAAAAACTTATGGAATATTTGAAAAGTGAAAATAGTAAGTGCTAATGATGAGAAGAACTCATTCAAAGATGCAATTAAATAGTTTTGATCAATACATATAGACTTACAAGCATGTGATAGTCTATGATATAAAAAAAACTCATGTATAAGTGAACTTAAAGTTAAAGAGGTTTGTGGAAAAATTAAAAAGATAATGAAGATAACCTCATAGTATTGACCTAGACTACCAAAAGGTTAAGACTTATGTAAAGGAGATATATCCCCAAATCACAGTCAATATACCTCAATAGCACAACCCTACATGCATGTGAATTAGGGTTTGAGTAAAAATTGAAAAATTAGAGGGGTTTAATGATTTAATGGACTTTTAAAGTGATGGATTTATTTTATTTAGGAAGAAGTATAGTGAATATAACATGAACGAGCTTAAAATAAAATGAGAGTAGACCTATAGGTCTATAAACCTGTAGGTTCACTTTTTTGAGCTAAATGGTAAGTTATATTATAATAAATATGTGTTTAAACTTTAATATAGTAGTATTTTCATTATTTATAAAATATAAAAGTCATAATATACGTGATACATCTAGTTGTAGTGGAAAAGAAGGTAAGTGACCTTAACAAAGCATCTACAGTTAAGACAAATTCAGTTGAGACCTACATATCTATCCTTAAGCATGAATAACATATGGAATATTTTAATTAATATTGGGTTATTTATGGTATATATTTATTAATAAAAATTATTTATATTATTCCATGAATATTAGATCCTTGGGAGAGGAAAATAAGGATAAAACATGAATTCTATGGTTAAATTGGCTTTTTGCTCTTAAGCCCTCATGACAGGTAGTCTAGGTTGTACAACATTTTGAAGGCCATTTATCATTGAGGATAATTTATAGGAATGTTATAGGTTTTATTATACCTATTTAATGTCACTCCATCTAATGGTGAACATCTAAAAGGTGTTAGATCGTAAGACCATTCTCTCGATCTCTCACATAGTTCACTATGCCCAAGAGGTTTTTTGTGAAGCTAAAAACTCCACCAAGGTAGGAATGGTGTAAATTGTATATTTTAGGTGATAATATGGGTATTATACTTTAAAATAATTTCACTATGTCATTCCTCAAAATACACACTAGTATGAACTATTACTAAGAAGAGTGAACACTCAAAAAGCCTCTTTTCACATTATGAAGAGCTCAAGAAGGTCAAAGTTTTGATTAGATCTTAGATTAGAATTTTCATGGGACTAATTTGTGTTTAATGATGATGTATATGTATCCACACTTACACCTTATGGTATTAGGAAGAGGACAGAGGATATGTTCTATATGAATAATCCTTAAGAGATGAAGACACCTAAAACCCTTTTTAAACCTTGGTAAGAACCTTGTTGGGTGAATATTTTGTCACCAGCTAACTGATGGGCAAAATAGTTGTTTCAACCACAAAATAAGGAGATTTATCAGCCAAAAGTGTAGGTTGACCACATCAAAAGGGGACAAATCTCTCCTCTCATCAAGGGGAGGTTCCCTATAACTATATATATATATATAAGCTGAAAATAACACTCAAGGTAGGATAACACCATCCATCTCTATTTTTTTAGAGATGATGTTCACAAACAAAGGAGAAATCTTGGTGAAATGATAGAAGGCACTTCTCTTCTTTTAGAAGTGGTCTGCAACAAACAACAAGAATTCTTTCTGGTAGTGATAAGTAAATGTAACAGGGTGCAATAACCAGTAGAATGAGGTGTAGCACAAAGTCTCCACCTCAACTACCAAAGAGTGAAATATGAAGGACAATGGGGGTACAAAGTCATCCCAAGATCCTTTAAATAAGAACAAAAAAAAACACACTAAAGATAATTGTAGCAACACAAAGTCTCCCATAGTTGGCTTCAGGAAACCTTTCAGATTACTTCCACTAGTTTTACTTATTTAATTAAATGGACATGAATGATTCTAGGAAATAGACATAAGAACAATTTCCTAAACAACATACGCTATTCCAACACAAAGTCTAAAAGGTCACTTATTTTCTCATTCAAATAAATAAATATGATTAGCAATCTGAGCTCAAAGTCTCAAGAAATGCCTTTCAATTTAAGCAGAGTTTTGATTCTATAACAGAGATATCTCCTTTGCATAAAATAATAGATTACAATATAAAACACTCTAAGAAAGACTTGGGTGCTTTATTTCACAAAATGGCCCATGCTGAATTGAATGCCTTTAATATTTATGGGAGTGCCATGCTAGAATAGGTCATCAACCTTGAATTTGGTGCACATAATCATCTCGAATGTCTTCTCCTAAGCATGGGTCATCTGGTCTATTTCCAGATATGTACATGGCTATCCACTCACTTTTATTCAAAGGGAGAAAAATAGGCCACACCTTTAAATGTTTACACACTTAGATGTCTACTTGGTGGACTATTCCACCTACTAGAATAACTCCCCTATAGATATTTGAGTATCTCCTATAGCTTTCCCTCTTTCCTATTGTAATTGATCTCTCATGCCATCTTCTTGCCTTTAGCAGGCCCTTTCAGCTCTTTATTTAGCTATTCACTAAGATTTGTCTTCAAGTTTTATGCCATATTTGAAAATAAATGGGCATTTCATTACCCTAAATTTGATGTCCATGAGGACATCATTGGTCACTTGGTCATCTGAACTACTTTGAACCTTTAAACCTTCGAGGTGCATCAGTTCAATGTTTCAATGGTTCGGGTAGTCCTGTCAACTTCTTTGGTTCAATCACTTCTTTGGTTCAATCATTTCTTTGGTTCAATCACTTTCTTTTCTCTTCGGTTGAACCATATCTTCGAGCTTGTATATATAATCTTCCGCTTCTTTTATTTGCTCGAAGCTTCCTTGAACCTTTGAACCTTTAAACCTTTGAACCATTTTGGTTCAAATTTCAATGGTTCATTCTCTTTCTTAGAATCCTTTGGTCCTTCAAAGTTTCTGGATCCTTTTCTTTTCTGTTGAACTCATTGAACCTTTGAACTTTGAACCATTTTCGTTCAAGGTTCAACCGGTTCAACCTTTCTTTTTTAGCTCTTTGAATCCTTTGTTCTTCTAAGTCTCTTGAAATTTATTGAATTCATTGAACCTTTGAAATTTGAACTCTTTTGGTTCAAGGTTCAATGGTTCAACAATTTAATCTTTTGTTCTTTAGAGTCTTCTTTTCCTTAAGTCTTTTAAAGTCGTTGAACTTTCTGAAGTGGTTGAACTTTGAACTTGCCAAAGCACTTAACTCTTTAAGTCTACTGATGTCATTGAACCTTTGAACCCATTGAACCTTTGAAACTTTGGATGTAGGGTTCAATGGTTCAATCTTTTATTTGAAGCCCACCAATAAGTCTTTGATTGAACTTCAGCATTGAACCAACCTTGAAATTGCCTCAGTGTTTGGAACTTGTTCCTTTGTGAGAGCTCGCCTATTGAAGTTGTTGAACCCATTGAACCTACGAGTCCCTTGACTAAAAATTCTTGAATAATTGAAGAAATTGAGTGCTCAAAACATTTTTTGAGAAGGGAAGAGAGAATTTTGGCTTACAAGACCAAAATAGTTGATATGTTGTCCCCAAAAATGAGTGATAGATTTTGGGAACTATAGCTGGCTCCAGTTGGGGAACTTCCATCAATTGTAAAAACAATCAAAGGGAGTAGTATCTAGAATCTCTAGTGCCTTTAAGTATGCCTCTAGGCTATGGAGTCATGCTACCCAAAAAGAAAGGTGCCAAAAAGAAACACAAATGAACAACACAAAATAGAACTAAATACTATACAGATATACAAATATACAACTAGACTTATCTGATACTTCAAGAATTGAAGTGCTTCAGATGCTGCCCACTGTGAGGTAATGAAAATGGTGTGCCATCTTGATACTTTAATAAGAAACTATTTTCACCATTGAGATGATGAATAGAAAATGGGCCTCTCCATAAGGAATCAAATTTTCCATGCATTCCCTTTGGTTCTCTCCTTTTATCCCATAATAGAACATGATCTCCAATCTAGAAATCATGAGTTTCTTCTTTGTGGTTGAAGAGATTATTCACCAAAATTTGATGCATAATGATTCGGTCTACCACCATAGTTCACTACTCATCCAGCTCAGTCAAGCACATAATCCTTTTATCGATGGAGATTTCATATGTCTGATCTTTGACCGCCTTTGCCAATTTTAGTGCTAGCAATTCCAGGGTGATTGGTATCTCTGCATTGAGACCATAAAAAATTTGGAATGGTGACATACCTATCACCATTTTAAATGTAATTATGTCTGCTCATAAAACATCAACTAATGATTTATGCCATGTTAATTGGTTGTCATCCACCAACTTCCTGATGATGGTCACCATGTTTTTGTTGCTCGATTATGCTTGGCCATTCCCTTGTGGAAAATAATCAGAGTGGGAGAGGGTAATGCCCTAATAAAAATATGACTGAGTGATCTCATGAGAAGATAAATAGGCTGCATTGTTTGTCATAATCTTGGTTGGGACCGTAAACCTGCAAATGATGTTTTCCTTGAGGAAATTACATACTATTTCTAAAGTAACATGCTTATATGGAATAACTTCTACCCATTTGGTGAAGTAATCTATGGCTGTGAGGACATAATCATGTCCAACACTTGAAGATGGGTTTACAAAACCAATGAAATTGATTCCCCTTTGCTGAAATGGCTCTTCTATTACCACTAGCTTAAGAGGCAAAATAGCTAACTTGGGTCTTCCAACAAACTATTGACATAGTTCACATCTTTGTACCTATTTGTATGCATCTTGAAACAGAGTAGGCTAGTAATACCTGGCTCACAGAATCTTATGAGCAGTTAAAAGTGCATAAAAATTTCCTCCACAAGCTAAATTATGGAAGGACTCTAAAAGTTGGTTCTGTTGCTCTTTATCCATGCAGTGAAGGAACACTCCATCGAGGTTCCTCTTATACAGGCCATTGTCCCATAGGACAAAATTGGCAACTTTTAACTTGATAGTCCTCTTTTCTTTATGAGATAAGTGAGCAGGACACCATAAGTAAGGAAATGAGCAATACTCAAATACCACTCATTCATGGTGGAGACAAAGAGGACTGTTGGCATGTCTTCAATTTCTACTTCTTCAAGTCTATTATCAGCAATCAATTGGCAGAGACCCCTTCCCCACACAAGCTTCATTATTTTGATAACAAGATCAAAATCCTAGATTTTAGCAACCCAATTGCCCCTTTTGGTTCCAAACTCTTACTAAGTTAATATGGATTTGACTATGGTATCAGGAACCAACGCAATAATGTGTGAATTTATGATGTAAAAATGGAAGTGCTTTACTGCCTTTACCACTGCATAAGCATGCTTCTCTAGATTTGAATATTTCAATTCATGAGCTTTAAGAGGATATCTCATGAAGGATATGGGAGATTCTACACCTTCTTTATTCTGTTGAACTAGAATTACTAAAAGTGTGTGCTTAGAAGCATAACTGTACATTGTGAAATCTTTACTATAATCTAGACAAACTAGAATTAGGGCATGGGCGATAGCTGTCTTGATGTCTCAAAATGCCAATTTGCCTTCTTTAGTCTAGCTAAAAGTGGCCTTTCCCTTTATCATTTTCACAATGTGGCGATTCTTCTCAGTGAACTCAAGAATGAACCTTTATAAAAAATTCACCTTTCTGAAGAAAGAGTGAACTGCAGTCTTACTAGTGGGTAGAGTAAGCTCCTAGATGGATTTAACTCTTTCTGAGTCAATCTTTATGCCTTCTTAGGATACAATGTGTTTGATAAGTTTCCCTTCTATTACCCCAAAAATAGACTTCTTGGGATTAAGAGAAATGCCATTCTGGTGACATCATTCCAACACTTGTTGCAAATGGCGCACATGATTAGGATGATACTTGGAAAAGACTATTAAATCATCAAGGTACACCACAATGAACTTACCCATTTCATCTTTAAAATTAAGGTCCATTTCTCTTTGAAAAGTGGTGCTAGAATTTATCAGGCCAAATGGAATTCTTCAATACACAAAGGTAACCCAAGGTGTGGTGAAGGCAGTCTTATGTTGGTTTGCTTCACCAACTTCCACTTGATTATACCCTGAGAAGCTGTCCATCATTGATAACATATTTGAACCAGTCACCATCTGAAGGAATTGATGCATGATGGGCAGAGGGTAATTATCCTTTAGGCAGGATTGATTCAAATTCCTAAAATCCATGTAGAGGTGAGTTTTTCCATTCTTTTTTCTCACAGGAACTATGTTTACAATCCATGTGGAATGATGGATTGGAAAAATTATTCTAGCATTAAACATTTTCTTTATTTTAGACAAAATATTACTTGATATATTTGGATTATACTACTGAGATTTCTGCTTGAAAGGCATCAAATCACTCTTGAGAGGAATTTTATGATGAATTTCTTTAGGCCTGAGTGACTTCAAATAATCATAAGAGTATGCCAAAATATCCATGTAATGGCAAAGTAGGGTAGTAAATTTGAGCTTCTCCTTAGGAGTGCAGCACTTCTCAATGTTAACCATCTTGGGATTTTCCTTAGTACCCAAATTTATTTGATCAAACTCCTGGGAGGAGTTTGAATCCATTTATTGCTATTTGATGAACTTGTCATGCTTGTCAAACAGTTTCTCAAGGGAAACCAGTCCTTTGGGAATTTTATTCCCTTTTAGCTATAGGAATTCTTTAGCTACATCTAAAATTGTTTCAGGGGCTGATTTAAGTTTCTGAGGCTCACTACCTTCGAAGTGAAGCTATTTAAAGCTGTCTTTTTATTCCAAAAAGGTGATGGTTTGGTTATCACTATTGAACACTTTCCAATGATTGGCATTGTTAGGCACACTTGGTCGAAATACCAGTTTGATAGTGTACCTATCTCCCTTAAAATCTGGGTGAGGAACCAAAAGAGTTGTAGAAACAACTAATGCATTAGCTCAGTCATTGAATTCCCTAGGTACTATAGAGATACTGAAAACATCAAAGCTTTCAATTTGATCCCAAAATAGATTGTGTTAATGGTGTAATCTCTCAATTCTGATTTGGTATAGGTTCTTGACTTGGAAAATAAATAGCTTAGCATCTCCTTTGGCGTGAAGGAGTTTAACACCAGAGTCTTAAGCAGTCTTTAATCTAAGTAGCAGTGATTCATATTTAGCAGTATTGTTGGTGTTGCTGAACTGCAACTTGTATGAAGAAGGAAAAATATCTCCTTGAGGAGATGTTAGAATAATCTCGACTCCAAAATTGGTAGAAGAATAGTTACCATTAAATTCTAGTATCCATACATCATCAGGAACTGTGCTTTCCTCAAATTTTATTTTAATTAGAGGGGAGGATTCTTTTACACTTGTACTGCATTCTACAAATCCTTTTGTTATTCTATCTAAACCAATTTTTAGATTGTTATTTTTAGAAGTTTGATTAGCTAGGACAAGAACATCCTCTGTAGTCAAGAAGTAATTACCCATCCCTGAAGACTCAAACAAAATTTGAGGTTCAGGCGCTGATGTTTGAGTGACAACATATTTTTCCTCCTTCTCAAGGAGCAATCTCTACATGATGCCTTTGACCAAGATCCTTACTTTAGATAGGTCCATACTTAACTCACCACCAACATCCTTGTAAAAATTTCACCCAAGAAGAATGTCATATGAGGTTGGGACGTCGACCCCCAGGACTGTCATCTTAATTCTCTTGTCCAAAAATGCCACAAATGCAAATTAGGTGTCCTTGATTTGTCCCAATAGTGGCACTTATTTGTTCTCCATGGAGAAAAATATCCCAAAGGTCTTGGTTAGTGTGAGTCCAAGAGATTTTTCCACTTTGGTAGGCATGACATTGTCAAACACACCTGAGTCTATGATACAATTGTTCAGCTGGTGTCCATTTATCAATAGGAAGACATAAAATGGTTTTGTCCTCCTAGGAGCAACAAGAGGAGTAATGAAAAGGTTATTTTAGGTGGATGTGGGAGTCACCTTTGGAATATCTAGTCTTGTAGGGATGGTTTTATTCTTTACACACTGAACCAACTTATCCAACTGCTCAGGGTTGGACTGTAGGAATTCAAATTCAGACATTTGAATTTTGGTTTTCTTGACATGGTCAATTATATCAAATGTCTAAAATGAATTAGGAATAGGGGAGGGTAGTTCATCCTTTTGGTTT
This sequence comes from Torreya grandis, assembly GCA_037957365.1. NCBI lineage: Eukaryota > Viridiplantae > Streptophyta > Pinopsida > Cupressales > Taxaceae > Torreya > Torreya grandis. The sequence continues at coordinate 689,034 of JARHVA010002465.1, read as the reverse complement.
TTAAGAGGGGGGTACTGATCTACAAAATTGAAGTTAAAGGTAAAGGCATACTTGAGGTACTTAATTTTTTAGTGATCACCAGGTCCTTTAATTGAAAAGGTAGAGTGGTTCCTCACTTAGCAATTAAAATTGTTGGTTGAGGCCGCTCCTCTATTTTTTCCTTATTAGCTTGCTGGTCTGACTAGTTTTGGGACTGGGTGAATATAGTGTATGACCCATCAAATGCTTCACCTTTACTTTTGGGTTCATCCTGGTAATTTAGGAAACAATGTTGGAGTCACCAACTAATTCTTCTTTGTTTTCTATGAAGAGATCAACATCATCTTCTGGGTTCAACTCAGGTTAGAAGGAGAAATTATATTTTGTTTCAAGATATCCAACTGCTGAGTTGGGTGGTGTTGCTTCAAGGGAAAGCTTCCCCTATGGGGAAGGAAGATGATTTGGTTTCCCTTGATTTTTGGTAGCGTTACCTTGATATGAATAATTGGGGAATATCCTCCTTAGTATATCTTGGTATGAAGGAGTAGAAGACATCCCTTGCACCATTTGATTTCTAAGAGCTAGCAACTCATTTGCTAGATTTTGCACCATTGGATCAGTGGTGCCTGTAGATGGATAATCAAAGGATGAAGAATATTTACCTCTATTAGGATCTCTCCTTATCTTTCCCACCAAGATGAGATTATCTTCCACCTCATTATCCAAATATTGCACTATAGCAAGGTCTATGTGACCAGCCCATCTCAACAAAAAACTCACTTTAAGAAGTTGAGAGTTGATGAAGAAGCATTTGAGATTCTCAGCTATTGGTTGAGCAATGGTAGGAATCCTATTCCTTAGCTTATCAAACTTAGCTATGAAGTCCCTCATAGGTTAATAAGGTTCTTTCTTCATTTGTGTGATCTAGGCCAGCAGGGCATGCACATCTTCTATAGGCTTGAACTTGGCTTCAAATTTGGCTTTAAGGGTGTTCCAGTCAGTTACATTTTGTGCTTGCAGATGATAAAACTAGTTTACAACAGTGCCTTACAATGTTTTTATAAATAGCCTGACTGCTACATCCTTATACTCCACACCTATCACACCATAGGCTATGTTTAAGGCTGTAATATGTTCATCAGGATGAACTCTCCCATCACCATAAAACTTGGGGAAATTCTTCTTGGAATTATGAGGCAGTTCATGTAGAGGTGGAGTTAGATTGAGTGGACCAAAAGAGTTACCCCAAAAGCCTTGAACTACCATTTTTGACTACTGAAGGGAGGGATAACAAATATTTGAGGGGTATGTATTGATAAAGCTCTACTAACAGTAGAAATAGATTCTTTACATGGTAATGGAGACCTGATTTGGGTAGGAGGAAAAATATTGGTTCACTAAAGGTGAGATGGTGAAGGGAAAGGATCAAAATCACTTTGTTTTACCAACTCACATACATGGTCAACAATACCTTTAGATATCTAGCTTCTTACATACCATGGATTTGCTAAACTGTAAAGTAAAAATGGAAAAAAATTGACACTGCTTTAATTTGAAGCTTGAGGCTTCAAACTGCATGTTCTTCCCCAGCAGAGTTGCCAAAAATTGTTGGGTGAATATTTTGTCACCAGCTAACTGATGGGAAAAATAGGTGTTTCAACCACAGCATAAGGAGATTTATCAGCCAAAAGTGCAGGTTGACCACATCAAAAGGGGACAAATCTCTCCTCTCATCAAGGGGAGGTTCCCTATAACTATAAGGTATATTAATATATACTATATATATATATATATATATATATATATATATATATATATATATATAAAAGCTAATAAGAACACTCAGGGTAGGATAAAACCATCTATCTCTCTTTTTTCAGAGATGATCTTCATAGACAAAGGAGAAATCTTGGTGAAATGACATAAGGCACTTCTCTTCTTTTAGAAGTGGTCTACAGCAAATAGCAAGAATTGTTTCTGGTAGTGATAGATGGTGTTATCCTACCCTGAGTGTTCTTTTCAGCTTATATATATATATATATACATATACATATATATATATATACATATACATATATATATATATATACATATACATATATATATATATATATATATATATATATATATATATATATATATATATATAAGCTGAAAAGAACACTCAGGGTAGGATAACAACATCTATCTTTCTTTTTTCAGAGATGATGTTCATAGACAAAGGAGAAATCTTGGTGAAATGATAGAAGGCACTTCTCTTCTTTCAAAAGTGGTTTGCAGCAAATAACATGAATTCTTTTTGGTAGTGATAAGTAAATGTAACAGGGTGAAATAACCAGTAGAATGAGGTGTAGCACAAAGTCTCCACCTCAAATGCCAAAGAGTGAAATACAAAGGACAATGGGGGCACAAATTCATCCCAAGATCTTTTAAACAAAAATAGAAAACAAACACACTAAAGACAATTGTAGCAACACAAAGTCTCCCACAGTTGGCTTCAAGACACCTTTTAGATTACTTCCACTAGTTCTCCTTATTTAATTAAATGGACAAGAATGCTTCTAGGAAATAGACATAAGAACAATTTATTAAATAACACAAGCTATTCTAGCACAAAGTCTAAAAGGTCACTTGTTTTATCATTCAAATAAAGAAATATGATTAAAAATATGAGCTCAAAGTCTCAAGAAATACCTTTCAATTTGGGCAGAGTTTTGCTTCTATAATAGAGAGATCTTCTTTGCATAAAATAAGAGATTACAATATATAGCACTCCAAGAAAGACTTGGGTGCTTTGTTTCATGAAATGGCCCATGCTGCATTGAATGCCTTCAATATCTATGGGAGGGCCATGCTGGAATAGGTCATCGACCTTGACTTTGGTGCACATAATCATCTCAAATGTCTTTTCCTAAGCATGGGTTGTATAGTCTATTTCCAGATATGTACACGGCTATCCACTCACTTTTATTTAAAGGGAGAAAAATAGGCCATGCCTTTAAATGTTTGTGTACTCAAATGTCTACTTGGTGGACTGTTCCACCTACTAGAATAACTCCCCTATAGATATTTTAGTATCTCCTATAGCTTTCCCTCTTCCTATTGCAATTTGAGCTCTCAGGCCATCTTCTTGCCTTCAACAGGCCCTTTTGGCTCTTTCTTTAGCTGTTCACTAAGTTTTGTCTTTAGGTTCCATGCCATATTTGAAAATAAATAGGCATTTCATTACCCTAAATTTGACGTCCATGAGGATGTCATTGGTCACTTGGTCATCTAAACTACTTGAACCTTGAACCTTTGAGGTGCATCAGTTCAATGGTTCAATAGTTTGGGCAATCTTATCAGCTTCTTTGGTTTAATCACTTCTTTGGTTTAATTGATTTCTTTCCTCTTTGGTTGAACCATCTCTTCGAGCTTGTCTCTAGAATCTTCCACTTCCTTTCTTCGCTCGAAGCTTCCTTGAACCTTGAAATTACTTGAACCTTTGAACCTTTGAACCATTTTGATTCAAAGTTCAATAGTTCATTCTCTTTCTCAGAATCCTTTGGTGCTTCAAAGTTTCTAGATCCTTTTCTTTTCTATTGAACTCATTGAACCTTTGAACTTTGAACCATTTTGGTTCAAGGTTCAACCGGTTCAACCTTTCTTTCTTAGCTCTTCAAATCCTTTATTCTTCTCAGTATCTTAAACTTTATTGAAATCATTGAACCTTTGAAGTTTGAACTCTTTTGGTTCAAGGTTCAATGGTTCAATCTTTTTTTCTTCGAAGTCTTCTTTTCCTTAAGTCTTTTGAAGTCGTTGAACTTTTCAAAGTGGTTGAACTTTAAACTTGTCAAAGCGCTTAACTCTTTAAGTTTGCCGATGTCATTGAACCTTTAAACCCATTGAACTTTTGAACCTTTGGAGGTGGGGTTCAATGGTTCAATATTTTATTTGAAGCCCATCGATAAGTCTTTGATTGAACTTTAGCATTGAACTAGCCTTGAAATTGCCTAAGTGTTTGGAACTTGTTCCTTTGTGAGAGCTCGCCTATTGAAGTTGTTAAACCCATTGAACCTGCGAGTCCCTTGACTAAAAATGCTTGAATAATTGAAGAACTTGAGTGCTTAGAATATTTTTTGAGAAGGAAAGAGATAATTTTGGCCTGCAGGACCAAAATAGTTGATATGTTGTCCCCAAAAATGAGTGACGAATTTTGGGAACAACAAACCTGATGGAGAATAACTTGAGAGAAATGCATCCAAATGCATTGAAATAGTTTTAGAAGAAAATAAATAATAATCTATACTTTGAGAGGGTTATAATCATGTAAATATTTTTTATGGACACCTGTATAGATGTAACAAATACCTTATTTTTGTAGGATTTCAAGGTAAACTCAAGGTGTAGAGATCGGTGAATAGATGTAAATAATCATGGAAGGTGTATGTGGATGATTTTAAATCTCTAAAACCTCAAATTAATCTCATTAATGAATGAAATTTCTCTTAAAATTTTAATTTTTAAGGGCAGTCTAAAAAAGGTTTGTGAACTACTAGGTCTTTTAGCCATTTCATGGTTCACATATCTACATAAGGTCTCAAAAGCCAAATTTGGAATTTGGGGAAATTGAATCAAACATTTATTTGTGGTTTCACATTTGTGGGATAAGTTTTTAGCAAAAAATTATTTTCTAGGCATGGAGGCCTAATTAGGGAGAGAGATCAAGTGAAAAAGGACACTTTCACTTAGATTCAAGAGATAAAAATTGGCATGGAGTTGTAAGGCCATAGTGGGTAATTAAATATATGCCCATTTTTTCAATATAATTTTTACACTCTTCCACACAAGGATCTTTGTGTGTTTTCTAGGTTATAAGGATTTGAGAGCTTGTGAGATGTTAAGGTGCAAGATGAGGTCTTGGTAAGTGTTTAATGAATTAAAAGGGATTAATTTAGGTCTGATATGACTGAGAGATTACATCCATAGAGAAAAAATTTATTTATGAAGTAAAAATCAAGATTTTACACTTGCAAGTAAGGTGAGGCATGGTAGGGACTAGTGGAATTCAAGACACCTAAGAGGTGTAATCATCATTGAGATGTCAATTTGGAGTGATTATAAACTGACATAAAGTGTCAGAGTATATCAAGAGATAATTCAAGAAGATTTACTAAACAAGTATTCCATTTTTCTATCACAATCCAAGAGAAGGGGAAAATTTTAAGAGAAAGATCAATATGTCAAGTTAATTATGAAACTGCCACACCATTTGTGAGAATAAGGCATCTTCAACAAAGCAACACATGGCATATAGGACTTCATGAAATATTTTAACAACTCTTTTATTTATTTTAACCTTTACTTGAAACTTGTTACTCTCTCTTTCCTATGCCCTTATCTCTTCTTCTCTCTCACTTATATATAAATTGAGGTTTGATAGGATATATATGTATCCTCCACCTAGGTATGGTGAATACTTACCCACTTACAATCATTTGATCAATGAGAAAATTTTGGTTTACCTCCTTCTATGATTGGTTTCAATGTGTGTGCATGATTAATTGATCTTATCAAGTGATTAGTTTAGCTTCCTTGGTATGTTTTCCTTCTCTAGTATTCATATTTAGTTTGAAAATTTATTTTTAGGTATTATGAAGTTTTAAAATAAAGTATGAAGGTTGAGTGAGTTGCCTATTCACTAGTGTCATTATATGACCTATTGACTAGTCCTCCTAACACAAACATATTTCACTACCTCCATAATGAAGTACTAATGTAGAGAGGTAGATTATGAGTAGTTTTTGTTGTAGGTTAGTCTCATGGTTGATGTTCACTTACAGCTAGTTGGTAGTGGTCAAACTATTTTCTTGCATAACCTCCATTAGAGTAGGTTTATCTCTCTTTTACTATAAAGTTGATTAGTGAATGAGTCTAAGTGATACATCAAGGGGAGCTATCCATATAATTATAGTTTCAATCATCTAAAGGTCACCCAAAACCTTGGATTATCTCCATATTATCCAAAATTTATAAGGATTGAATTACCTTCCCAGGGTACAAATTTAGGCTATAACAATGTTGGCATACCTAGTAGGACTAAGTTCCAAATTGGTTGAAAGATTACTAGTGTTGTACTTATACATAACAACTTTTGGAGGCATTCAAAAACATCAATGATAAATATGAGCTCAATCAACTAGTTATAACAACCTAGGTATTTTTATTTCAAAGAATAATTGATAATTTGTCTTGTCTTGTCTACTTTATGAAGTTTTATGGCTAGGTATGAAGAGAATTTTTATTCTATACCTCCTTACCAGAATTCTTATGAGCCATACCATCCTTATAATAAACCATATCACTCCCATGAATATCTTAATTTTCCCTCATATAATTCTAATTTTATACTTCAACAGCCTTACCTAGACTTGAAACAATCGTAATCATCTCCTCCTACTCCAAGTCCAACTCAAAATTATGTTTCCCCTACCACATACTTATTGAAATTCAATCCGAATATGCTAAGTCTAAAGGGGTAATGAGAAAGTGGGATAGAGGAGTAGAGATTAGAGATGTGATCCCTTTTCACCTCATAGATAAGACGAGGAAAAAATTACATATGTTGATGGATAAGTGGGTAGTATTTGGAGAGGAAACTCAATATGTTATGAATAATGAGTTTTATGAAATGATAACATTGATCCAATGGTGGGTAAATAGATTAGTGAAGTGGGGGAATCAAGAGATCCAATCCATGCAACCTCAACCATCATCTTCTACCCCTAGTCAACCTCCTTATGTTTTAATTCCCCTTCAAGCTATACCTAACCTTACTCAAGAAACTAAGATCAATTCATCTTGGATACCTTCTTGGACTATGATTCTTGGTTACACCATACCAACTCTTGTGGATGAATCTTCTCCTATGCCCACCCAAGAAAAATAAAGAGAAAATGTCATAGAAGTCTCACCAAATTGGAGGGAGACTCTTCAAATTTAGGATAGGTGTAGTCTTGTCATTATATAAGGTTTCTCAAAATACTAATTTTTTTCCCTACTCCTCAAGTCCTAATTGTCTAAGAAGAATAAGGCATATTAGACATAGATAAGAAAATTCAAGAACGGAAAAGGGAAAATGAGAGAGTCTTAGTACAAAGGTTTCCTCACCTTTCTCAAGAGATTCCAAATAAGTATTTCAAGGTCCCTAGTTGGAAGGAAACTCTTGAAAGTGTCAATCATCCTAGTGAGCTCCTTTGTCCTCCCACTATCTTCCCTTTGAAACAAGAGCCTATGGTGTGGAATATTGAAGGAGAATATCTATCTACAAATGATTCCATGAATAGTCATGATGAAGACATATCAAGTGTGTATGAATAGGATATTTGTATTGGTACTCCCCTTAGTGAAAATAAGGGAAATTTAACTTTCAAACATGATGAAAAAGTAGTGAGTGAAGAATATGATCAGTTGTCTCTAATATCTTCTCAATATGGCCATGATGACACTCTCAAGAATAAGCAAGACATCATTGAATAAGTTGTAGTAGAGAGTAAAGGAGATGTTGGTTTGTTTCAAGAGCTTCCACTTGGTGTGATTGAGAATGAAAATGAACAAGGTGAATCAATTAAAGTGGTTGTAGAAGTCAGTCAGTCAGATGAACATGAAAAATAAATTATTGATGATCAAGAAGAATAATTCTCATATCCTCTTGATGAGTTTGAGGAGATTGCTATAGTATATATTCAATTAAATGTCCCTCATGGTAATCCAAATGTGCAAGAAAAGGATCTTAAATGGAACATATTGTTAACTGATCTTGTTGAGTATCATGAGCAAGATCAAGGAGATTTTAAGGACACGCGGCAGACCCATTTTCACATGTTGAAATAATATGAAGGGTTTGAAAATTTGGCACCTCTAGGATAATAAGATAAAGTTGATGATGAGGAATTCAAGGTTCTTAGTGAGCCAATATGTCTTGAAGATAATTACCAAGAGTTTCAATTCTATGATTGAGCAATATATGATGAGTATGACACTCTTTAAGACAAGTAAGAGATTGGATTGGAAAAACCAATTGAGGCTACCATCATAGACCAAGATGATATGTGGCAAAAGTATTGGGAAATTTACAATGACTTTGAGACTCTTTATTGTAGTAAAGGCTAGTTATTTAAGTCATTTGGTGACTTATTACAACTAGGTGCAAACCTAGACTAATCTTGTATCACTTGAAATTTGTCACCCAATTTTACCATAATCAATTCACATAAGGTGCAAACATTATGCACTCACCCAAAGAATAACATAGAAAGAACTAAGGCCTGCATTGGGTTATTCATGAAATGGTACAACTCATTATTCAATGGGATTGGTAATTACAACAATGGCATTGGCATGTTCATTAGTGAAAAAAATTCTAGGTGTAGTCTAACTATATATAGGCACAAAGCATATTCTAGGAACTTGTTCTGGTCATAGGAGCACAAACCTATATTAGGTTGGTTCTAGGATTTCAAGGGCACAAGATTTTATCTTACTAGGATTAGAACCATTCAATGCTAAGATGGGTCAAGGGAATTAATTTATTTCAAGTGTTAATACTTAGGATAGATATTTAGGTACATATATCATCACTCAGCATGGGATCTTTCCTACACTTAGAGTATTTCAATACAATGTGTTGATGTCATTGTTTACATAGGGACACCAATAAAAAGCTAGACTAAAATATTGATGGAACTTAGCATTCATCTACTAAATATAAGAATTACCTCTATTAAAAATATTTCACAATCAATGAACACTAACATAACCACATACACTAGATCAATACTCATTTAAGTGAAATTCCATTCTTCATTAAACATTGTTTACATAAATAGATTACACTACAAGTAAAACAAAGCAAATTCTCATCTAAAGGTACTAAAGGCCTAGAGGCTCACAAGAGAGCTTGGGAAATATAATGGGGAGCCTAAAGGGAATCCATGTTAGTCCAAAGTTTTAATGGAAATCTCTTCACTATGCTTGAAAATAATTCTACAGAGCTTCACTATCTCAAAGTCATATCCCCTACATACTAGTTGAAGCTTGGATTTATAGAACTACTAGAATCTTCATGTTAGGGTAGAGGGCACATACTAGGTGATAAGATGGAGCCTTGGTTGATCATTCCATTTGCTCTATCACTTTTCACCCTTTGTGCTCTAGTCACCACATGTAACCACTTATGAATATGCCCTAAATAACCTTGGTACCAAGTAACTACCTGTGAGTAGGCACAAGATCTATAAAGATTCCTCTAGTTCATGTAAAAGGTGATAAAATAATAATCATTATAATTGATCACATCACACTAAGATATCTACTGAGTTGATGTGGATCCATACTTAACCAAAAAAGGTCTTAACATTTACCCCATACAAAATTGCTAGTCTACCCTTGGACTAGTCTTTCAATGTTCTTGTGCATATAACTCTAGTGATATCTCCTTTAATTTAGTGTTGAAGTCCTTAAAGACCTTCATAGTGAGCTTGAGTTCTTAAATAACACTATCTGTCTCTCTTGAGGTGGTAATAATAATGATCACATCCATGTTCTCTAACTCCTTCCATAAGACTTTAAGGTTTGCATTAGCTTTTACCACTCCATCTAGGATTTATCTTTGTTCATAGGCCTTGGTTTGCAAGGAATGAAATATTAATTCTAGGATTTTTTTCTAGTCTTTGAATTGAGTGTTCAAGGCATTGAACATTCCCATTATTTGGATATGCTTTAATCTACTCGAAGTGTATACCTATGCCATTAGTTCTTCCTTCTCCCCCTTTGCTTTTTTTAGGTGCATCTTTATGACTGATGCCTAGTTAGAGAACTACAAAAGATGGAATCAATAACATCTGTTCCTTCTTAAAGTTTCATGAAGAGGTTTTCCACCTCTTTGATCTTTATAGCTATCTCTTGATTTATTACGGTGAATGGGTCCTCCTCTTCTTTTAACATTGGCTCTTCCTTCAACCTTGGGAGCATTTGGTCTAATAGTGTACACACCTTGTCAACCTATAAGAAGTTTGAAGTGTCAACACAATCTAATAAGGATGGCTTGACTTCCTTTACTCACTCAACCAATTGTTGTAATTTGAATTTCATGGCCTTTACTTCCTCTTATACTTTTATCATGATCTTCTTACATCTTGAATCTCTAACATTGTTAGTAATGTTCTTCTATGCTACTTTGAAGGCCATCTAGATGAGTGCATTGTCCAACCTGACTGGGTTCATTATGGTGGGGTTTTTAATAAGGGAATCATGCCCTTCTTCTAGTTCTTCATGCCCAGTATGGCCTTCTATGGTACCTCAAAATGAGGCTCATCCATATAAATATCAAAGGTGAATGATAACTATCGCTACATCCTTTATGTGGAAGTTCTAGGGGGTATGTACTCAAACATATAGTAATCTTCATCAGTACACTCCTTCTATGCCTTTTCCCTTAAGCTTGGCTGGGTGCATTCTTCCTTAGGGATAGCCAAATATATATATTCTCCTTCTTATTCATTAGTGCTAGCACTATATTCAATGCTTCCCTATGAGGTTCCTTCCTATTGTTCTAATAGGGGTTCTTCTTTAGACTTGTCCCCTTGGTCCATTTATTCTTTGCCTCCTATTATACTAGGTTTCTTCAACACTCTCCATTTTCTCTTTCAAGGTGTGAATATCACCTTCCTTGTCTTCAAGTGCCCCTTCACTAATTGGGCATGCCTATAGTGTAGATTATTTTTTTGTGTTGGTGGTAGAGATAGGCACCCTTTGCTACTTTCTCCTTCATTGGTTCCATGCTTACGAATTTTTTTTAATTCATTTTCTTTCTTGGCCCTTTTATATTGGGCCTTCTTTTTCTCTACCTTCTTCTTTATTATTACTAAGGTCTTTTCTTCCTCATCCCTTATTTACTCAGCCTCAACCTTATCAATCTCTTCATGGGTCATGCTAGATGCCTTCATGTCCAATATTTTTTTCTCTAACACCAAAACCATTTCTATTTTTTCCTTGTTAAGGCCCATTTTATTCCACCAACTTATATTTTACTCCTTAGTTAGTGAAGGCTATGTGGAGGGATCTTTGGATGAGGCACTAGGTGGATTTTTTGCCTCTATAATTACAATATTAGTTCCACTTTGGAGGTCTTCCTAAAATTTTTGATGTTGGGCTCTTCTTATATTTCTTATTCTTGGATGATGTAAACTTTCATCCCTACTTCTTCCTCCTCCATCTCTTCATTCACCTCTTATATTTTCAATTCCCTCCATATCAACCAAGGTTATTATGGGTATTGAAACTAGCCCCTTAGACTTATTTTTCTTCTCCCTTTTCTTAGGTGAAGTAATCCTTAGTGTGAAGGACATGTCCTTAATATTTGGTACGAAGGAAGTAGCTTCACCACTAGAGGAAATATTTAATTTGATGTTCTCCTATATTTCCTCAAGTGTCTCCCCATTTTTATTTTGGGGATACTTATTATATTTTATCATTGCCATCTTCCCTTCATCACCAATCTAGAAGGGGAGCTCATCATACTTATTAGTGCTTGCACCCTTCTTTCTTAGCTTCATCTCATAGTATAAAATGTGGATGTGTCAAAGTATGACTTCCTTCTAGATAGGATGGATGTCGATATGATCTGAGTCATCCTCCTCATCCTTGATCACTTTCCCTTCTAGGCACACATATTAGTGCAACAACATGCTTCATTTCAAATCCATGATTTTCACCAAGATATCTAGTTGCTACACATTAGGAAATATTATAAATGCAACCCTAAAGTATTTGGCTAAAAATTCATAGGGGAGATTTATCTAACTAAATTAGTTGTTGTCTATGAATATTAGGTACAATAAATAGAAGTGATTCATAATGATGAAGGTTAGTATTCCAAACATATTCTAAGGGAAATATTCTAGGATGCACCATTCCTCCTTTAATTATTTGATATACAGGGCACACCACCCCATTACTATGGTATTTTACTTCTAGGAGAAGGTGGGGGGGTATGTGAAGTTTTGGTACTTTAGCACTGGGGAGTCCTTGTGCTTTAGGAAGACCCAAAGGTTGTCCTCATCTCCATTAGGCATGCCGATCTCCTCCATCATAATTAGAATTAACATAGACCCCCATAAAAATGTCTCTCACATTATATAACACTCTAGCATGTTCTTCACCATTTCATCTACAATAAATTTTGCTATATTAAATTTTACCCCTGTGCAATGTGGTTGATGATACATAGGTAGGCCTTAGTGATATTTGTCCACCAACTGCTAGGACATAGTTTTGAACTCACAAGGCACATAACTAACCTCATTTTATGGTCTTTGATGTCTTTGATTAGGAATGCAAAATCTCCCTTGTAGTACTCGAGGATTTTTCTAACCCTTTCAACTTTAACATCATATAACATAATCCAGTGGATGTTTGTGCCAAAGACTAGGATCCTAGTGATTTTACCAATGAGGCTGGATGATAACCATATGTGCTTCCCTAAAAAGTATAATTAATCCCTATGGATATGCGAGATGAGGAACTACATGAGTTCTATCAACTTACAAAAACATGGAAATTCATAGAGTTGAGTTACACTGATGGTTTTAAGTTTATCTTAGATGGAGACATCAAATAATGTCATGCCTACTTCAATCTTGGCCCTTATATCAACCACCCAATCTTGTACTAGGTCTTATGCATTTATTGAGGTGTAGTGGTTGTATTGTTTGAGATGGTAGGTGTGCATGAAATATGCCCAACTATTTCTTACCAAGACTTCCTTAAGAAAATACATCTCCTGGTATGAAATTTATGTAAGTTCCTCTAGTTCAACCTTGATGACACTAAATCCATATACTAGTTGTGTTTTCTTCTTTGATGTGGCTAATTCTATCATATGTGCCCTCTTGGTATCTTTTTATGCCTATAGTGGGCTAGAAATCATGTAATTCTTCCCCATTATGAATCCACTAGTGTTGAAGCATAGTTTATTTACTTTTTCAAAGCCTATAATTTTTGTTGGTGCTTCTTACAGTCATGAGATATATGTCTATGAATTCAGTTCTTGATCTTCACTTTATATTAATGATGGGCTCAACATCACTCTAATTTTATGCTACCTAGTTTTTACACAATTCATACCCCATACTTTTTTATGCCAATCTCAAAGGGAACAAAATTCATCTCTCTATTCAATCATTCACTTTTGGCATATATGGGTACTTAAGGTCTCACTATAGTAGCATTTTATTATTTTAGCTCTAGTTTGTTGGTTTAGTTCTGGTTCATTATTTTACATTTTTGGATGTAAATTATCTTGAGGTTTGTAACCTAGACTAATTGACCATTTGCTATTTTATACCCTTATTTCAGCTACCTTATTAATTGTAGGTGATTAATGGCATGGTAGTGCCTTGATTTCTTAAAATTCACTAAAACCCATGAATTATATGAAAATCCTCTACCATGCATGCATTCAATACAAATATTTGTGCCTTTACCATCACCTCATTAAATTTTCCTAATGGTGTTTTTAGTGAAGTAAAATGTAGTTCAAATGGCTATTTATTGTCTCACTTTATTCACTTGGCATGACCTTTGCCTTCCTTATTTCAACTTGGGCATAACACCTCATATGCAAGTGATTCAACCTCCATAGTTCCATCTTCTTTTCCTATTTCACTTTCATTTTAAGTGTGCTTTCCTATCTTGGTTGATTTTTATGCACTTTCATCTCTTTGCCTTGGCCTATCCTACCCCATATAAATCATTTTCACTAGCCTTCCAGTGTTTCATTCTCTTTTTATATCTCTTGCACACAATCATAGTGTGCATCTTCTTTCTACCTCTTATGTATTTGCATCCTATCCACCTCTCTTTGTTAATTGGTACTTATATTTTCAAAGTTTGTCAAGTTCAATGTACTAAAAAACATAGTTGTCTAGCCTCAAGTGCTTTAGAAAGAATATTTTCTTGACTTACCCAATGGGAGTTATGCATAGAAGCACCAAAATATTTATTTTGTGGGCTTGAAAGCACTACTTATTCACATTACAAGAACAACAATAAAAAAACACAAAGAAATGTTTGGATTGCACCAAACATCATTCAAGTCATCCAAACACAACCAACTTGTAACTAGGAAGTCAATGTTTGATGGTGTAATCACCATCTTATTACCTATACGGCTTTAGTTGGTTGCTATTGAAATGCCTAGGGAGTATTTTTCCAGATAACATAAACAACTTGTATGCATTAGTTTCCAATATATTGTGGATGATATATGGAGCCACCCACCTAATTCATAGCTTTATCAAGTTCTTAAGGTACTCAAAGTAATATATTAAGACCAATTCTCCTTCAGTCAGTACCTTACACTTAATATGTCTATCATTCTAGAACTTTTGGTGTACCTTATCAATCTACTAGCTCCAACTTGCTTGGGTGTGTACCTCATCTAACCACTCTAAGTCCTCTAGCCTTATACTTAATGATTCTTGGTCATTAAAATGACCAATTAATGCTATATATAATGATGGAACCAAGAAATCCATCAATAGAACCACTTCTATGACAAACACCAGTTAGAATGGTGTGGCTTTGTTTAGGGGCTTGTAGGTTGTGTGATATGCCCATAGGACTGTCGATATTGGATCATCCCAATCTTTATGACCAACATCACATATTTTTGTGAGATAAATTATCAATATATTATTGAATGATTTGGCTATGACATTTTATTAGGGATGATATGGGGTGGTCTTGTGGTGTACCATTATGTATTTAGTTAGCAATATTTTCATAGTTCATTTAAGAAGTGTGTTTCTCTATCACTAGTTAAACTGAGTGGGCACCTATAGTTACTTATGATATTTCCCCACATGAATCATGCCATAGTAGTGGAATGGAAATTTTTAGTAGGTTCTACCTCAACCCACTTTATGAAATAATTAGTGGCCACCAAAATATATCTTGTGCTTGTGTGTATTTTTGTAGGAGTGATTAGCCTAACAAAATCAATGGCCCATTTTTCAAATGGTCCCTGGGCAATAATGGGGATAAAAAGAAAATAATCTCATTAGTTTTGATTCCCTATGCATTTGCATATGTCACATGCCTTAGCATAATCCTTTGGAACTTGGAATAGGCTTGGCCACCACAAGCTTGATTTAAGCACTTTGTGTGTTATTGCATCTCCAATGGAATGGCCTCCTGTGATCCCCTCATACACCTTATATATAACAGAGTCTTTTTCATGTTCTAAAACACATCAATGTAGGACTTATTCTCAACTTATTTTATATATATCCCCACTAATTATCTAAAATGGGTAGTTCAAATGACAAGATGTTTCTTATCTTTGGTTGTCATAGTCTGGGGCATAAACCTAGATGTTAAAAATACATCTATATACACCAAGTATTTGGGAATGTGTTGGAATATATAGAGTTTCATGTCCAACATGTCATATTAAATGGGTATTACTACATCACCAGAGTCAATGTAAGACAAATGGTTTGGTCCTAAGTTCCACTTCCCATGTTTTACCACAATTGACATCCTCTTGCATTGCACCCTAGTGGAATGGGTCATCCTCGTGAAATAACTTGTATAATGGTGTTTTAATCCTTACATATATCCTTATAAAATTTATATAATATCCAAAATTCCCAAGAAAGGCATGATTATCTTTCTACATTGAAGGAGTCTAGAGATATATAATAATGTCAATCTTCATGGGGTTGACAAGCAAACCATATTTGCATATGATATGCCTAAGAAAGGTTTCAAAAGGTGTCATGAAAATGAAATTATTAAGGTTAAATGGTATATTTAGTTGTCAAAATCTCTCAAACATGAGGTATAGGTTATCATAATGGTCTCTCATGAGCCCATACACATCCAATCATCAAGGCACACATAGAAGAACTTATGGATAAAATCCTTGAATGTAATGATGACCACTCTAGAGAATATAGCTAGGTAATTATTGAGTCCAAAGGGCATCCCATTATATTCAAAATATCCCCATAATATCATAAAGGTTGTTTTAGGTCTATCCTCTTCTTCAATTTGGACTTGTTGGTATTTAGAGAAAACATTAGTGAAATTATAGATTTTGTAGACTATGACTCCATCTAAGAATTTGTCAGTGAATAGAGTTGGGAAGGGGTAAATGACATAAGGGACATTTAAAAATTAGTAATCAACATAAATGTAGATATACCCATACTTATTAATGCTAATCACCATGGGGCTCACCCTTTCTAACTCTTGCACTAGTTAGATTACTCTTGTGGCTAGCATACCATCAATCTCTATTTCAACCTTAGCATGAAGATTGGGGTTCATTCCATAGGGGTGATTTTTTATAGGTCATGCACCATCCACCAAATTTATGCTCATATTTCAAAGGGATGGGTGGGTTCTCTTCATGTCTTGATAATTGTTTAAAAACAAAAATTGAAACTCTTTCAAGAGATCTATAATTCATGCTATCTCTACGTTAGACCAATATGCACCCAAATTAGCTACCTTTGGTTCTCCTTTCATGTTGATATAAATCTAGGTGGTCTTGAGTGGTGTGTAGTAGGGATCATTTCTCTCTAAGTGTGTATCCTCAACTTACCTACTCCCCTTAGTTATTTTTATGTGGATATGAGTAAGTCCTTCCTAATCAAGGGCATTGTCATCCACTTGGTGCATGATCTTCCTCTTTCCTACCAAGGACGTCTAATTTTGCACTTTATAGACATATATATCTTCATCACTCAAGTCACTATTAAGTGCCTACTCCTAAAATAAATTTGAGAGTGTTAATCCTTTCTCCTTGAACATATCTTGTAGGAACTCCTCTAATATTATTGTGTCCTCAAACATTACCCTTTAAATGAGTTACAATGGCTTGATCAATTATAGGTTATGTGAGGAAAAGGAGAAGGTGTGCACAAACTTCTCCTTCAAGACATCTTAACTAGATTTATCATGACACATTTTATTTACCACTTACCAAGCTCATGCCCACATCTTCAAGGTTCTATAGAAGGTGTTCACCCATAGGTTCCTAGGGGAATTTACACCATAGTCAGTCCACATTTCTTCATAAAAGCATATGTACACTATTGGTTTTGAATTTCTAGAGTATGTATAAATTTCTAGGTCCTCATTTATTTTTCCAAATTTGGTGGAAATGGCTACTTTTACATCTTGCCAAGTTCGCAAG
Organism: Torreya grandis; assembly: GCA_037957365.1. Taxonomy (NCBI): domain Eukaryota; kingdom Viridiplantae; phylum Streptophyta; class Pinopsida; order Cupressales; family Taxaceae; genus Torreya; species Torreya grandis. The sequence continues at coordinate 671,810 of JARHVA010002465.1, read as the reverse complement.
CTAGACCTCTATATTGTCCACCAATGAGTGATAGTGCTTCTCAAAGTATACATCAGTGTGCCCATCCTATCTACTTCCTTTGGGATGTAGGAATATAAGTCATGGAAATATTATTCTATAGGATTTTTACCTTCATATTATGAGATTGATTCAAGTTTAACTTTGCTTAGGAGAAACACTCTATTTCCCTTCTTTTTATTACAAAGGACCCCTCTTTGTAAAGTGTGATCGATTTGGACCAGCAAGTCCTCATAGGTTTTGGCACCTTGGTGATCACTGCATGGTACCTTTGACCAATGTTTTTTTAAGATTATTTGACCCATTAGTCTGAAGTTATGTCATTAGTGTCTAAGGCTAACTATTCATCATCCCTAGAAAGTACTCCTTGGTCATTAGGGTTGATAGTCTTGATGCCTTGTGCCATGATGTTATAGATATGATTGATCTCATACTCAAGATCAACACTTTCTACATAAGGGGGTCCTTGGTAATTTGAGATGGGGATAATGACCCTCTCAATTCCATTTTAAAATTTATATAGTGCTTCTCAAATCACATGTTGATTTTATTTGCATAGCACCATGGCCTACCGATGAGTGCTAGATAATTATCTTTCTCAACTAACTCGATCACCTTGAAGTTATCATAGAATTTTGAACCCATAATATCTATAATGGTGCCTTTTATAATTATAATTAGTTACATCCTAGATTTATTGTCCATGAAAAACACATGAGGAGAAGGATTTAAGGCTAGCCTACCCATCTTCTCCCATGCATTCATTATCAAGATATTGACCTTAGAACCTATGTCCATGAGGACCTTGCATATAAACCATCCATCAATGGTGGAATTCACTAAGAGATTTTGATTGTACTTCACATTCTATGTATGATTGACCTCTTATATGCTTTCCATGCATGGAATAGTAATTTCAACTAGATTCTACCTAGCATGCTGTAAAAGAAAATTATTAATTAGGGGAAACATCCCTTTTATGTGTAAAACATGCAAGATATTTGTTAGCTCTTGTACCTCAGCCTCTTGGTTATCTTGCTTTTTGTAGGAGGTAGCAGCTTGTACCTCTAAGTCTCTCACTAATTGGATTTGTCCTTGCATGTTTTGAATGATGTTCATGGACTATTGTAATACATCCTCCTAACATGTAGGGTTAGGGTAAGGTGAAACTTTGGGTTTTAGCCATGTGATGTGTTCAATTCAACTCAGTTCCCTATATTTTAGGTGCAACTTTGGTATTGGTATAACTGGTGGCTGAGTGGTGAATCTAGTATGAGTAGTTCTCTACACTTTGATTGGCTCTGTGTGGGTTGGTTTCACCTTTGGAATAAATTTATCTTCTTTTGGCTCACATCAAATCATTCTTGTGACTTTATCTACATCTACCTAGCCTTGGGTTAATTTTTTATACAATTTTGGGTATTCTTTGACCTTGTGTGTTCCTTAACAATACCCACACACAAGATGATTAGGGAATTCACACTGATAGTGTTTAGTTGAAATACATTTATAACGTGATCACAGTGGGAATATTCCTCCACCATGCCCTTCACATCATCCTCTAATGACTCTTTACATCACATAGCCTGCATTCTACTGACCATATCCCTCATTTCCTTAGATTTCCTACCCTCCAACTACTATAATTACTTGTTATGTGCCTCCCTCCATATTTTCATGTGTCTCATCAATTACATGGTAATCAACTTTGGTATGAGTGTAGGCATCACACAACTGACAATATATGGTTATGTTAACCTAACTATAACATTATAATAAAGGGTAGTTTATAAAATCATGTACCTCATAATAAACCTCACATATTTGAAGCAATGTATGCACATTCCTTTGAGGGCATTTATTCCTATTATGGAATTCTATATCATAGTCAGCCTAACATAATCCACTTCAAGCATATTGTAATGAACTCGTAATTAGTTTTTGGAGTTGGTTGGCCATATATGTAATCATGCTTTCATGAATGGGATGATCCAAATGTTGGCACTTTCGACTGCCTTGGCTCTAATCACAAATTCAATAAATTATCAAGGATCTATGAATGTATTCATAGATAGGGCTCTACTAAATGTTACTATCAATCCTCCAATGAACCATTATGCATGCTGGGAGGGGTGAATGTCAGAGGGAAGATTGGAAAGAAGAGTTTTAAACCTAGCATCATATAGGTGCATGCTCTCTAATATCCATTCACTAATTTTCTTAAGCATATTGATACTCTGCTATTCAAACTCAGTTATGTCAAATTCCTTCAAAAATTCTTCCTTCAAAGTGCCATAATTAATCATAGCCTAGTTAGGATCAAATTTCCTATACTAGGTATGAGCACAATCAAGCAAAGTTTCTATGAAATATGTTATCTTTCACTTTTATTGGGTTATAACCTAAGTGTGCAATTTAAATGCACATTTTAACACATGATATATAGCATTTTATGTCATGATATTATATCAAGTACATTACAATCTTGTAATATATTTGTTATGGGGGGGCATTGGCATCTGAGGCCTTTTCCCTTTGGTACTTGTCTTAGTGGTGGTCCTTCGATGCCTTCGGTTAATGGGTTGGGAATATACCATGTTTTTGTTTTTTACATCATTGAAGTTGATGGCACAATGCTACTCACTTGTGGCACTAGGCCATTCACTATGGGCTATTGCCTAATCTATGCAACTAACATTTGATAAACTAGAATGTTTGCACTCACATTATATGTTATCAATCTAGTTCCCAAAGGTCAAGAGGTACCTTAACTTAGATATTCATAAGGGACAACTTGTTCAATCACAAAATTATACTCCAAATTTACAAACTAGTCAAAGATCATGTGGACAATAGGTTCAATTATCACTCTTCTTTCTTCTTATGATAGATCTAGTACATGAGCTAGCACTGTAGGTTTAAAGGAGGTAGGTACTTCTGATACATCTTCAATTGTCAAATTCTATAGGGACCTAGTTCATTCTTCACCTATCAACAATTGAGCTTGAGTTATGGCTTCATTGTTCCTCTCTTCACACTATTGTAATTCAAGAGATCCTTTCTCATGCCCTTCCCACTCACTATGGGTTCTCTTAGCACTTCTAATTTCTAGATATTCCATTAGCCTATGCCTTATCTTATTATAAGTTTATCTTCTGATCTCTTAGGTGTTAATATTCTCATCCCCTTCCATTACACTTCACCTACACATCCCCTTCTTCCATGTTATGTTACTCATATGCAAATGGAATTTAACATTCCATTCTTATGATTTCAAAGCCATAATCCACCATTAATTTCTTAATATTTGTGCTGAATTCTTTCACAAATGTGCCTATGGGCTTGTGAAAGAATTGATACTCTACTTATTTAGGGTAGGAGTATGTCAATACTGTGAACTCAAACACATAACTATTTAATGCTCCTTGCCACCATTTGTCTACAAATCTAGTCCAAGTGGCATCAAGATTGTCAAGATTTTCTAAGCTCTTATTTGTCCACTCAAAGCACTATCTATAGCTTTATCTTCTTTGGGTCACATAAGTAGCCAACCATCAATACACATGCTAAGGTATTTTGTAAAAGAAGACCTCATACATAGCATCATATAGGTTATTCTAGACCCATTTCATTAGCTTTTGTTATTTATAGGATGGATGCTTAAATGCAAAGCTATCTTTAACCTATTCTAATTATCACTTGATGTTCTTAAGGGAGAGTCAGAGCATTATTATTTTGCACCATTATAACAACAAAATTCAATATGGGTCATAGTAATAGAACCAAAATATTATAGTAAAGTTTCATTGTCTAAGTCATTTATAGACTTGTTACAACTAGGTGAAAACCTAGACTAATCTTATAGCACTCACATTTTATCACTCGACTGCACCAATATCAATACCATAAGCACAAGCCTTATGATCTCACCAAAAGCACAATAGAGAAAGAACCAGGGCCTATGTTGGGTACCGTAGTCTAACTCATTATTCAAGGGTATTAGTCATTAAAATAATGACATTGGTATGTTTATTAACATAAGCCATTATGGGTGGAGTCTGACTATCTATAGGCATAAATCCTATTTAGGGAACCTGTTTTAGTCATAGAAGCACAAACCTATTTAAGGCTAGTTTTGGGATCTTAAGGGCACACATTTTTATCTTACTAGGCTTAGTGTCATTCAGTGATAAGATGTGTCAAGGGAATTACTTTATGTCAAGGATTCATGCTTAGGCTAGCGCTTTAGGTATAGATATCATCACTTGGTGTGGGGTCCTTCCTACACTTAGAGTATTTCAATACAATGTGTTGATGTCATTACTTACATAGTGATGTCATTAATGAGTTGGAATGAAAGCTTGATAAAAATTAGCATTCATCTACTAAATCTAATCATTACCACTATTACAAACATTACATAATCAATGAACAATACCATAACCATATACACTAGATAAATACCCATTTAAGTGTAATGTTGTTCTTCATTAAACATTATTTAGGTAAATAGAGTACACTATAATTAAAAAAGAGAAAATTCTCATCTAAAGCTACTAAAGTCCTAGAGGCTCACATGCAATCTTGGATACTACAAATGGGAGCCTAAAGAGCATCCATGCTAGTCCTAAGATTCAATGGAAATCACTTCACTATGTCTAGAACCAATTTTATAAAGCTTTGTCATCTCAAAGTCACATCCCCTATATACTAGTTAGAGCTTGGATTTATATAACTATGTAATATCTTCATACCAGGGTAGACAACACATGCCAAGTGTAGATCTAGAGCCTTAGTTGATTATTACATTAGCTCCATCATGTTGTGCTCTTTTCACTCTAATCACCACATGTAACAAATTATGAAGATGCCCTAAAGAACCTAGGTGCCAAGTAACTACCTACTAGTTGGTGTAAGATATGTGAATATTCCTCCAACTAGCACAAAAGGTGATAAAAAATAATCATTCTAATTAATTGTCTCATGATAAGATATCTGTTGAGTTGGCATGGATCCATACTTAACCAAAAAGGGGCCCAATACTCTTCAAGGGTCTCTTTATCCTATTAGATAGAGCAAGGATGTTATTTAGGTTGACTTCCTTATTGAAGGACAATATAAGAATCTCCAAGGTACCAAGTTTAAGGCTACCCCTATTAAATAAGTATTCATGCTTGAGTTGACTTCAAACATCAAGAGATATCATTATAATGTTATTGAGATAGAAGATGAGTATGTCTACATTGGAGACATGTCTCCTAATGATCCATTTGAGAGCATGCCAATCATGTTGGCAAGCAATAAACATGGCCCATAAAATTATATAGTAAAAGGTCAACTTGTTATACAACATATCTCACCTCATGAAGTAGCTGATATAAGAAACTTTCTATTTGATCTAAGAGGAAGAAGATATGTTGAGGTTAGTTGTACATACTAATAGTTTGCATATGTTTGTGGTGTCTTATTTTCTATAAGTACTTGGATAGAACATGTGTCTTGTGTGTGTTTGTCATTGTGTTGTGTGTCTTGAGGTCAATTAGTTTATTTTGCCTTGATCAAGGCCTAATTAGTTCTTAGTTTAAGTGAAAGTGACTCCATTTATTGATGGATAGACTAGGTAACTAGTCTATTAAGCATAAAAAGCATGCTAAACCTATGAATCACCAAATTTTTTCCTAATTTTTTCCCTTATGCCAAAAAGGGTCAAACCTTATAGTTTTAAACTTTCTTGTTAGCCTTGCTAATGAGTCTTAAGCCTTATTTCAGAAGATTAATGTAATTTAGCATATTTTAAGGTTTTTGACAATGTTAAGGTTTTCATTATAGACAATGTGAGTCCTCAAAAATTATCATTCTTGCATGAGTCATTAATTTCAATGGTGAAGAGGTAAATTTAATTCAAATGTGGTATTGCAAAACTCTATGTTCACTTCATGAGACCATCAAACATGCATTAGTTTATTTTATATTTGTAAATGCAATCTAAAGTCAAATAAGTCACCTTATAGGCCAATTTTTAGGAATTAAATGTAATTTTACAAATTGAAATCTTCTAAAAAGGATTTATAACATGCATGTTGTCAATATAAAGTCATACTAACAATGTACATGTCAGAATAGGTTAGTTATTTCAGTTCTAACTCTAAATAGGTAGTTTAAAGAAAATATAAACTTAATGAATTTGTATTTAAGTGAAAATGGTTTAAAAGTGTCTATACATCTCCGAAAATTCATTTTAACCCTCATTATTTTTTCAAATGTCTCAATAAGGAAAAATACACTTTCTTTCTCCTATCGATCTCCTTGTAAGCTCACAAAGGCTATTTTCATGTGGATGGTACAATCTATATAGGTAGACTTAGAGACAAATATATTGAATAGATATAGGGACCATTATGGCATCTCAATAAGTTTCATTTCTATTTTTATTAATTTACTTATATTTATGAACAATCAGTAAGGATCTAGGGTGCTTAAAAGAGGTGAAAACCCCCAATAACTCAATTTTGGGATTTTTATTACATGAATGGGCTCATTAAATAAAGAGTAGAATTTTTAGATACTATTTAGGGTTTTAAAACTATTATCACACCTTTATCCACTATTTTTTCATGTATGAGCCATCAAAAGTTAATAAATATTCAATTTGATCAACCTACAAGCATGGTTAAAAGTTTCCAATCAAGAATGCAAAAATGGTCAAAGTTGTTTGGAAGGATATAAGTCTTAAATGATATTAAATAGGTTCAAAAAAATATCCCATGGTCCTCATATAACCACCTTATGTCTATTTCCACTTTCTAAGATATTGTATAAACTCAGATTAACTCACAACTATCCCTAAAGACTAAAACAACCACCTAAAGGTTTGCCTATAGGTTGAAGTGAATAAGGTAAAGTTGAGGGTAAGTTATAAATATAAAAGACCTTATAATTCATGTGGGATATATATGGATAAGTTGAGATATCATGAAAAATCTTATGGAATCTTTGAAAAGTGAAAACTATAAGTGTTAATGATGAGATGAACTCATTCAAGGATGCATTTAGATAGTCCTAATCAATACATATAGACTTACAAGCATGTGCTATTATATGATCTAAAGGAAACTCATGTATAAGTGAACTTGAAGTTAAATATATATGTGAAAAAATTATAAATATCATGAATACAAAATCATAGTATTAACCTATCCTACCAAAGTGTTAAGACTTACTTGAAGGAGATCTATCCCCATATCACAATCAAGATACCTCAATAACATAGCCCTACAGACTTGTGCCTTTGGTTTTGAGGAAAAAATAAAAAATTGGAGGGTTTTTAGGATTAAAATGAATTTTCAAGTGATGGAGTGAGTGAAATTAGGAAGAGGGCTATTAAATACATGATGAATGAGCTTAAAATAAAATGAGAGTAGAACTACAAGTCTGTAGGCCTGTAGGTCCACTCTTTCAAGATAAAAGGTAAGGTACATTATAATTAATAAGTGTTTCAAGTTTCATAGATTAATATTTTAATTATTCATGAATTAAAAAGTATTAATCCACTTGAGACACCTAATTGTAATTAAAAATAAGGTAAGTGACCTTAATAAAGCACGTATAGTCAAGGCAATTTCAGTTGAAACCTCCAGGTCCATCCTTGAGCATGAAGAACATATGGAATATTTTAATTAATATTAGGTTATTAATGGTGTGGATTGATGAATAAAAACTAAGTATAGGATTTATTAGAGCCTTGGAAGAGGACAATATGGATAAAATAGGACCTTTAGGGTCAAATTAGCTTTTTGCTCTTAAGCCCTCATGATAGGTAGTCTAGGTTGTAGAACCTTTTGAAGTCCACTTCTAAATGAAGATAATTAAGAGGCATGATATAGGTTGTATTATACCTATTTAATGTCACTCAAAATAATTGTGAACATATAACAATATTTAGAGACTAAGACCGTTCTCTCAGTCTCTCACACAGTTCACCATGCCTAAGAGGTCTTTTTGTGAAGCTCAAAACTCCACCAATTTAGTACATGGTGTGAATTGGATATTGGAGGTGATGATCAGGGTATTATAATTAAAAATAATTTCAATATTTCATTCCTCTAACTCTACACCAGTATGAACTATTGATAATAATATTGAACACTCAAAAATCCTCTTTTCACCTTGTGAAGAGCTCGAAAAGGTCAAAGTTTTCCTTAGATATTGGAGAAAGATTTGCATGTGACTAAGTGGTGTTTATGGATGATGGATAGGTCCCACCACTTACACCTTATGGTATTAGGAAGGAAAGAGGGGATCTATTCTCTATGAATAAACCTTAAGACATGAAGACACCTAAAACCATTGTTAAACCTTGGTAAGAACCCAATGGAGAATAACTTGAGATCTATGAATAAAAATGAATTAAACTAGTCTAGGAAGAAACTTAATAACATCCTACACTCTGAGAGGGTTATAATCATGTAACTAATATTTATGGACACATGTATAGATGTAAAAAAATACCCTATTTTTATAGGATTTCAAGGTAAACTCAAGGTGTAGAGATAGGTGAACAGATGGAAATCATCATGGAAGGTTTATGGGGATGTTAATAAACATATTAAACCTCAAATCCTCTTATTCATTTGGGAAATTTATCCTACAGGTATGATTTGCAAAGGCACTCTAAAAAAGGCTTGTGAAAGACTAGGTCTTTTAGCCATTTCATGGTTTATCTACACAAGGTCTCAGAATCCAAAATTTGTAATGGAACATGATGATAGGCTAGGGAAAGTTAATCAAACATTGTTTGGTGGTTTCACATGTGTGGGAGAATTTTGGATGAAAATATCAATTTGTAGGCATGTATGCCTAACTGGGGAGAGACATTAGGTGAAAAAGGACACTTCCACTTGCATTCATGAGATGAAAATTGGAATGGAGATATAATACCATACTAGGTACTTAAATCTATGCCTAGTTTTTAAAAATATTTTGTACATTATTCCACACAAGGAACTTTGTGTGTTTTTAAGGTTACAAGGATTTGAGGGCTAGTGAGAGTTTAAGGTGTAATACGAGGTCTAGGTGAGTGTTCAATGAATTATAATTAATTGATTTAGGTCTAATATTAATGAGATATTCCATCCATAGAGATAAATTTCAGTTATGAATATAAAATAAATATTTGACACTTGCAAGCAAGGTGAGGCATGGTAAGGCCAAGTGGACTTAAAGATAGCTAAAATTTGTAATCATCATTGAGATGTAAATTTGGAGAGATTCTAAACTAATGAAAAGTTTCAAAGAGTAGATCAAGAGATAGTTCAAGAGGAGTTAGTGATCAAGTGTAGCATTTTTTCATCACAAGCTAAGAAAAGGGTAATTTTCAAGAGTAAGATCAAGGTGTCAAGAAAAGTTTGAAACTTCCATGTTGTTTGGAATAATAAGACATATTAAATAGAGAAACATATGGCATAGAATACCTGATGAGACAATTTCACAACTCTTTTCTTTATTTTAACCTTCACTTGACACTTGTCACTCTCTCTCATATGCCCTTCTCTCTTCTTTTCTCACTTCTCTATAAATTGGGCCTTGATAGGCTATGTATGTATCCTCGATATGGGTATGGTTAAGACATAACCATTTATAATCCTTTGATTAATGGGAAAATTTTGGTTTACCTCTTCCTTTGACTAGTTTCAATGTGTGTGCATGACTAGTTGATCTTATCAAGTGATTAACTTAGCTTCCTTGGTATGTTGTCCTTATCTAGAATTCATATTAAATTTGAAAGTTTTTTAGTTGGTCTTGTGAAGTGTGAAGTTTGAGTGAGTTATCTATTCATTATTGTCATTATATGACCTCTTAACTAGTCCTCTTATCCCAAACATATTTTACTACATGCATAATGAAGTACTAATGTAAAGATGTAGATTAGGATTGGTGTTTGTTTCAAGTTAGTCTCATGGTTGATGTGAACTTATAGCTAGTTGGTAGTGGTCAATTAATTATGGTGATTCACATCCATTAGAGTAGGTTTATCTCTATTTTCTTATCAAGGTGATATATTAGTAAATGAGCCTAAGTGATACATCAAGGGGGGCTAGCCTTATAACCTAAAGGTTTGATCCATATAAAGTTTATGTATAGCCTTAGATTGTATCCATGTTATCAAAAATTTGGAAGGCTTGAAATACCTTAAAAGGGTGAAAATTTGGGATATAATAAGTATTACTATTGACCCAACATCAATTAGGTAATTTTGCCTCACACATATTCATCTCAGGCAATCTATTAGGTTGAGGGATTGAATTGTTACCCAACCTATTAAATGGTTATTATATCTTTGGAATGAAAATGTCCTATTTTTTACCACTCCTAAAATTTTCCCTAAGTTTTTATTCATGCTCAAAAACTCATTGATAAAATATTCACCATGTGTTGGATGGCATCTAACTTAATTATGGTAAAATTTGAGTTTGTCTACTACATGGTAAAAGTATTGACTTAGACTAAAGTCTAATTCTGATTGTGTTTATTTGACACATGTATGATGGATTAGAAAGATTAGGTTAAATTTTTTTTGTAGCATGAGTCAGAGGAAATTTATTGAAAACTTGGTTTTGATTATTTTTATGACATTATGATTGGCATTTGGGATAGGATTCAAGACTAGTAAATTTGGAGCAATAATGGGTATGTCATGTAATTGAGGATTGAACTTCTTGTTGATGTTCATATGTTAAACATATGTAATTTATAAGTTATTAATGTTTGTATCCTTATGGATATTATTATAATAAATTCATATAATCTAAGGCATTTTTTTACATTTCAAGTTTAAGGTAGTATCAATTCTATAAGTAGTAACCTTACAACTATATATATTTTGAAATCTTGCATTAAAGACTCTAATTGGTTCATTGGTTTCCTTTATGATGATATAAAAATGTTGGTATATCAAAATAATAATGGTAAATTATCCATATTATTCCATAAATGTGTCATGAAATTGATTCCATGTTGTAATTTAAATTTCTCTAAGGTTGAAGAACTAGTCATTTATAACATCTTGTAGTATGAATGGGAATAGTCTACATGCAAAATCTTCATGAACTATGTTTAGAAACCCTAGATAAATTTTGAGAGACTTCATGTGTTACTCTATAGTCAATCCCCTATAGGGTGAGAATGAATTAAGATATTTATGTGGGTTCTTAGGTAGATCATAGATTATACCATCTACGATAATGACTGAACCAACTAACCAAGCCATAGTAAAAATTATAGGTTGGTTCCCTTGGGTCAGTGAATTTTAACTTGTAACACTTATTCTAGGGATAGTTATATCTAATTTGGGTATTTAATGAACCTTTAAAGGTTCTAAAAATAGTAGAATAGAATCAAAATTAACACTTATTAACCTTAATGGTGGATCTAGAATACATAATTCAAGTGAATATTTAACAATCATATATTGTGGGCCCTTATTCTAAAACCAAATAAATTAGTATTGATGTTAGTTTTATGCAAACTAGTATAATATTATGAATATACCTCTAAAATTTTAGAATTTATGAATATACTCACTACAAGTCATGAGTTACCAATATCAATTTTAAAAATAACAACATGGTGTAATAACAGTGAGAAAAGTGGTTGTTTACTTGGGATTCTTCAGATATGACATGAATCTAAAATACACTTGAGGTGGATTCTTGGATCAAGCCCAAGGTGAAATTGGTAAAAATAAAATTTTAAAAATGAGGTAATTGTAGGGTAGAAAAGGAGATATATGACTC